>AP027109.1:52865644-53465644 GCA_028142955.1 Pinctada fucata
TTTGGACCAATAGCGTCCGCTTTTACTTTGTTAGTGATAGCTGTGGACAGATACAGAATGGTGTGTGAACCACTCAAACTACAAATATCCTCAAAACTTTCCAAAATTCTGCTTCTATTAGCAGCAGTTTTCGGTATAGTTGTTTCCGTGCCGGCGTCCGTTTTCTATCAAGTTGTCGAGGCAAACCTGACTGAACCGTCTGGACTCTCAGCGTATGACTGTACAACAATCAGGGATGAGGACTATAGGGTGGCCATTACAGTATATAACATTATTCTCTTCTTCCTATTTATTGGATCAATCGTAGTCCTTTTTGTTCTCTATTTATTAGTTGCCAGACAATTATTCAAATTGAAGAAAGAAAACTTGAGTAGCACATCTCATAATGTCAAAGTCAAGAAATTCACAGCTATTATGATTTCTGTCACCACTGCTTACGTTGTCAGTTTTCTTCCCTATCTAATACTTGTGACATGGAGAACTCTTTCCAAAGAATACGAACCAAACTTATTGTCAAAAGCAGAGCTAGTCTTATATCAAATTGCATTGAGATCGTACTTTTTGAGCAGTGCTGTTAATCCGATAATCTACGGATTCTTTAATGCCGAATTTCGAACACTTGTTTTCTCATTAATTTGTTTCTGTTGTAGACGTAAAAGCGTTTTAGGTTTTCAATCATCGAATTCAAATAATGATAACAATGACCAAAAGTAGTTTTCAACATGTTATGTTATATGTTAATTTATTATAATGTTATATGTTAACAACCTCAACAATATCATTATTTATATGTTAACAACCTGGTGGTGTTGGAGATCCCCTCCTTTGTTTAATGTTTTTAAAATTTGTTTCTTACAGCTGTAAGTTTTATACATGTTTTAAGACCACCTCCATAAAATGATCAAACTATTTGTATGAACAACTTTTCGTTATTTTAATGTCCATATTTTTAAAGCTTGTAGGAAGCATGATTAACAAATAAATGATTAAATTCCTATTTTTTAAATCTTGAAAAATATATAAATATAAATAAGTATTAAAGTTAATAATGAGAAGAAATTAGAAAAAAAAAATATTTTTGAGATGTCAAAATATAATTATATCGTTGTCTTGTGACTCTACTCCTTATGTGTTAAAGGTCTTCCATTTCAGTAGCATCATTTAAGAACAGAAAAATTTGCAGCATGGACGAAATGCACGACAATTTCAGCAAACTTTTGATCAGAAAAAGGTGTATTCATTCGATGACTCACGAAGAATCCTGAAAGCAAATATCTTAAACGATGCTATTGATTTGAAGACGTTTAACATTTGTACCACTTGGTGAGTGTCACTGCTGGTGGACAGGAGTCCCCGAGGGCACTTGTAACCAATGACAAATATGGATAATGACCATATCCCTGTATACAGCACAAAATCGATAATTCAGAAAATCAGAAACCGAAGGCATACAAAATCAGGATAAACAATAACCAAAGCAAACAAACAAAAACCTCCACCATATGAAAAGAAGCGAACTCCCGATATGGGTGTGAGACCAGGTGCCCAGGAAGAGTAAGCATCTCCTGTTTGCATGCAACACCCACCGCTTCAATTCGGTAGAACTGTCACATCTGGTTACTTCCATTTCGGAAGACATAGAGTACAATCTTTGGTTGGATGGTTCAAAAGGTCTATGATAGAATATCATCCACCATTCTGGAGAGTGGGACATCATAGTGTATGACGAGCTCCCCATATCGACCGTAGAACTTCCTCAGTGACGATGTTAGTCGGTCACAAACATATCCCTGACTGAGAAGCTTATCTGAAAGGCGTCTAGCTCTCAGAACAAAATCCGTATATTTTGTACTTGCTCTGACATAGCGTATCAACTGAGATATGAACACGCCATAAGCTGGCGATGAAGGGATGTTGCTACTTAGAAAAGGAAAGTTTGTAATGCTGAAATTGAAGTCGTCACGTTTGTCATAGAGTGAGGTGTTCATGTGACCATCAGCGTCGTAGGACAACATTATGTCCAAATAGGATGCTGAATTATTCGCCCCTGTAGTTTCATTGACTTCAAACTCTGAAGGATAGATACTCCTCATGCAATCCGTGAATTTTAGATTATTGATGGACAACACATCGTCAATGTATCTGTAAGTGAAGTTAAAGTAAGAAGCTAAGTATCTTTTCCGATCAGAGACCAAAGATTGAATGAATTCAGCCTCGGACGAGTAAAGGAAAATGTCGACAAGGAGAGGGGCACAATTGGTCCCAATTGGAAATCCAACAATTTGCTGGATGACCTTTCCTCCAAACACCACAAAAATGTTGTCGATCAAAAAGTTTAACATCTGAATAATATCTGTTTCAGTGTACTTATTTTTAGAATCGGACTTTTCTTTTACAAAGTAGGTTTTGTAATAGTTCACAACAATAAATTTGTATTTGCGATTACCGTTCTTACTTGTAAACGCATTACTTATCATTTTTGCGAGTCTTTCTTTCAATTTAGAATGTGGAATTGTAGTGTAAAGTGTCGAAAAATCAAAGGCTTTGATCGAATGGACTCTACTAAAATGAGTGGATTTCAGATGTTCTAAAAGTTCCTTCGAATTCTTTAAAATCCACATCTGGTTGATACCACTGCGAGAATATACTGTCGAACAATATTTTTGAAGCCCAGATTTGATTTCAGATAAAACTTTGGTGAGTAAGATCGATACAGATTTGGTAGAACATTTTGAGGAACCATTGCATACGAAAGCGGATGTTTCTAAGCATTTATTTATCCATTTTTATCCTCCTACTTGAGAATAATTCGGAGAAATCTCGAAACAAGACGGATATCTAAGCTGTGTTGTACATTTGTTTCTAGACTTGTTTAACCATGTTTCCGTGATATTTTGGGAGTACAGGTACCATATTATCCAAACTGAACATCAAATAATGTCGGTTTCAAAAAAATATAACTCAGTTGAATATGACTTCTTATCGCGGTACAAAGAAAAAACATTCAACACCATACCCTTGCCTTCTTCTGGACTTTGACACTGAATTACTGATTGGTACTTGTTCGATGTATATTTATTCAGCGCCTATTCGTCTGTAGATACTACTCTTACAGAGACAAATCGTAGAGAAATGTTACCACAATAATCCCAACAATAATCACAACACATTCCGATAAGTTCAACATTTAGGGATGTTCTTTGCTTTAACAAAACAAATACCCAATTAATTTTGTGTTTGTTTTGCTGAGGTAAAGAAGAGTCCTTTATTTTGTACGTACATACATTACTGGAGGTTTAAAGATAGTAAATATTCATTCGGTGAATTTCCTTTAATGTCTTATGGGGACGGGTTGTCCTTATTGGGCCTCCATAACTCAGTGAAAAAAATGTTGATTTGAAAGATAGGTTTCAATTACAATGATAGAGGTTAATAAATTATCTTGCTTTTGATCAAACATAATTTGAGAGTTATCGTTGCTTTTCTCTCCTAAACTTTTGAAGTTAAATCTAACAAATACCTCCCTCCCTTTATTGCACCCTAAATATTTCTATTAGTAGTGAATGAAAGTTAAACATAGAAGCTTAAATCATATTCTAAAAACCATAATCGAAAGTCGGTAAACTCCGTACGGCGGCTTCGCCTAGCATACAAAGTAGACCGCTCATACCGCAACGTCACGGTAACAACCTTACATAGGTGTATAGGTGCAGATGTTATATATACTTTATATATAACATCTGCACATATTTGGGAGTCCGCTGTCTCGGATGAGCCCATAATCGAAAGACTTGCGAATTCTGGAAAAAAAATACAAAACAGAACTTCACTTCCCAATACGGAAATAAATAGGACAAACAGACAGAGTCAATGACACAAGCCCCACAGAAACACAAAGGACAAACAGACAGAGTCAACGACACAATCCCCACAGAAACACGAAGGATAACTTATCTAATGAACCATCTCCAGTGCAAGTGCGGAAAGTATTGCAGAATGCATTTTAGGTGGCGATGTTAAAACGCGTCTTGCTAATAATTTCCATATATCACAAAAATTAATAGTAGGAAGGGAGGGGATCTCCAACAAGACCCCGTTGTAAGTAGCGCCACCCTGAATAAATTCGATATGAATCGCTAGTGAAAAAAGATAATTACATACACCCCTTCTCTACAGTACTTTTAATTTCCTTTAAAGTTAAGAGAAGGAGGATGCGATTGTAGATCAATGACATCGAGCTTCTATTTGCAAATATGACCCCCTTCCTTTTTTTTCTTCCTCCGAATCATAACTGTCTGAAAATAGCCATGAAGTCAAAGAAAAAAGGTAGGGGAAGAAAAACGATCATATTTGCAGGCACTTGATATAACAATCTTTTCCGCGCTTGTGCGGGTTCTTTACAAGTAATGTCTTATGGGGACGGGTTGTCCTTATTGGGCCTCCATAACTCAGTGAAAAAAGTTGATTTGAAAGATAGGTTTCAATTACAATGATAGATATTAATAAATTATTTTGCTTTTGATCAAACAAAATTTGATGGTTATCGTTGCTCTTCTCCCCTAAAATTTTTATTGATAAAGGGGGTGAAGTGAACAGTTAAATCTAAAAAATACCTCCTTCCTATATTGCACCCTAAATATTACTATTTACGCCTAAATAAATTCTGTGTAATTTCCTCGTCGACGGCGTTTTAAATACCTGTCGTTACAGAGAGATTATTGTGTCCGTAGCGGTTTGTGAATGTTGTTCATCTAATGTGTCGTTAGACTCGTTACATGTACATTATTGTAAATAAATTCTGTGCAATTTCTTCGTAGATGGCGTTTCTAGTACATTGATTGCAGCGGTGTTAAATCCCGAGTCGCCTCAGTACATTGTACCATTACTTTGCAGAGCATCGTAAGTTACACATGACATGTATTGTGGTTAGCGACTAAAGAAAGAAAGAATAAAAGAAAGAAACTTGTATAAAATGAAAAAAAAAAAAACAACAACCCCCCCCCCAAAAAAAAAAACCCCCGATTCATGAACCCATGTACACACGCACATTTTATAATATAATGTTCTATTAAATTAGTGTATAATGTCTTTATATTAAGTATTTCATTACAAGGTATACAATTTTTTGGGGAGGGGGAGGCGCTCTTATATTTTAGGCTAAGTATAAAAATTGTCAGCTTTCTTTGTAAGAGTTTACTTGGACCCAAATGATTTACTTCAACGTTGTGTTTAAACTGATGTCAAAGATGGTCTTTCACAATAAATAATTGGCTTTCATCAATTATCTTATGTAATTAATAGAAAAGAAACTTTAATATTTACGGGCTCCTTTAATTCCAGAACAAGGAGCCCGCATGGCTCCTTTGGAATTTCTATGAATTTCAAGCCCTGACTGTCATCGCATTTTCATGGGAAGATAGACTGCCACACAAATGATCGCGCCTTATATTTTCGTTTGTTGTGGGATTTCGAAACCCTTAGATGACAATTCCCGCATAACGGAACCGTTTTATTTTCAGCAACATTAAGACAATGAAGGTCCTCCAATGAATTTACTTTTGCCCATAGTTCATTATATTTCATTTCCTCTTTTTTAATGTCAAGTTCTAAAGGACTTAGATGTGATTTCGAAAACTTTAATTTTTTTTCGCGCCACTTTGAGACTGTCGTGAGGATCTTCTTTATCTCGTTTCACCACTATGTTCAAAGAATAACTATTTGGCAATGAATGGCGACCTCCCAAAGACTTTCACATGCGTGGATTTGGTCCAAATTTTGAATCATGTCTTGCAGCCGATAACATTTTTGAGAAGGACTTTTCATTTACATCTACCCAGTCGCCTTGATCATGACGATTCATTGTCTCAGTGGCCATGTTATTTAATGCAGATATTTCACTTCTTAATTTTTTTTCACAAAATCTATGGTAACCGTCATTCTGTAAGTCACATATCTTCACGTCCAGGAGAAGTACAATGGACTAACGACGTCCGACATGTTGAACATAATGGTTAAAAGTGAATGTTTAGTATGTGTCGGGGTATAAATGTTCTATAAGATTGAGAAGAACCAATATAAACATTGTCTTCGCGGATAGGGTCTGTCACAAGCTATAATTATAGGATTAGGAGTACAATGGCGAGGTACTGGATACAGATCCTTATTAATGTAAACATGGTCAATGTCATAAAATCTGTACAGATGTTAGTAGACCTAAAATTATATGTCTCAGGAGTGGATCTAGAAAATTGTACACCTTTAACGAGGAAAGAATGAGAAACGATTGGGAATTAGTTTAGTTTAAACAATAGAAATTATCTTATAAAATGAGCAAATTCAAGATAAACCAACTTGTTGCTATGTACATAAGTTACCTTGGCAACGGTAACTATGGTCTATAATATAACTTATTTTGCAACTTCAGAGTCATTAAAAAAAATTTTGGCATCATGATGGACAGATAAAAATTGTTGGAAAATATCCAACACGTAAAGCTCTTTCAAAAAGCGTGAAAAAGTTATGGGGAACATATGTTACCATGGCAACCAATTTTTATTATTTTTATAAAACAGTAATTATTAATCTCAGGAAGTTCAAATTCAATAACAATAAAGATCAAGTAAGCCTCTATCAAAATACAAGAAAAAAGTTTCAAACAATTAATCATTGCTATAGTAATTTGGCCATACATTATAAAAATAAGCATTTTTTGTTGTTTTTCGAAGCCTTTTCCTCGAAAAACAAAATAGGCTTACACAACCTTTTTTTACAAATACGATAATGCAAAGTCTAACCTTTATTTTAGATTTTAAAAAATTCAGATTACTTAACTTTTGATGTCCGTATCCAAGGACTCAAAGTGGGCCTATTTTACACAATCGTTACCATAGCAACGGGCTATTCACTGAATATATTAAAAAAAATTCTTTCATGTAATGAAAAATCTACTTGAATACATTCATTAATTTTCAACACTTTGAATTAAAATTCAATGATCTAGTAAGAAAGATCTCTAAATATTGTCCAAAATTGCTTTCATTTTTGCGATTTGAGGTCATGTTGCCATAACAACGAACAGACACTTTGTCTTAATGTGAATGCTTATGTTTTATTTGCATAAACAACTCATAAATGTTAGTAATTTATCATTGAATTTTGAAAAAATGCCCAAAACACTATTTTGATAGGGTACCTGTGTTGTTGCTATGGAAACATATAGATAAGACCATAAACCCAACATTATTATTACTTTATTTGAAAGAGCAATGATAAGGTACTGATAATTCATCAGTGTTTGTTTTAGATTATGCTGCATAAATGATATATGTGACTTCAAAAATGCCCCAAAATGCATTTTTGTCAATATTCAAAGTCCGTTTCCATGGCAACCGGATGTGATATTAAGAAAATTTTTAACAAATTTTTACTTTTGGGTCAGACTCATCCTTATGTACAAATTTCATCCAAATCTGAGACATGCCGTGCCATGCGTCCTTCATAAAAGTGCAAATGCTTACAGAGAATACCTATTTAAAATACTAATTGTCGTGATAATTCGATTTAACTTGTATCTGGTTGTTTCATTCATAACGTCTGAAGATTGCAAAGGCTACTTTAAAATATCTAGTACGATAGTTACTTTTAATGAAAGTACCTTTATACTATACATTATCATTATTGACACGATAAAATCTCAATTGACTTTTGTTTAAAAAAAAACTAAAAACATAGCATTTTGTATAACTTTTTTTTAATTTTCGCGAGAGAGAACATATTATATTATAAGAATAATTTTCTGTCAAATGATCTTGGAACTGCTTGTTCCTCATAAACATTGTAAATAGATTTACTTTTATACGTGGTTTCTAAAATTGCAGTTTACTTTCTTTCTTCTGTTTAATTATGAATTTTTATACATCTGAACTGCAAGTCTCTATAAATGAGGACCGTTATGTTTTGCTTCACCGCACACACTGTCCAGGTAAATGGAATCCCTGTCATCTACGAAGAAATTGCACAGAATTCATTTACAATAATCTACCTGTAACGAGTCTAACGACACGTTAGATGAACAACATTCACAAACCGCTATAGACACAATTATGTATCTGTGACGACAGGTATTTAAAACGCCGTCGACGAAGAAATTGCACAGAATTTATTTAGGCGTAATATTAGTGAATGAAAGTTAAACACAAAAGCCTAAATCATATTTTAAAATAGCCACAGAAACGGCCAACGACACTTAGATATTTGGTTGGTAGGGGCGTGTTGGCCACAGGAATCTACATTGAACGGAATCCAAGTTTAGGATATGGCCGGCACGGATCGGCAAATTATCTAGGGGATTATTGACTGTGTCTCACTCGAATAACATAAAACTAAACGATTGGCAATCATATTTTACCTTGTTAAGCTTAAATATCAATGATACGGCCGGGATTCTACTTGCCTCCGCTTCGTCTCTTCGAATTTAAGCGCCATGTTGTAAGTTTACACTCATGCGTCAGGTCAAACACGTGACACCTCTATCCATATGAATGGACGTTGTTATGGAAATAACCTCGCGCGGTGTCACGTGTTTGCTAGAGCATGTACTGATGTTTTGGATTTTCATAGTAGATTTACAAATAACGAAGACTTTTTAGGTCAAGGTTTCGCTTTTACAAACAAGTAAAGTCTTTCTTGAAATTTTGCAAAAAATATTGTCAACATCTTTTGAAATTTGCAGCCATACAAACAACAGAGTATATTACTTAGGGTATTTCACAGCCTGCATTTTATGGTGACATAATCAACAAAATAAGAAAAATCAAATGTACATAGAATTACCATCAAGATTTTGTCAGAATCATCAAACGCTTTACATACGTGGATATAATCCTTCTATCACCAGACGGACACTTGGTTTGATACTGAACCAATCAACAACCTTGCACCAGCGCATTCTCAAGAATTGTACTCTGACTGATTGTGACGTAAGGACTCCATGAAGGGCCCTTCCAAACCTTTTAAATATGACAGGGTCCCGACCATCTGTCCTCCTCGGGTGATTACATGCATGAGCTCGCTGAAGCCGGGAGAGCACGGACTGTAGTGCGTATCCCTTCTTTTTTTTTATCCATTTACATATCAATCTGTTTCTTGGGCCCCTCGTCATGCTGCATTCGAGACGTCTGTGTATTCTATAAGTGGGAGGGTTGTACGCACGTAATCCGGATCACCACACCATCTGCTACGTGCGTGGCAGATGGCCGTCCTAAGTCGGCACCATTTGTCCATTGATCTCGTTGGTTTATGTGTGGTATTTTTTGTTTCATGTTTTTATGATGTGAGTTGGTGTTCCTTGTCCCGTCTGCGTCTCGTTCTGTGCGTGTCTGCAATGTGGTTTTGCATTTGGTGTTTTGGGGTTATGTTGTGGGTGCTGCAGCCGAGTGATGATTCCCTTCTTTCTTTCATACAGAAGAAACAAATAAGCAAGTAATCTATTGATCAATCGACATTTCGTCGCCTTGTCGTGCCACGTTCTTACAAACAATTGAACCTTGACTCAAATGAGAGAAAAAAATATATATAGTGGACACGACCTGTAGCGAAATGAAAGGACACATCATAACAACTATTCAGAAGAATTTTGAGGTACCTAGGAGATGCCATTTCGGAGACTAAAATAATTCTCTCACTAATTCATCTGTCGATAGATATTTAGATTCGGACGGTTGTTGTATAAGGTTGTGGTCAAGCAAAATGCTTAAACACAAAGTTTTTGTCATTATTTCAAAGATATCTGATGAGAAGTAAATACTTTGACATTGATATTTGTTAAATGAAGAATTTTGCCCTGACACTTTCTCACAATCATCCGATGTAAAAAGTTGGAAAAAGAGTCAGTGAACTAAAATTGTGTCACATGATACTAATAAGTACATTCGACTTAAGTTTTTTCGAGCGTGAGTACTTACTGAGAATTAGCTATTGTACGGTGGTGAATACAACATATTTTGGACTTTTATGTACAAACTAAAATGACGTAGAAATCTACCTGAGTTGCAGTCAATGAAATAAACATTCATGTCAAGCTTTCCTTTTTTTATTTCCGTGCATATCAATATATTAGAATCAATTATTTACGTTCTGAACTAAAGACGACATTCTTCGCTGATTTTGTTCTTTCTCGTTATATAACAAATATTGTCTGATCGAATGTTACCATGAAGACAAATAGACAAGGACAGTATATAACTACTTATAAAAAATGACAAGTGAATCTGGAAATGGACATGCTCAATAAGGCAACTTCGAACTGTCATTTCAATTCAGAATCATGTCATTTTGCTTTTACTATTTCAGGTTTTCAACTTAATCAAGTGAATCCTTTAGACCCTGCAAGTTTGACTAATGACATTATTCAGTACAGAGCTCCTTGAAGTTAACGAAGATGCCATTCGAGCACTCGTACCGGCCTACATCTATATGACACTCATTATGTCCATGGGAAGGGGTATGGTCAATTCGTCCGAATTCAAATTCGTCCCAACCAATTCGTCCCACTTTCTTTTTTGGAAATATGTTTTTTGGAAATATGTTATTTATTTCTATGGGATTAAACAAAAGACGTCACCGCACATACTGTTCATTGTGGTCTTAGCGATATTTGACTTATTTACATGTGCAGTTGCCATGCCGTTAGAATTGGTCGATTTGGTGAGATTTTACACATACGAGAGCACAGAGCTATGCAAGATTACCCGACTTTGTACCCATTTTGGACCAATAGCGTCCACTTTTACTTTGTTAGTGATAGCTGTGGACAGATATAGAATGGTGTGTGAACCACTCAAACTACAAATATCCTCAAAACTTTCCAAAATTCTGCTTCTACTAGCAGCAGTTTTCGATATAGTTGTTTCGGTGCCAGCGTCCGTTTTCTATCAAGTAGTTGAGGCTAACCTGACTGAACCGTCTGGACTCTCAGCATATGACTGTACAACAATCAGGGATGAGGAATATACGGTGGCCATTACAGTATATAACATTAATTTCTTCTTCCTATTAAGTGGATCAATCGTAGTACTTTTTGTTCTCTATTTATTAGTTGCCAGAGAACTATTCAAATTGAGGAAAGCAAACTTGAGTAGCACATCTCATAATGTCAAAGTCAAGAAATTCACAGCTATTATGATGACAAATATGGATAATGACCATATCCCTGTATACAGCACAAAATCGATAATTCAGAAAATCAGAAACCGAAGGCATACAAAATCATGATAAAACAGGAACCAAAGCAAACAAACAAAAACCTCCACCACATGAAAAGAAGCGAACCCCCGATATGGGAGTGAGACCAGATGTCCAGAAAGAGTAAGCATCTCCTGCTTGCATGCAAACCCGCCGCTTCAATTCGGTAGAACTATCACATCCGGTTACTTCCATTTCGGAAGACATTGAGTACAATCTTTGGTTGGATGGTTCAAATGGTCTATGACAGAATATCATCCACCATTCTGGAGAGTGGGACATCATAGTGTATGACGAGTTCCCCATATCGACCGTAGAACTTCCTCAGTTACGATGATAGTCGGTCACAAACATATCCCTGACTGAGAAGCTTATCTGAAAGACGCCTAGCTCTCAGAACAAAATCCGTATATTTCGTACTTGCTCTGGCATAGCGTATCAACTGAGATATGAACACGCCATAAGCAGGCGATGAAGGGATGTTGCTACTCAGAAAAAGAAAGTTTGTAATGCTGAAATTGAAGTCGTCACGTTTGTCATAGAGTTAGGTGTTCAAGTGACCATCAGTGTCGTAGGACAACATTATGTCCAAATAGGATGCTAATTATTTGTCTCTGTAGTTTCTTTGACTTCAAGCTCCGAAGGATAGATACTGCTCAGGTAATCCGCGAATTTTGGATTATTGATGGACAACACATCGTCTATGTATCTGTAAGTGAAGTTTAAGTCAGAAGCTAAATATCTTTTCCCTTCAGAGACCAAAGATTGAATGAATTCAGCTTCGTGCGAGTAAAGGAAAATGTCGGCAAGGAGTGGGGCACAATTGGTCCCCATTGAAATTCCGACAATTTGCTGGAAGACCTTTCCTACAAACACCACAAATATGCTGTCGATCAGAAAATTTAACAACTGAATAATATCTGTTTCAGTGTACTTATTGTCAGAATCGGACTTTTCTTTTACAAAGTAGGTTTTGTCGATGATTTCTGTTACCACAGCTTACGTTGTCAGTTTTCTTCCCTATCTAATACTTGGAGAACCCTTTCCAAAGAATACGAACCAAACTTATTGTCAAAAGCAGAGTTAGTCTTATATCAAATTGCATTGAGATCGTTTTTTTTAGCAGTGCTGTGAATCCAATAATCTACGGATTCTTTAATGCCGAATTTCGAAAACTTGTTTTATCATTGATTTGTTTCTGTTTTAGACGTAAAAAGTTTTATGTTTTCAATCATCAAATTCAAACAATGATAACAATGACTAAAAGTAGTTTAAAACATGTTATGTCATGTTACATATGTGTATTTATTACCTTTTTATTCTGTTTATTACAGTTATATCATTTATCCGCTGTTTTATCCATGTTTTAAAACCATCTCCATAAAATGAACGAAGAAACTATTTGTATTAACATTTCGATATCTTTAATGTTCATATTTCTAGGGCTTGTATGAAGATAAACAAATGAATTATGTAATTGCTATTTTTTTAAGTCTTAAAAAAGTACATCAAAGTATTAAAGTTAACAGTGAGTGGAAATCAGATATAAAAGACTTTCTGGTAATCTAGGGTCACATCCTTGAATCTTAAGTCTTACTGAGCAAACATTTGATCAGAAAAAGGTGATGCAGACGGTATGGTTATAGTGGATTACTTGCACATAACCCTCATACTGGTCCGACTACCCAGAGGTCTCAAATAACACACAATTGTGGCGTAAAACAACCTCCTCACCGTAATATGAACAGAAGGTACAAGTACCATCAGGCTTAGTCTCTTAAATTTGTTATGTTGATATGTACCTACTACCCTTAACGGTTGGACGTTAAAGCGCTAATAAAATCTACAACAACATATCAGAAAAGTTCATCTATGAGGGGTATTTCCTTGTTAGGAGTACAATTGTGAACGTATATAAATGGCCTCAGGAAGTTTTATGAGTCGCTACTACACATCTGTATCACAATGAATTTCATTATCTAGCATTCGTATCACAAGGAAGTATTTTAAGTACATCTTTGGACACAGTAACTTTCACACTCTTTGTCCATACTGTAAACTGTCTTTTATTCGCGTGCGTTTTGTTTTCGCGATATTCGCGAGGTCTTTCGATTCACGAATATAAAACGCCGCGAATATGTCCTAATACATGTGTAGTTAAATACGTGGATACGATGTCGCGAAAGTAAACAGCTGTGAACCAGTTATCCCACATGCGTTCGCGAACTTTAGACGCCGGGAATAAAAGACGGTTCAAAGTATTACATTGTTCAGAATGAGGATCACTGACGAGGATTAAGTACCCGAAACGTGCATGTCTGGTCCATGGTACAAATGTATCTGTTATTAAATTATGCTTTTGAATTTGAAGACGTTTAATATTTGTACCATTTAGTGAGTATCACTGCTTGTTGACCAGGAGTCCCGGATGGCACATGTAGCCAATTTCGTTCAAGTTCGGTTGATCGTTTCTTCAACGCATTCGAAAATTACTGTTATCAAAATTTCTTGAAATTTCTTAAACTTTGGTCCTGTAGCACCATATTCAACTCATCCTACTACGTCTTTCGGTACATTTTTGGACATAATAACTTTCATAATCTTTGGCCAAATTACATTGTTAAGAATGAGGATCACAGAAGAGGGTTTAGTACCCGAAACGTGCATGTCTGGTCCATGCTGCAAATTTATCTGTTCTTAAATGATGCTTTTGAATTTTAAGACGTTTAACACTACAATAAAACACTACAATTAAAAGTTACAAAGCAGACCCGTGAAATTCGGCTATGTGAACTACATGTCTACATGTGTATCATATATCACGTGACAGCTGTTTAACATATCAGGTGAAGTTTCAATTCTTTGCAATATTGTGACACCAAATAAACTAGAGGCGACGTTGCGATAAAACAGCGATTTTTTGTAATCTTGTTTAACATTTTGAAAGCTTAATATTTTGGCCACACTTTTTGGCAATAAACGTTGTTTAGATTTAGGATTACTGACGAGCTTTAAGTTCCCGAAACCTGCATTTCTGGTCCATGCTGCAAATTTATCGGTTCTTAAATTAGATAAAGAAGACCCTGATGGCAATATCGGCAACACTCACAATAGAGCATCAAATTGAGCATCGACGGTCCCCTGGCAAGCTAGAGGTCGGATCAGGTGCCTGGGAGAGAGCATCCCCATGTGTGGATAGCCGCACCCGCCGTCGATGTCCTCGCACGAAAATGAAAGCAATATCTTAAAAACATGCACTGTCTGAGGTTATGTATATATAGAAAATGTTTTGGGGACCATTCCAGGGAAAGACATTTTTAAAAATACTCACTTACTATTGATGCTATTGAATTTGAGGACGTTTAACATTCATAGTTTATGCATAGAGAATGAATAATTTTTCGGAGCGCTGACTTTGAATATTGCTTGTTTTGCTATCAAATAGCTATTGATCATATTCATCTCTTTTCTTTCATCTTTGACATTTGTCCTTACATATGAGAAGAAATACTCATTCATTGTCTTTTGTGAAAGATACATCTGTTCTACCGGTCCTCGGGGTATCAAAATCATGTAAAACCCTCGGCAAGATTTTGGGTTTTACATCGTATTGAGACTTTTCGAGTGGAACCATTGCATCTTTTATAGAAGACCATGAAACAGTCTTATATCATTGTACATTTTGAAATACCGGATTGACATGTTAAGTGTTTGGGAGTCCCCGACGTGATATAGTCCACTGTGGACTGCTTCATGTTGCTTAGCAAGCAGGACATTCTTACTATTGCCGGGTTTACACCTGATCTTACTCCTCTTGTGGATGTTTACTTTATTTAGAAACGATTATGAAAGTGATTTGTTTATCATATCTACTTTACGTTGATCAATCATGTCTGACAATAATACATTCATAAAATATCCAATTCAACAATCCAATGCAATGAGAAACTGCCAATGAGAAATTTTCATTCATTAGATTATGATTTCATTGATACATGTATATAACCATAGTATTGTTTGAACACTTCTCAAATGGTACTTATGGTAACGACTGTCTGAAGATCATCTTTGACGTCTCAAAGCGTGTCAGGGTGTTTCATCTGTATAAACTGCTCAGAATTTTCATCATGTTCTTCCTCCTCATTCAAAGTTCCGGTATTCTAGTAACATTAAGTCCCACTTCAAATGTCCTTATGTAGATTTAACTGAATCTCAAAACAAGGAAGGAAACAAAAGTAACGTTGTATTTTGACTAAATATATAGTTTGAACATCGTATTGTCTAGAATAAAGTTTGAGAAGGCTAACGCAGCGATTGACATTTGTAAGCAAAATAATAATGCCCAGAGCAACCATTCAAAGCATGACTACAAGAAAATTCTCAATAAAGCACACACACAAACACACCATCACACGTACAAAACAGAGAATAAACATACAATGAGACTCATGAAAGTGAAGATGTTGATTGTGACTGAATATCATCGTCAAACAACAAAAAGTTTTCATGGAGCTATTGCGACGGGTATTCCATGCAATCAGGAGACACTGACTCTCCCCGGGCACCTGGTTTCACTTCGGAATGTTATTCATTCCGAGGTTCGCAACCATTCCAATTGAAATTCTAATGATTTTGCCTTGCCTTCTCGAATAACTGATAGGTACTTCTTTGATGATTATTGGGAATAGAGAGGAATGCAATGGACAACCAACAAAGAAACTTTAAACGTCCATGCATGAATGACCTTTTATCTATCAGCGAAACACACTGAAGTGTAGCAAGAAACGGTGGACATCCGACAAACAGCTAGCTTTTCTAAAAAAATGTTAATTTAACACATACTGAAAGGATTCATCGGCAGTTGAAATTACTCAAATTTCAATTCAAATTCTGGAATCGATACCGAGTCACCTCTCGAAATTTTCGGCATTGTGGTTCCTGTAAGACCTGATTATAAGAGGCACGGGCTTCATCGGTATAACCTCCCATCTCCTGGCATATTCCTAGTATCTCCAATGATATACCTCTAAGTTTATCAGGGATATGATACCTATAGTCATTGTTCACCAATGTTATAAGATCATTCAACACCGAATCAGCTCCATTGTGCATTGACAAACGATGGTGACACAAAAACAACAAGAAATACACAAAAACTATGGGATGGTATTCTATGCTGTCCTCGAGGGACTGATGTTCAAGAAGGAGTTCTGGCAAGCACATGCTCTCATGTAAGGACAGAGTCTTCAAAAAGTGTCTTCTCATCATGATATCAACAGGGTTGATTTCTCCTCCTGCAGCTCTGTATGCTTCCAGATCGAGTGTCCAGTAATACATAAGATATGTCCTTTGAATACGTTCTCGCATATCCAATGCTATCCTCAAAGCATGTCGATGCATCCCTAGCTTGTAGAAAAGCATAGCTGATAGTATGTCATGGGTTAACAAGTCAAATCTGTTTCGTTTTAAGGCCTTTGCAAATTTACATACTGATTTGTAATTATCCTTGTTGTGTGAAGAATATGAATTTCCAAAGATCTGTAATGCTGAGCAAAATAGGAAGTACTGTGTTTGAAGATGCAGAAAATAACCTGCTATCAATGAGGTATTGTAGGAAACATTTTGCCGTTGGATCTGTTCTAACAATGTTATCTGCTTGAACAATATAGATATATCATCGATGGAAAGAAGAGTATCAACCTCATCTTTGATAACCATTAAATCTACCGTCACTTTATAGAAGTCAATGTCAGTGGTATGTAATGAGCATGTATTGGGCTGTAAAAGAACAGACATACATCCCACACAATTACACACAGGGAGACATCTGTATCCTTCATTATATAATGGTATGAGTTGTTGAAGTAGAACTCGCTGTGTTCTTCCATAAATCTTCCCAAAGAACAAGTTATTCTCAGGTATGAAGAAATCAGGACAGTAACCATTTCTGACCCAGGACATCAGACGTCTGAAACAGTTCCAAAATAGTTTTAGGAAGTCTTGCTTCGCCCATCTGCCTCTGTTATAGATTATTTCCCATAAAATGGTAGTTTTCATTATGTATGAACATAAAAGCCCACCGATTTCTTCTCTTGTGTTGATTACCCTCTGTAAAAATATCTTCAGAAACCCAAAGCAGAGAAATTGGCAGTGATTCATCTCACATACCAAAGCTGTCTCTGCTTCTGAAAATGAGATCCTCCATTCGAGTTGTTGCTTGTCGGAGGATCTGTCACCCATAGGTACAAGATGACACCCCGTACGGACAATGTTTGATAAAACATTGTTTGAGGGCCATCCTCTGTCCACTAATCTCTGGATACAAGGAAGTGCTGATGTGGGCCACTGTGTGCTTTTAAGACAATGGAAATTGTCCATTTCTGCATCGTGCAAATAATTCATAATTCCATCTCCTCTTGGACTGGGTAGATGTTTTGTAAATACATTGTTCCATAAGGTACTGGAGAGGTAGGTTTCATTTTGATAGGCAACGAGTGTTCTGAATAGTCCATTTTCAGTCAAATCTGACCGAGTTAAAAGACGCAGAAGGCAGAATCCCGGGCGGGTTTGATCTGTTTCCATCGTAAAAACTGTACCATTACTACTTTGACTACTATCTGTTCGGTTATCGATCACAACTGTTATGCTTTCATACACAAGCATCGTATTTCTATTTGATACTGATTTTATAAATCCTTCTGCAACACTTCCACTTAACAGATGTGTATGAGGACATACCCTGCTCCTTTTGATTTCATTTAAATCATGTCCAATCTTTACCAATATTCTTCTGTTTGTTACAATTTCTTCAGGACCAACCTCCTTGATTGCAAATTTTAAATATACTCTCGAGAGATTTTCGATGCAATTGCTTTCATCCATGTCTAAAATAAAAAAAGTATTATGCATTCTGCCATTGATTTCTAAAAAGGTACATCCTGAAAGATTTCTTATTACAAGTAAACACGGATCTTAAAGTGGATCCCCTGGAATTTGTAAAAAATATTTTTTTTTCGCGTCTATAACTTTTTAAAGACCATGGATGTGATCCTCTGGTGGCTCGGAGAACCTACTGGAGTTTATATCATCATATGTTTTGAAGAATTGACAATTTTTAATAAGGTGTGCACTTATTATGATACAAAGAATCGCAAGCATTCGTAGGGCAGAAATAATAAAAAGAAAGATTTACCTTAGAATCAAACGTATTCCCTCTGTTCAGTCTGTGTTAAATAAGAATGTCACAATGTATCGATATCATGGAAATTCTCAGCATCTTTGTATCCGAGAATTGTCTTTCAATTGCGCTTAACACTGTAAACGAAAGCGGATGTTTCTAAGCATTTATTTATCAATTTTTATCTATCTGCTTGAGACGAATTCGGAGAAATCTTGAAACAAGACAGATATCTAAGTTGTGTGGTACATTTGTTTCTAGACTTGTTTAACGACATGAAGTACAGTAAAAATCTACATTACTGATTTTTCAATCTGTTTCCGTGATATTGTGGGAGTAAAGGTTCCATATTATCCATAGGGATATGGTCTTTATCCATATTTTTCATCCAAATTGAGCGTAAATAATGTCGGTTTTAAATAAATATATCTCAGTTGTATATGACTTTTTCGAATTCTTATTGCAGTACGAAGAAAAAACATTCAACATCTCATCCTTGCCTTCTCTTGGACTTTGACACTGAATTACTGATTGGTACTTGTTCGATGTATATTTATTCAGCGCCTATTCGTCTGTAGATACTACTCTTACAGAGACAAATCGGAGAGGAATGTTACCACAATAATCGCAACAATAATAACAAAACTTTCCGATAAGTTCAACATTTAGGGATGTTCTTTGCTTTAACAAAACAAACACCCAATTCATTTGGTGTTTGTTTGCTAAGGTAAAGAAGAGTCCTTTATTTCTAACTACATATATTACTGTAGGTATAAAGATAGTAAATATTAATTCGGTCAATTTCCTATAATGTCTTATGGGGACGGGTTGTCCCTATTTCGCCTCCATAACACAGTGAAAAAGGGTGATTCGAAAGATAGACTTCTATTACAATGACAGAGATTAATAGATTATTTTGCTTTAGATCAAACAAGATTTGAGGGTTATCGTTGCTTTTCTCCCTTTAAATCTTGATTGAAAAGGGGGATGACGTGAACAGTTAAATCTAAAAATACCCCCCCCCCCATATTGCACCAAATATTTCTATTAGTGATCGAATAAAAGTTAAACACAAAAGGGGATTCGCCAATACCCTGTCAGTTTTTGTAAAACACACGCATGGTAACCCCTAAATCATATTCTAAAAACTATAATCGAAAGGCTTGCAAATTTTAGAAAAAAAAAATATAAAACAGAACTTCACTTCCCAACACGAAAAGAAAATGGGACAAACAAACAGAGTCAACGACACAAGCCCCACAGAAACACGAAGGGCAGCTTATCTAATGAATCATCTCCAGTGCAAGTGCGGAAGGCATTGTAGAATGCATTTAAGGTGGCGATGTTCAAACGCATCTTGCTAATAATTTCCATATATCACACGAATCGTGTAACATATCCAATGTAAGTAAAGTATCTAAACAGGAAGGACCAGAAAGGAAGTCAAAGTCCATCCCAATTTCTATCTTAGTGTTACCCACAGTTTTGCTGCTTGGCCACGGAATGACCAAAAATTAATCGTAAATAGCGCCACCCTGAATAAATTCGATATGAATCACTGGTGAAAAAAGATAATC
The DNA here is from genome assembly GCA_028142955.1 of Pinctada fucata. Classification (NCBI taxonomy): domain Eukaryota; kingdom Metazoa; phylum Mollusca; class Bivalvia; order Pterioida; family Pteriidae; genus Pinctada; species Pinctada fucata. The sequence continues at coordinate 52,885,640 of AP027109.1, forward strand.
CTTTCTTTTTTATTTTCTTGCGTTTTATTTTTAGACTATGACGATTTATCTTATCATACAGTATTTGTGACACTTTCTGTTTGATGATTGCCAAAAAAGATAGTTAGGGCGAGGGGAAACAAGGAAGTATTTGTTCTGTTTCAGCAGATGTTAATATTAAGGGGGGGCTAAAATATGATTATAACCTTAAACATCTTTCTTTTTTATATGTTCTCGCATCTTAAAGTATGATAGTTTATCATACATTATACATTGTGTTAGATTTCTGCTTCCCCTCAAAAAAGGGGGTTAGCCGGTACAGTAAGTGGAAACAGATATATTTGTTCTTTTGGCATAGACCGGCAGATATTAGATGGGGGTGGGGGGTGGGGGGTTCCCAGTCAGATTTACGGAAAACTACGAGAAAAAAAGAGAAAAAATTCCTCATAGATGATAAAAAGTTGGAACACTTCCGTATTATTTTTATATTTCTTCTCTTTCAATTTTGACTTTTTCCCTTATAGATATAATGAAAAATATGGATAACGACCATATCCCCGTCTACAGCACAAAATCGACAACCCAGAAAATCAGAAACCGAGGCATATGAAATCAGGATAAAACAGGAACAAAAGCAAACAAACAAAAACCTCCACCATATGAAAAGAAGCGAACTCCCGATACGAGAGTGAGAAATACTCATTCGTGATCTACCCTCGGGTCTCAAAAATTATGCAAACCCCTCGACAAGATTTTTGGGTTTACATGATTTTGATACTTTTCGGATTTATTGAGGAAGTACCCATCAGTTATTCAGTCTCAACGTCGTAATGGACAATATAAAGAAATGAGACAAGGTATCCGAGGAGTGTCAGCATCTCCTGTTTCTATGAGAACTTTTCAAAGTTGGATATTGTCTCGATGTACATTCCAGGTAAAATGTATTGTTTGGTGCTGTTAAGATCCATTCAATTGCAAACTAGAATGTCACTGATCATTCTGGAAAAAGAGGGATCTCGTATGCTTTTATAGCGACTGATCATAGAAGACCATGAAATAGTATCGTATAATCATGCATTATGAAATACAGGATTTGACATATTAGATTTTGAGAATTTGATTTACATTATGCTTCTTTGGTGATCATTGTACTGCATACGGTTTTTGTTGAACAAACATAAGAAAATACAGTTTCGCAAACAGGGCTGATAGTTGGAATAGTCTCCCAGAAAATGTGGTGTATGCGTGTAGTGTAAATAGCTTTAATTAAAAGTAATTTAAATAACCATTGATCAAAATTTTCTACCTGAAATTCATTGTCGACTGTTATGGACCGGAAGACCATTTAACTTAAAGAGATTGATAATAGGGGCTATGCCAAGAAGGATCTCGAGGACAAGTAAGACAAGTAAGATTTCGACCTTTGTCTATCAATGATGATTAAGGACAACCTTGAGTACGACCTTTCCAATAGACTGTCTTTTACCTATTAAGACATCACCGGATTTGACATGTTTCTATTTGGCATTCGCGGAGGGTGTTACATGCGACCCGAGAACGCTCCCTCCTCCTAGGCGGTTGATCCTGTCTCCATTCGAGGGGTCGCGATTTCCTTGGAGACTTACACAATTTACACAGTATCTTTGATTCTTGAACTGCTTCTTTTCATATGGTGGAGGTTTTTGTTTGTTTGCTTTGGTTCCTGTTTTGTCCTGATTTTGTATGCCTTCGGTTTCTGATTTTTGAATTATCGATTTTGTGCTGTATACAGGGATATGGTCATTATCCATATTTGTCATTAGTACTTCGATCTTCGCTGGCTGATATACTCTCATAATGATGTGTACCAACACTCCCAACTCTACTAAATGTATGATTGTCCACTAACATAGTAATATTTTCATAAAGAAGCATCGTGTTGTCATACCATATTGCCCCAACAAATCCTTCTGGCATACTACCGCTTAACACATGAGCATAAGGAGAAAAAAGAAGGGAGATCTCCAACAAGACCCCGTTGCAGCATCAACAGTAAAACACCAAAACACCCGATGCAAAAACACAAAAGACAAGTACAGCACGAGACGGAAAAGAGACACACGACATGTAAACATCAAACACAAAAGACTACACATAAACCGACGAGACCAATGGGTAACCGGTGCCGTACTCTTTTTGATTTCGTTTAAATCATGTCCAATCTTTACCAAGACTCTTCTTATTCTTGCATATTCGTCAGGGCCAACCTCCTTGGTTGCAATTTTTTAAATATACTCTCGAGAGATTTTCGATGTAACTGTTTTCATCCATCTCTAAAATCAGACAATGTATACATCGTCTCATAGACTCATTAAGATAGATGTGTTGGAAATATTTCATCATTTTGATGCCAATTTTCTTTAAGTGATAGACGTTTTCAATATATGTGTCTCCATTATATCACAATTATAATGGCTAGCATTCTGAAAAGCAAAATTGTACTTTCTTTCAAATATTCAAAAGAAAGATCTAGCTTAGACTGTAGACCCTCCCCTTCATGTCCATGTTAAATAAGAATGTTACAATAATAGGACATACGATAGCTTGTCTAGAAATATGTCTATTTACCGACGCGGAACTGTTGGGTCCCAATTTGTGAATCCGGATTATTTACGCCCGATTAAATTCTTCCTATTATGCATAACGTTCAGTCTCTTTGTTTAACGCTTTCAAAGGAAGAGGTACGTTTTATAATTCGCTCCTGAAAAATCTTTCTTATCTTATGTAAAACAATGTATAATTTTATTTAACTGCTGTTAAGAGTTAATTGATGTAGTCTTTTTACTTATCTTGAGTCACATTGACCATAATTAAGAGGTGTTGAGTTGCAATTATCAGGGAATTGGAATGTGTACATGTACTACGAGTAATAAGAAGCCATAATACATTTCGAAGCGTGGTCTAGAGCCGTGTGCAATATAGGAGAGGCTGGGTGCAAAGAGAGCCACGAGGTAACAAACCAGTTGATATAAAACAGGTGCTCGATGTGACGTGCGAGCCAAGCAAGGTAGTATCGTAAGTGGTACATGCAAGCAGGATGGTATAAAATATTTAGATAATGCAAAACTCTTTTGAAGTTGTAAAGGGAAAGGTTTGAATCACAATCATTAAACTTGCGACATTTAATTCTGATACATCATAATTTATAAAAGTTGTAAAATACAGATATGTTAAATATTATTGTCTATTCAGTAGAATGACTATTATATTTATTTCTTTATTTTGGTTTATACATACATATATCAACGATGCCGAGAGGAAAACGTAAGCTACAGAAACAGGAGATAAAAGTAGGACAAAGGCCAAGAAACCTGCAACCAAAACGGGCCGACATGTACCAGCAAAAGAAACGGCTAAAAAGTCAGTATCAATACCTGAATCTAATGAGGGGGAGGATAACCATCATAACCAAGTTGAAGAAGCCCTGGCCCAATGTCAGTGCAACTGAGGTAGCACTGTCTACTGATGACACAGGTACGGATTTTAGTGAGTTGCCCGTACAAATATGCTCAACAAGCTATACTCTTGGACACAATGTCTCTGATAAGATAAAAGAAAAAAATATGCAGGGTCTTTATGTCGACCTAGCAACATTACATGTTAACTCGAAAACGTCTGACGCGGATGAAAAGGTAATGGTGCTAAATTCGAAAGGTGAATTGGTAACAAAAGCAAAAAAACACAAAGTCCATAACATCAAAAAAAAAAATGTGGACCGATGCATTCTTGATATATATAAGTATTTATACATGTATACATATAAATTTCAGCAAATGCTGAAATACATGAGTGACGTACGGATAGGATCAGATAGGTCCGGGAACTGGAAGGCGTTCGACGAACAGTTTAGACTTAAGCTTGTGTCTAACCCAACAAAATCATGGGGGGGAAATAGATACCGAGCTGTGGTTATTGTACATGGGAGGCCAGTCTAGCCTCAAACCCTCTACAAAACCAAGTCTGGGTAAATGCTATTCTTCCAACAACCAATGCTATTGTACAAATACAGCATGCCAATATAGTCATTTATGTATAAGGTGCTCTTCCAATCATCCGGTCAAAATTTTGCACTGTGCAAATTCCCGCCAGTCAACCGCGTTACAAAGCACCAAGAAGTAATTTGCCATTTCGGCACCAAAATTTTCGACCGAGACAGCCGTTCGCTCCGAGGTCAAGGGGTTATACACGATATATGGGCCCTAGGGGATTCCCCAATCAATATTAAGGCTTGCTTGCGACATCTGTATTTATATAAAGAAGTAAACCGTGAACACGCTATGTCTCTGATGGATGGTTTGGTAAATGGTTTCAAAATACAATATTCGGGCCCTAGGATCGGTATATTTTCCAAGAATTTAATATCTGCGAAAACTCACGCCAATATCGTGGAAGAAAAAATAAAAACTGAAATAACTGAGGGACGAATTATGGGTCCTTTTCAGTACCCTCCTTTTCCAAATACGCACGTTTCTCCGATAGGGATTATTCCCAAATCTAGTGGTGGCTGGAGAATGATAACGCACCTATCCTACCCTCCATCACAGAGTATCAATGACTTTATCGATCCGGAACTGTGTACCGTTAGGTATACCTCGTTTGATACCGTCGTCGAGATGATTGCTAAACTAGGACCGGATACCGAGCTTGCTAAGGTTGATATGAAAAGTGCATTCCGTTGATAAGAGTTTGCCCATCAGACTTTCATCTATTATGTTATTTCGTCAATGGATTTTACTATATAGATAAATGTCTACCGTTTGGTTGTGCAATATCTTGTTCAATTTTCGAGAAGTTTGCGACATTTGTGCACTGGGTAACTATGAACACTTCTGAATTCAGTACTCTGGATCATTATCTATATGATTTCATATTTGCTGGTCCAAAGGGAACGTCTCAGTGTCAAACATTGATGACGAATTTCCTGTCAGTGTGTAAGGAAATGGGAATACCCATAGCTAGCGAAAAGACCGTCGGACCAGTAACTAAACTAACATTATTGGGATTAGAAATAGATACCAGAGAACAACTGGTACGTATTCCTTCAGAAAAGATCGCGGATTTGATCAAGCATATCGAGGAAATACTGAATCACAATAAAAGTACACTTAAAATCATTATGTCTTTAGTAGGGAAGCTTAATTTTTTTTAAAGCCGTGAGGATATCACATTTCTTGAACTGATTCCGTTAGTATCAGCCATAGAAGTATGGGGTAAATTCTTACGCAACCGTAGGGTATATTTTAACGTAGACAATGAGGCGCTAGTGGCTATTCTGAATAAACAATCCTCAAAGTCTAAGCGCGTTATGTCCCTTCTTCGTCCTCTAGTTTTAGCACTCATGAATTATAATATTACGTTTAAAGCTAGACATATTGAGGGTGCAAATAATGAAATAGCGGACTCTATTTCTCGTAAAGAGTGGGACAGATTCAGAAAGCTTGCACCAAAGCGGATCAACGCCCGGAAACAGTCCCAACCCTTTTTTGGGATCGAATTTTCAGCATGAAATAAGTAAACTGTTACGCGCATCAATGGCAGAGAACACGTTAGCGACACATAACACAGGGTTGACGGCGTTTTCTAATTTCCGGCGGAACAAAGGTTTTGATGCGTTGTGGCCGCCACCGGTAAACCACGTTTAGTTATTGATTTCAAAGCGTCTTTATCATTGCATCATTACTCATTCGCAACGGCAAGGTCTTATGTTGCCGCAATTAGTTATTACTGCAAATTGCATGTTAAAACTGACCCGACGAACAAATTTGTTGTCTCCAAGCTACTGGAAGGTATGAGACGCCTAAATAAGACTCGGGATAAGCGTTTACCAATAACAGCCACCCTCCTACATGATCTTATGTCAAATTTAACGCCAGTTTGTTCTAGCGCGTTCGAAGCTGCGATGTTTAGGGCAGCGTTTTCTGTAGCATTCCATGCTTTCTTACGAATAGGTGAGTTAACTAATACAAAGTCGACAGTTTCATTGCACATAGACGATGTTCAGATGGAATCACACAGAGTAATTTTGCGCATAGCACAATCGAAAACGGATCAATACGGTAAAGGTACTAAAATTATGCTGAATGCAACTTGTAAAAGTACATGCCCTGTTCTCAGTATGAAATCCTACTAACAACTTCGCCCCAATTTCCCGGGTGCCGCATTTTGTCATTTTGATGGTAGGCCTCTGACTAGATATCAATTCTCGGCAGTTCTTAAAAAAGTCTTGGCTATTTTGGGTTATCCGTTATACAAGACATTCCTTCCGCATAGGTGCGGCCACGTATGTGACCAGTATCGGTCTCGATGACAATACAATCAAGACAGCTGGTAGGTGGAAGTCGGGTGCATTCCGCACTTATATTCGCTCGCCACTTACGCAGATTTAACCTATTTACTTTATCCATGTATACTTAACATATGTTCTTTGCGATACACACAGTATCATTATATTCTGGGTACCATATATGCCATGCTCATTGGTATCGAAGTACTTTCAGAACGCAAATTCATCTGGATTGTTGGTTCATCCATAGTAAGAAACGCAGCAGCTAGAGCCTGTGGTCAGCCTGGTGGTCTTAGTCTAGGACTCCAAGAAAAAGGGGTTGATATCTGGTGGCAAGGATACGGAGGATTAACCTTACAGAGTGCCCTTAAGAAAATTAAATACCTCACTAAGTTCGGAAATTATCCAGACTTTATCATATTGCATTGCGGTGCAAACGACTTAGGTCAAACTCCCATTCATGAGATAATGATGCACATGAACAGACTGTTTGAGTTTTTGAAAGAAAATTTTCCGCGTTGCAAAATAGCTTGGTCTGAACTTCTACCACGTATTGTTTGGAAGCATTCCCAAAAAAATTCAGCTATGAATCGGGGGAGATATCGCATAAACGGGGCAGGTTTTTCAAAGGCCAGGGAGTGTGGAGGCTTCAGAATTAAGCACCCAGAGTTCAAAAACCGGAAGTTGTTAGCATCAGATGGAATACATCTATCACAAGTCGGAAATGACATATTTTTGCGAAATATTCAGTCCGCCATAGTGACAGCGCTTTAAGCACCATAGAAATAAGGGCCGCGGTTGGCAAAGCATACAGTAAAAATACTTAGATAGGGCGCGACGCTGCCTTTTGATCTCATTGATAGGGTCTGCCGTCACTTTGTGGCGGTGACCGCTGTTTGTCGTACTAACATTCGGCAAACGAGCGGTCAGGTGGCGTATGCGACCCTATCGACGCAGTGATTCTGAGAGATGATGTGAATAACTCTTAATTAACTGTAATACATGTATATTATATGATCACAGAATTTTAGACTTTTTAACCTTAGGAAAATATATTGTATATTGATTGATGGATTGATTGATTTGATGGATTTGTGTGAAATATATATATATATTGTGTTTCCGGAAATACATGTGTGTGTACCCTGTGTATTTGCTGCCCAGGGTTAACCCTCGGCCCGGAAACACAATGTATCAATTGATTGATAGGGGGCGAGCCCGTATGTGAATGGCGGCCCCCCACATGTGCTTTGATTCACATGATTTGTTACTTTGATTGATTAACTAATTTGAATTGATTGGAATTTTGAAATTGTACGCCTCCGCGGCCCAATATCGCCAACAAATTAAAAAGAAGAAGATCAAACCTAGTGATTAGTTTATTTATAGTAGAGCTATAAAAAGAAAGTATGTCTTGACATAAAGGCGGAATGGTGATACTAGACACAAAATGGAAGCATACAAATACTGAAAGTCTCGCTTGTATTATGGTGTAGTGCTGTCAGTCGGTAATAGGACATACGATAGCTTGTCTAGAAATCTGTCTATTTACCGACGCGGAACTGTTGGGTACCAATTTGTGAATCCGGATTATTTACGCCCGATTAAATTATTCCTATTATGCATAACGTTCAGTCTCTTTGTTTAACGCTTTCAAAGGAAGAGGTACGTTTTATAATTCGCTCCTGAAAAATCTTTCTTATCTTATGTAAAACCCACCCACCTCACCCTATGTTGTGTTAATATGTTGCTTGATAATTATTGATAAACAATCTGTGCTGCTGTTTTTGCCCTTGTATATTTTCAGCATCTGTTTTTTTAATGCGGACATTGATGCCCTTCTAACGTCATCGTCATAGGACATTCCATTAAAGAACAAGGAACCAACAGGCCCTGTCGCGGAGGTCACAACTAAGCGCATGCGACCCTATCGACGCAGTGATTCTGAGAGATGATGTGAATAACTCTTAATTAACTGTAATACATGTATATTATATGATCACAGAATTTTAGACTTTTTAACTTTAGGAAAATATATTGTATATTGATTGATGAATTGATTTGATGGATTGATTGATTTGATGGATTTGTGTGAAATATATATATATATTGTGTTTCCGGAAATACATGTGTGTGTACCCTGTGTATTTGCTGCCCCGGGTTAACCCTCGGCCCGGAAACACAATGTATCAATTGATTGATAGGGGGCGAGCCCGTATGTGAATGGCGGCCCCCCACATGTGATTTGATTCACATGATTTGTTACTTTGATTGATTAACTAATTTGAATTGATTGGAATTTTGAAATTGTACGCCTCCGCGGCCCAATATCGCCAACAAATTAAAAAGAAGAAGATCAAACCTAGTGATTAGTTTATTTATAGTAGAGCTATAAAAAGAAAGTATGTCTTGACATAAAGGCGGAATGGTGATACTAGACACAAAATGGAAGCATACAAATACTGAAAGTCTCGCTTGTATTATGGTGTAGTGCTGTCAGTCGGTAAATCGACGTGAATAAAATTATCCACCGCATTGTATACATGATTTCTTTACACGTGTATGAATCATTTCAGAGGAAAGAGGAAGTTTGGTAAGTGTTTATCTAACTTTCGTTGTTTACCTACTTGAATTGAATTCCGAGAAACAATATATCAAATGTATATCTTACGAAAACAAACCAGATAAATATCTTAAGTTTTAGATTTCTTTCTAGACTTGTAATAGGATAATATGAACTATTGCAAATCCATAGTGATGACGCAGGATGACATTAAAAAAATATTACTATTTCAAAAAATTGAAAATGTAAATTCATGAATTAGAAATAAAATATAAATGAGCATGTTAATATAAAACCAGTGAAAGATAAACAAAAAGATAAAATAAGAAAATAAATAAATAAAAACGAAACGAAACGAAAAGGAGAGATTAAAAAAATAAAACTTGGTATATTTCCTCAGGAATTTAAACCTTTTAAGTTTTTATGGGGTAAGGGAGATACCTTTAACCTCCTCTACATTCAAGTTTCATTATTTTTAATATAAATGTGCTCCCTCAACTTCACCCTAGCGGGAAAAAAACCAACAACAAAAACAAAAATCAAACAAACAAATAAAACAAAACAAAACAAATTCAAACAAACCCGCCTCTAGTCTTTTACTGAGAGAGACCTCGGTGCAGAATTGGTCTGACAGTTCTTGAAAATTTCAACAATTCTGCACACACATGATTCTGCACACATGTACAGATAGCCTCAACATTATGCCCGTCCCACACGTTGTTTCTATTTGGTTATTTTCGTATACAAAAAACAACAACAATAAACAATTGAATAGAAATAACGTGTGAAATTGGCGAAATATTGAAGCTAATATACACATAGTCCGCGAAACAACGTTATTCCTGCTAATTGATGACGTTGCGTTCGACATTGCATAATGACGTCATCATACAGTTAGTTACCTTGTGTTCAGTAGATATAGCAGCCTAGCAACCCTCAGCATATATTATTCACCTCGGCATGCGGCCTCGGTGAATAACATATCCCTCGGGTTGATATTCATAGAATCCCAATTAACATCATCATGTTTTAAAAACATGTCAAAAATATAGCAGTAAATGTTATAGAAACGTGATTTTGTATGGTTCCAGAAATATCAGTAAAACATTTTTGGAAACATTTCATTTTGTTAAGCGCTCTTAAATGTTGTTAAACGTTTTAAAAACATTCTATACAACTGCACAGTGTTTTAAAAATGTTCTCGCAGCGTTTTGTTAGAAACATTTCCACGGAAACTGTTTGAAACCATACAAAAATATTTCGATTTTGTTCTTGTGTTACCTGAGTTAACTGTCTCTTGGAATGTGATTATACTGTGATACCTGTGATAGGGGTTTGACAATACGTGTTTTGAATATGTTTCCCTCAAATTGTCGCCATGGGACTTTCTATAAAGAGATAACCTCAGGCAGTGCATGGATTTTAGAGGCTAGTGGTCCGTCGATGCTTAATTTTGTGCTCTATTGTGAGTGCTGTTGAGATTATCGTCAGGATCTTCTTTAACTCATTAGATATTGTTTTCATTTTCCTGCGTGAACCTCGACGGCGGGTGCGGCTAAACAACAGGGGATGCTTACTCTTCCCGGGTACATGGTCCCACCTCTAGCTTGCTAGGGTTCCGTCAATGCTCAGTTTGGTGCTCTTTTTGAGTGCTGTTGAGATTATCGTCAGGATCTTCTTTAACGCTATGTACAATGGATCCAGGAATTATGTTTATCATAATGAGCTACCGCGCATAATGATTATGGAACATTATACCTGATTCCATTGTAGGTTATCACAGTATAATCACATTCCAAAGGATAGTTATTCTATGAATAGCAACCCGAAGGATATCTTATTCACCGAGGCCCAATGCCGAGGTGAATTACATACATATATGCTAAGGGTTGATATGCTGTTATATCTACTGAACACAAGGTAACTAATTGTTTTATCGTATCATGAAATACAACGATTAGCTTGACAGCATCCATTGATGTTAGAATATATAGGTATTCTCTGATGACGCGAAATATATGAATAGGCCGCTACTATTGGCTATTTTCAAAAACCAGAGTTACCTCCCATTTGAGACGGTATCTGACATAGACTGATTGTGACGTCATCAAATTCTATGGAAACAGTCCTACAAGTCTGGGAAACGACGGTGTAAAATCGACGTTACCATACTATCTCATAACGTCACAATGGTAAGGGAAAATAACTCTCTATTCCGCAAATACTCAATTATGACGTCATAATTACAACGCAAATTTTAGAAAGATACTGGGGAAAATATGAGAGTTGTTATAAATTTAGCTCTTTGGAGGTGGTTAAATATAGCGATATATTCAGGAGCTCCAGACATGTTATCAACCAATCAGTGATGGGCATATTTTCCGGTCATACAATAAAGCGTATTAGTTGTTACTTGGTAAAGATGCCAGTCAGATGAAACGATTTCAAATCACATATAATCAAGCAAGTAAAGCTTGATTAAATGGATTCACTTATATATATAATTAGATTATTAGATTCGTATATACCGCTGAAAACAGGTTGTCCAATAATCCTCCGTCCATTTCTTGCAAAATAACTTCGCTGTAAAACAAAAATAAATAAATCAAGAAATAGATAAAAACCTGAAATGAAAATGAAACTCCTATATTTTTTTATATATTCTTTTCATTTTCGTGCGTGAACATCGACGGCGGGTGCGGCTAGCCAACAGTGGATGCTTACTCCTCCAGGGCACCTGGTACCACCTCTAGCTTGCTAGGGGTCCGTCGATGCTCAATTTGGTGCTCTATTGTGAGTGCTGTTGAGATTATCGTCAGGATCTTCTTTAACTCATTTGTGTCACACTTATGCCCTTTGCCGTGTGGAGCTCGTAAAAAAGTCCCCCGCAAGGGGTTTGACAGTAAGTGTTTTGAATATTTTTCTCTGACATTGTCGCCATAGCACTTTCTATATAGACGTGGCCTCGGACAGTGCATGCATTTTATATATTCTTTTCATTTTCGTGCGTGAACATCGACGGCGGGTGCGGCTAGCCAACAGAGGATGCTTACTCCTCCCGGGCACCCGGTCCCACCTCTAGCTTGCTAGGGGTCCGTCGATGGTCAATTTGGTGCTTTATTGTGAGTGCTGTTGAGATTATCGTCAGGATCTTCTTTAACTCCTAGTATGATCTCCTCGTGTATACCTTTGACCTATCAGCTGTTATAATTTATATAAATATCAAGGTTAGATATAAAAGAATATGTGGTTTTGAAAAATCTTTGTTAGTAAAGCAGCTTTATTCTAAACAGTAGATCATACTCCGAGGTCAAGGTCAAAAAGGTCAATATTTGTCTTAATGAAGAGGACTTGTCACAAGGAATGCACCTGTGAAAAATGAAAGCTCTATCACATCGTTGACTACTAGAAAACAGACACCTCGCACACTCCTACACACACTTACATGCAAGCTACGGTCACTACGTCAAACAACCATTTTTCCTTTTGTGCATGTTCCCATGTTTACAGACTACAAGTAAAATGTTTTAAACTGTATGTCATGATATATGTTATATATTTAAGAATAATAAAATGTAAAAATATGATATGAATTGTCCGAGGGGCATAGATTTGTTTTATTGTTTTCGAAAATTAGTGATTTATTAGGGGTGTAGCGGTGCAGAAATTCAAGGATCATTACAATTTTATCGTATTAAAGATAAGCATGCATAAAGTTCTAAAAAGCACAATAATTAATCGTGCCACTGAAATGAAGAACTTTTTATAGTATGTCGCCGGTATCACGTTGATGACGTTACTAATGTAACTGCATTAAAAAACTGTAATTGTTTTTATTGTCGTAACACAGTTCTTTTTATCCTCAAGCGGCATCATTTTCCTAGATCTACGCCCACGTGAAATAGCTCACTTCCGGGAACAATTAAATGAAAACTATACCATGAAGGCCTGACACTTATATAATTGTATGAGTAAGAATCTCTCTCTCTCTCTCTCTCTCTCTCTCTCTCTCTCGCTCTCTCTCTCTCCCTCTTGATAGTACAATTGTTTTAAAACTTAAAATGACAATATAACAATAACAATACAACAATTTCGGACATACAATTAGTGGATGAAAGTCAAACACAAGGCCGCATATCATAAATGAGTTAAAGAAGATTCTGACGATACTCTCAACAGCACTCACAATAACAATAAAGCATCAAATTGAGCATCGACGGACCCCTAGCATGCTAGATGTGGGACCAGGTGCCCAGGAGGAGTAAGCATCCCATGTTGGCTAGTTGCACCTGCGTCGATGTTCATGCACGAAAATGAAAACAATATGTAAAACACAGGCATTGTACTGTCTGAGGTTATATCTATATAGATAGTGCTATGGCGACCATGTCAGGGAAAATATTCAAAGCACTTATTGTCAAACCCCTCGCAGGGAACTTTTTTACGAGCTCCACACGGCAAAGGGCATAAGTGTGACACAAAAGAGTTAAAGAAGATCCTGACGATTATCTCAACAGCACTCACAATAGAGCATCAAATTGAGCATCGACGGACCCCTAGCAAGCATGAGGTGGGACCAGGTGCCCGGGAGGAGTAAAGCATCCCCTGTTGGCTAGCCGCACCCGCCGTCGATGTTCATGCACGAAAACAAAAACCAAATGTAAAACACATGCATTTTACTGTTAAAGGTTATATCTATATAGAAAGTGCTATGGCCGCGATGTCAGGGAAAACATTCAAAACACTTACTGTCAAACCCATAAAGTCACAATCAACAGGCATGTAAATTCTTGGAAAATAAAACAAAAGAAAGATAGGAAGGAGATTTTATACATTTAAAGCAACGGAACATACGGTCATGAGATAAAAAGACGGGGAAGAAAAATTGGGGACCATCTCGGGATTCTTAATTGACTAAATCGAGCATCGGTGTCGAGTTCGCACCCCTTCTTCATAGTTAAAATGTTGCCTTCTAATGCCATACATTTTGAAACGTTAAATACCTTTGAATGTGAATGTTTAAGGGAGCAACCATTCATTCGGGAAGGACAAGACAGTGATATTAAGAGGCGGGGGAGGGGGGGTGTCACATACATATTCTAAATTTAGATTTTATTCACTTATAAGAAATAATTATTGTTTTTTATCTGCATTCTTCCAGCGAATTGTTTATTTAATTCATATGCCCTTTGATATTTACAAAACGCCGCATGAATTTGAGTGGCGTCATCGATGACAATCTATTTTTTATATTGAAGTGTTGTCCTTCGTATTTCTGTGCTGTTATGTTATTGTCCCCGTCTTTTCACCTCATGACAGTATGTTCCGTTGGGTTTCACCCATGTACCTAATAATTTCTTAATTACTGATATTTGATTCCTGTAATTTATCTTCTTCTTCTTCCTGTATTAGAGTTGAACTCCTGACTGGAGTGTTGAATAACTCTAGCGCATGTCATTAAAAACAAGGAGCTTCCTCGCTTAAAGTTTAAAAGGTTAAAACTATGTACAGGCAAGTGATGGTTTACTCATGGGAGGTCAGCCTAGGCCAGGGGATGTCACTCAATCTGGCCTTGAAGTCCTCTAGGGATGTTGCTGACTTCACCTCCTCTGGTATGGAGTTCCAGTCCCTGATGGATTTAGGGAAGAAGGAATGGTGGTAAGTATCCTTCTGGGCTCTGATCTGTCTAAGATTCCTGCTCCCTCTGGTCCGTGAGTCCCCAGATGTGTAGTAACCTCCTGGATTGATGTCTATGAGTTGGTGGTTGATCTTGTAGCACATGACGAGTCTGTTCTTTGTGCGTCGTGCTTGTAAGGGTTCCCATCCAAGTTGGTCCAGTAGGTTGGTAACACATCCGGGTGAGGTGTCTGTGTAGGTGTTGAACACAAATCTGGCAGCCCTTCTCTGTACTCCCTCAAGTTCTCTGACAGATGTTACTTGATGGGGATCCCAGACAGTAGACGCATATTCGAGGATCGGCCTTACTAGAGCTGTGTAGGCAGTGACCTTGACCTGTGGTGTTGAGCGTCCTAAGTTCCTTCTGAGGAAACCCAGTGTTCTATGAGCCTTACTGCTGGTAGTTTGGATATGCTCATTCCATCTGAGGGTGTTGCTGACTGTGACTCCGAGGTATTTCCCGCTGTTGACAACCTCAAGGGTGTGGCCATGGAGGGTGTATTTTGTTTCCATAGGCTTCCTCCTTCCTGTGACTCTGATGACTGTGCATTTGGATGGGTGGAAGCTCATTTGCCATCTCTTCTCCCACTCTTCGAGCCTGTCGAGATCAGCTTGGAGCTTTTCTGGGTCCCCTCTGTTACGTATCTTTCTGAAGAGGAGGCTGTCATCGGCGAAGAGTCGGACATCAGAGGTTGTAGCTTCTGGCATGTCATTGATGTAGGCCAGGAAGAGGAGCGGCCCGAGCACCGTCCCTTGTGGAACCCCGGAGACCACCTCGAGGGGATCGGATGTATGGCCCTCTAGGACTACTGACTGTGACCTGTGTGACAAGAAATCCCGGATCCATTGTAGGGTACAACCTCTAACTCCATAGTATTCCAACTTGTGAAGGAGTCTGGTGTGGGGGACCTTGTCAAAGGCCTTGGCAAAGTCTAGCAGTATGATGTCTGTCTGGTGGCCTTCTTCGATGTTTCTTGCAATTTTGTCAATGGTAATTAGCAACTGGGACTCGCACGATCTTCTGGCTCGGAACCCATGTTGCTCGTCACATAATATTCTATGGTGTTCAAAGTGTCCCATCACTGTACTGTGGATTATGTGTTCCAGTAACTTGCAGACTGTAGATGTTAGGGAGACAGGCCTATAGTTGGATGCCACATGCTTCTCTCCTTTTTTGTAGATTGGTACTACATTTGCCTTCCTCCAATCATCCGGAACAGTTCCTGTATCGAGGGAGAATTGGTAAAGGTATGTAAGGTATGGCGATAGGCTATCTGCAGTGTTCTTCATTATAAATGCTGGGATCTCGTCTGGGCCTGTTGCCTTAAACGGGTTTATGCCTTTAAGCAGTTTGGTCACACCATTCTCTGTAACTGTAATGTGAGACATTGATGGGTAAGGGCTGGGTCCCATGTCAGGCATATTTGAGAGATCCTCCTTGGTAAAAACTGACTGGAACTGTTGGTTCAGTATGGTGGCTTTGGTGAGGGGTTCACTGTGGAGGAATCCATCACTGTTCTTGAGAGCTGCTATGCCTGATGAGTCCTGTTTCCGGCTGCGTACATACGACCAGAAGCGCTTTGGTTGAGTGTACAGGTCCTCACTAACTATTTCTCTCATGTGAGCTGTATGGGCCTGCCTGCTTTCTTTCTGGAGTTCTGCTTTGAGTCGTTTGTATCGCCTCCAGTCTTTCGGTAAGTTGGATCTTTTCGCTGTGGTATAGGCTCTCTGCTTCCTGTTGCTTAGTTTCCGCAGTGAAGTGTTCATCCATGGGTGACTATGTCGTGTCAGGATGCGTTTGGTTGGAACAAACTTGTCTACAGACGTATGTATGATGGTTTTGAAGTCACACCACATGTCATTGATGTTATGATGTTCTTTCTTCATAAACTCTGCCTTGTTATCAAAAAGATGTTGATTCATGGCTTCTATATTAGCTCTAATGTATTAGTTAAAATTATTACCAACAATTTAAAAGATTTTTCAGACCAGTCAGTAGTTTAAATGTAAACGTCTTCAAATTCAATAGCATCATTAAAGTACAGATTAATTTGCAGCATGGACCAGACATGCACGTTTCGGGTACTCAACTCTTGTCAGTGCTATGTAATCTGAAGAAAGTAATATGGCCAAAGAATGTGAAAGTTATTATGTCTAAAAATGCACCTAGAGACATGACAGGATGGGAGGGATATGATGCTACAGGAACCACGTTTCAGATATTTCAAGATATTTTGATCACAGAAATTTTTGAACACGTTGAAGAAACGATAAACTGATGTTGATCGAACCTGGACATGTAAATTCCTTGCTTCCTGCTTAAGAGCCTAACCATCCCCTAAGATAGTGATGTCCTTTGTGTTTCTCAGAAAGTTCTGTTCTATATTCTTAAAAGAATTTATATGCCTTTTGATTGTGTATTTTTGAATTCTGATTTCAGGTTTAAATTTCGTGTTTGAATTCCATATACTGACGTATTAAGATAGTGGCTACTTTGCTGAAGGGCAGTCAGAAGGGAGGTTTAGAAAATTTTGAGAAAAAAAAACGCCATGGGTAGAATGGGATATAACCTTGCATTGAAATAGTTTTTATTTTGTGTAAAATTTGAAATCGTCACATTTACCTGTTGATTAGAAATGCTTATTAAGATGAATTTATTTTGTCAGCAAAGAGATGTTCATCTGCGCTTCATTGTAAACGTATAACATATTGTCCAAACTTGTCTTTATTGGGTGGTTTCCTTTACTTGCAATATATAAAGATATATCGAGCTCTATTGAAAATAATTTTATTTTGATAAATCGAAAGAAAGCTGTTGTAAGAGGCATCTATATGAAATAACAACACATGTTTCGTTTTCTGTTTAAAGATACAAAGTTTCATTTAAAGTTTTATCTAATCAGCTATATTATACAATAGTACAAAGGCGTGAAACATGATGAATTTGAGCTTTCTACAATAGAAAACAACAATCATCTCATCTGGTACAAACCACCTTTCTTATTTCTTTTCTGAGTCGTGAATCGAACACTCCATAAACGATGGGATTGGTAACACTATTTACAATATACATCCTGTACAAAAACAAATACAGGACTGTTTCCTGGTCGGTCAAACTTTTCCATAAATCTGTGTCCAGTCGTTCACGAATACTGATGTATGTTCTTGGTAAGTAAGAGACAATGTACATGACGCTTATAGTAATAAACATGAAAGAAAATCTGAAATCTTTCCACCTCAGGCGGTTTGGAGTATTTTTCTTTTCCTTTATCTTTAAGTTGTTAGCCATTTCGCTTTGAAGTGAAGTTAGATCCCCTTTAGAGTCAAATAAGGTAATGGTTGATATAGCTCTAGAGCCAGCAGATAACCGATCTTTTTCCGCAGTCGATGAACTTCTTTCCTGTAGTACAGTTGTTACTCGCTTACGATTATATCTTTGCATTCGAACACGAAGATAAATAACTCTTCCAACAAAACAGTATAATATAAGGATAACGAAAAAAGTGGCAAACCCCACAATTCCGATTACTAAATCATAGAAGGACTGAAGAATTTTCAAGTCTTCTCTTACTAGTTTTCCGCATGTGTATCCCTTAGAATCAAATCCCTTTATTGTGAATTCGTGAGCTCCGAATAAAAACAAACTGGGAAAAGCAACAATTGAGCCTACTAAAGCTGCCATGAATGCGGATTTTCTTCTTCCACTAACAGTCAACTGGTCAGCTAATGGCCTGCAGATCATTCTATATCGATGAATGGCAATGACGGCCAGTATCAACCATGCTCCAAACACTGAAGTTCCAGTGGCAAACCACAGTAACCTACAAACAACGTCATGTTTGAAGTCAAGTGGGTGAAAGTTCAGTGCGATTCCAAAAGATGATCCAAGTACGCATGCTAAAAGATCGTATGTTGCTAGGCAAGTGATGAAATCTCTATTACTTTGTCCCTTTCCTTTTTTTATCCTATATCCGTAACAGTAAAGAATGATTACGTTTCCAGTGAAACCAAAGATAAGCAACAAAAACATCAGGATCGTGTTTGGCAACAACAAAGTAACAAGTTCCTGTGATCTTTCGTATAGTCTCTCTTTTGGTAGCACATTCCCGCTTGGCAGAATCGTAAAATTTTCCATCTTCTAATCGTCAGTTAAAGCGTTACATATAAATTGTGTTATTTGGTATGAAAGGAAACCCTTAATTTCATACTGTATCCCATACGTTGGAAATTCACGGAAGCACTTCTGTTTAAATCAAGTGGGGTGTGAATTGACAATGAACATATTAAGATATAGTTAAACTAAAATTTTAATCTGTAACAGTTACAGTCAATTTTAAATTATCCATTGAAAATATGTTATCCTTCTTAAATGATACATATCATCTTAAACGTCTTCAAATTCGAAAGCATCATTTCAGGACAGATAAATTTACAGCATGGACATGTTTGATTATCCTGAAATAGCAATGCAAACGCTCAAAAATACGTCCGTCAGGACTTTTTTTCATGATCAATAAAGTTTTTTAAAAAATTGTTAAAAGCTGACCAGCGTATTCCATCTTGAAAGTAAGCAAGCAAGCATTTAAAGAGTATTTTTCATTGAAGCTTTTTCGGCCAAAAACCTTTAAACATTTTATCACTGGCCTTGAAATTAAAAAAAAATGTTCCTCTCAGCATAAATTCAAGAGAAGATAGTTTCAATCTAACAGCCAAGGTTCAGCCTATATTTTGCCTACAGCATGACAATGTTATGTTAACCTCCTTCCCTTTATGCGTTCATTTTTCTTATTAACCTAATCTTTTACCCCTGACCTTTAAAATGAATAGGTTTTTTTTTACTCATCAAGGTAAATCTACATGGCAAATATGAAGTTCCTAACTTAAACAGTTTGGTCACTATCATGTTTACAATACTTACAAGCATTAACAGTTATGGGCATGTACACCTTCCTCTCTTCCCTTTACACATAATGTCTAAAACATGAGGTAAAAAATTTTTTTAAAAAATCTGTAAGAAAGTTGCAATCGATGTCGGCCATTTTCGAAAATATATCTTTATAAATACTGGTTAAGTCAACTATATAATCGAACAATTGTAGACGTTTTACGAGGTGAATATGGTGTGATATTTTCTTAATATGAAAATATAGACCTCGGCTGCACAATATTCACCTCGTAAATAGTCCATAATTGTATATTATTCTTTAGTTAGGATTAGGCCATTTCTTGTTTATAATCTGGTTTGCTCAAAACATACCAGCACGAGGAAACGAAAACAGAAAATATCAAAGGAGAACAGGTGATCGGGGTCTGCCTTTCATTCGTCTTATTTTGTTTATTATGTCACGTTAGAATACAAGCTGTGAAGTGTCCTTTGTAATACAATCTGTTGCTTGTAAGCTCTGAATTTCAAAAGAAGCTTCCAATGATTTTTATAAATCTAGAAAGTATTTAACTGTTTTATGAAAACGAAAACCTTGCCTTAAAAGTTTCTTGATAATTTGTATTTTTCTACAATGAAAATCCAAAACATAAGTACATGATCTAGCGTACCCGATGAGTTGTGAAATATCTAGGAATATCACCATCAAGCCAGGGGAAATTTACTATGTTGAATGCAAAATCATCTATTTCGTCATACATATGAATCTTTCCATTTACAATATTGATATATAGGTACAAATAGTGTTTCTGTGTATGAAACGTAAGCCTTAATCTGTGTCAATTCTTGTGGATTAATTACTGTGAAATCATTCATTTTCGTTTTCGTGGATTCGTGAGATTCAGTATTTTCGTGGGGACGTAATTTCGTGGATGCTGCTCGTTCAAAGAACAATATTATCGTCCCATATGTGCATGAAGTACTGGAGAACTTGGCGTTACACAGCATAAGGGAAGACAATTGACTCTGACATTTTTACCCGACATCGAACGGATACTTTGAAATAATGTCGGAGGGTCCCAACTCTATACCTTCTTAAGAAAATTCCAAATCAATTTCCATGCACCAGACAAGTGTTTCGAATATTAAATTCTCATCAGTGATGCTTTCAGCGGAGAAAGAAAAACTCTCAAGACACAAATCGCTAATTGCCGCTCACGTCAAGATGTCGTTGAATTGTGACCTAATTAAAAGTGTGTTTTGCAAAGTTGACTTGTAGCAAACAGTTGTGAAACAGTGTTGACAAACATTGAAATTTAAAGCAATTAACGTATGTGTCCACCTTATTGAAAGGTGTTAAACGTCAGTCGCCTGTAAAATAAGAAAAGAAGGGATCTCCAACAAGACTCGGTTGCAGCACCAACAGCAACACAATAAACACCCCAAGTGAAGAGACAGAGAAGACACACACAGCAAGAGACAAGGAACAGCAAACGAGACATCAAACATCGAACATAAAAGACAACACAAACCAACGAGACCCATGGGCAATCGGTGCCGACTTAGGACGGCAATCAACCACGTATAAACAGATGGTGTGGTTATCTTGGATTACGTGCGCACAACCCTCCCACTTTCTCGGTAACCTAAAGGTCTCGAAGAACGCATAATTGTTGTGTAAAACAACCTCCTCACTGCAAGATTACCACACAAACAAGACAGCACAACGCAGGGGCCCAAGGAACATAGACGAACATGTAAATATATATAAAAATAAGGTAGGGGCGTACGAAATGCAGTCCGTGCTCCGCCGGCCGTATAGCGAGCTCATGCATGTTATCACCCGAGGAGTCCGACCGGCATTCAGAGAGGACAGGTGGTCAGGGCCCTGTCTTCTCTAAAGAGGTTTGGATAGGGCCCGTCATGAAGTCCCTTCGTCACATTCGGTCAGAGTGCAAGTCCCAAGGATGCGCTGGTATAAGGCTGTAGATTGGTCCAGTACCATGTCGAGTGTCCGTCTCGTGACATTAGGAGCATATCCACGGTATAAAAGGCGTTCGATGATTCTGTTGCTGTCATTAAAAGTTATTCCAATTCCTTGCTTAATGAACAATTATTCACAAGTTGGGGATGTAAATTCGTGGAAAACAAAGGAGGGGATCTCTAACAACACCAGGTTGCAGTGCCCACAGCAAAATCCCAATACACCCAATGCAAAAACACAAAGCAGACAAGCATAGAAAGAGACGCATAAGTGACAAGGAACGTCAACGCACAACACAGAAACATCAAACAAAAAGGACTACACACAAATCAACGAGACAAATGGGCAACCGGTGCAGACTTAGGACGGTCATCTGCTACGGAAAAAGCATACGGTGTTATTATCCTGGATTACGTGCGCACAACCCTCTCACTTTTCCGATTACCCAGATGTCTCGAAGAACGTATATTGGTGGTGTAAAACATCCTCCTCACTGTCAGATAACCACACACAAACAAGACCGCAAAACGCAGGGGCCCAGGCAACACAGATGAATATGTAAATGGATATAAAAAGAGGGCGTACGTAATACGATCCTTGCTCCGCCGCCGCGAGTGTATGTTATCACCCGAGTAGTTAGACTGACATTCAGAGAGGACAGATGGTCGGGGCCCTGTCTTCTCTAAAGAGGTTTGGACAGGGCCCGTCATGGAGTCCCGTCGTCACAGTCAGACAGAGTGCAAATGTGCTGGTACAAGACTGTAGAATGGTCAAGTACCAAGCCTAGTGTATGTCTCGTGACATTAGGATCATATCCACGGTATAAAAGGCGTTTGATGATTCTGACGCATTTTCGATAGTCTTTCTTTGATCCTTTTTATCTTGTTAATTATGTCACCATAAAATGCAGGTTGTGAAATACCCAAAGTAATATACTCTGTTGCCTGTATTGGTCCTAATTTCAGACGAAGTTGACAATAATTTTTGTAAAATTTCCAGAAAGTCTTTACTAGTTTGTGAAAGCGAAAACCTTAATTGTTCTAAAAGTTTCTTGGTGATTTGTAAAATGCTCTAACTTAACGGATGAGCTGTGAAATATAGATACCATAGGATTGTAATTTAGGAAAACCACGAAAATTGAGCCATAAAGAAATATAATGATTTCACAGTAAATTCTTACATTTTTCAAAAACACGATTGCCGATAGTGAGAAGGAACATTACACCATCTGCTATTAACGTGGCAGATGGCCGTTCTAAGTCGGCACCGGTTGCCCATTGGTCTCGTTGGTTAATGTGTGGTCTTTTATGTTTAATGTTTGTATGGTGTGTGTTGGTGTTCCTTGTCCCTTTTGCGTCTCTTTCTGTGGGTGTCTGTTTCTGTGTTTTTTGCATTGGGTGTTTTGGGGTTTTGCTGTGGGTTCTGCAACCTAGTGTTGTTGGAGATCCCCTCCTTTCTTTTAAAATACACCAGGATCATAACTTGTAGTGAACTTTTTTAAGATGTGTATTAATTCAAGCTCTAAAAGCACACAAGGAACACACAACTGGAGAGAGCAAGACAACTGACTACAAGAGTAATAAAGATATGAATTTCATGTCCAAATTTTTCAACGTGCTGTTACAGCATAAAGAGTATAAAGGGCCATTTTTATCAAGAGTTGGACCATACCAGATTAAAACAAAGCAAATGTATTAATATTAACAAATAATTTGAAGATGGAAAGAGGTAGAGTTCTACACATATGATTGTATGGATTATCAAGACTAGTGGGTATGAAATTTTGAGTTCGTCATGATCCAAAATTTAAAAATACAGTTTTCTTTGTCATATTTTCTAGTATATTATTCATGTTCGCATATACAAGTAGCTGAAGCGATTTGAAAAGAAATCTTTGGCCTGAAAAAAAATTAGAGAAACCATGAAGATTTGGATTACAGAATGTCAGAGTCAACCATTAGCCTCCGATTACTGCACTGTATATGCATGAGCTCGGTAGTTACAGCCAGCAGAGTTCGGATTGTATTACGTACGCCCTCTTTTTATATCCATTTTCATATCCATCTGTGTTGTTTAGGCACCTGCGTTTTGCAGTCTTGTTTGTGTTTGGTCATCTAACAGTGAGGAGGTTGTTTTACACCACCACTATACGTTCTTCGAGACATCTTGGTAATCGGAACAGTTAGAGGGTTGTGTGCACGTAATCCAGGATAAGTCGGTACATTGCCCATTGGTCTCTTTGGTTTATGTGTAGTGATTTAATGCTTGGTGTTTCTATGTGATTTGGCGTTCATTGTACAATTTCCCTCTCATTCTGTGTCTGCTTTGTGTTTTTGTAGTGGGTGTCTTGGGATTTAGCTGTTGGTGCTGCAACCGGGTGTTGTTGTAGATCCCCTCCTTTCTTGCAAATGCTTTAAATTTTCTATTTCCTTCTGTAGTTTTTTATGGATACTCATAGGCTAACAAGATATCCAGAGAAATCGGATATTATCTCCATCGATTCATTTTGATATATAAAGATAATCTAGACTAATTTTTAAAGTGAAAGGTGATTAAACGATTTTTTCCATGGAATGCTTCAACAAAGTTCAACAGCGTTTGTGGTTACTGTGAGAGATGAGATGAATATTACGTACGTGTAATCCTCTTCCACTTTAAGATTAAAACGGAAATCCTGGTAAAGTACGGGGCAACGATGTACTTAACCCCACGATTTATACAAATCTCATGATTAAAGTACTAAAATCCCACTCCATAAAAAGTCATAACACAATGTATTAATACAAAGAAGTTCCATGCCCTATCTAAGGAAAATTTACAACTCTTGTTACATCTAGGAGCTACTTCTATTATCAAAAGCGTTCCATTTTCAGATTTCAGTCTTTTCCGGATGCTTTATTCTAAGAGATACTTCAAAGAAAGCCATCATCTAGAATTTATAATTGGTTTAATTAATGTTAAACATACACAAAGAACAAGATTTTAAAAATACAATCAACATAATAATTCAATTAGCTGCTAGGATCTTTGGCAGAGTTTCTTTATTTCTTGACGAAAACGTACATCAAATGCAGCATACAAAAAGGGATTAATGACATTGTTCAAAATGTATAATCTGTAAAAGAATAAACAAAGTCTAATGTAACTATCAGGTAAATTATCCCAGAAATCCTTGTCCATAGCTTCTAGAATCATAATGACCATCCGTGGTGTAAACGAGAGAATGAATACTGATGATATAACCATAAACAAAAAGGAATATTTGTACTGCCTTATGCATGTTTTAAAATCCATCCCTTTCACTCGAAATATAGAACCCTTTCGCTTGCGATTTCCTCTATGTCTATCAGCATCCATTTCTCTCTTTTGGTTATCCATGTTTTTCTTCTTCAGAGAATTGTTCAAAGCTATTTCATGTTCATCGTCAGAAAACATGGAATCTTTGGAGTACTTCCTATCATCGGGCTTGTCGTTTTTCAAAGCGTCGTCTACTTCGCGTCGGTTTGCGTCATAAAATACGTCACTGACTTTTGGATTGCTGTCAGATTCCACTCCAGAATCCGGTGTTGACGATTCCGGCTTTTTATCTGTTGGAACTGCTGCACTAGATCTGAATCTCTGGCGGAAGTTCACTTGTCTATAAATAGACCTGCCTACTTGTATGTACAAGAAAGTTATTGATGAGATTCCAAAGATGGCCATTAATAGAAGCACGATGTTGAA
This sequence comes from Pinctada fucata, assembly GCA_028142955.1. Classification (NCBI taxonomy): domain Eukaryota; kingdom Metazoa; phylum Mollusca; class Bivalvia; order Pterioida; family Pteriidae; genus Pinctada; species Pinctada fucata. Next base: position 52,910,769 of record AP027109.1, read on the forward strand.
AGCGGAAAGATAGCTACTTAGTTGATCACTGTTGTAACGGCCACATCTGAAGCCTACAAAATAACTTTACATCAGACTCTAACATTGATGTCACATTTGCAAATAGTTTCGGGTTTGATCAAATTTCAGAATACTGTAATCTCAGAAAATGTTACTACATGTGTACATTATTTTGAGTATACATGTTTGTCATGTACCTGTCTATATGGGAGAAAGCAATATCTTATATTACCCAATTGCAACAATTAATTCGTAAAATACACGAACACATTCCGATCGGTATTATTATGAGTCCATATATTCCAAAAATAGAAAGAAACAGAAAAGAAATTATTTGTATTCTCAAATTATCCATTCTATGTAACCAAACCAAAGAGCCCACGCAATAATTTCGATTTCCCCCAAATTCTGAAATTCAGAAATTCAGAAAAGTTCTAACATCCTTATGATGGTCCTTACCCGTGACATTTGTTTGTCTGTTTACAACCTCAATTTCCCCATAGAAGAAGGTAGCGGGTACGGCAGTTACAGATGAGGTCAAAAGAACGACAGCCAAAGCAACATGCTTCTTCTTGAGTGTCATCTGTGCTCCGAACGGTCTACAGACTTTGAGATACCTCTGTACAGCTATTACGATCAGCATTAAGGTGGCATTCAGCGTCGTGCACATGTTGAGGTACCATAGCACTTTGCATTTAACATCACTCATGAATTGTATTGGTAGAAGGTTCAGCGATATCGCAAATGTACATCCTATGGTACATGCTAGAAGATCGAAAAAGGCCAGAAACGGGATGAAGAACCTAAAATGTAAAGTTACAATGGTTCGGTATCTAAATAAAAACAATATGATCATCTTTAAAATGTTAAACGTCTTTAAATTTTATAGCATCATTTAAAACCTGATAAATTTACAGCATGGACCAGACATGCACGTTTCGGGTACTAAACCCTCGTCAGTGATCTTTAGTCTAAACAATGTAATATAACTAGGAACTGTTCTTGAATGTAACAAAAAGCCTTAAGAATTATTATAATGTCATTCAGAAGATTGTTTTGATGAATATTGAGAACATTCTAAAATTAGCATTTATGATATTGACATTTACTTACCTGTCGTCTTTATTAGCTTTAATTCTATAGGTGTACATCAGTATAACGGTAATGTTTCCAAGCAATCCAACAACCATATAAATAAAGAGAAGTACTGTATTTGGAAGTAAGTATTCTGCTAATATGGAATTCAGCTGACTGGCGTCAAACGTCATCATCGCCCCATCCAAACCGTTGGTAGAATTCGTCATCTTGGAAATTTAAACAACAATTTTGTGAATGCTTTCCTTATCCAATAAAGCAAAGTCGAAAAACGGTCTTACATCTTATATTCCCCGATTGATGACGAGATCAAAGGAATCGGTGCAAATTCGTAACGCAACGTCTGAAGCAGGCGTAAACAGGAAAAGGGGGCTTCGTGAAAACACAAATATGGTATTTGTGAGGAGATGTTTAGATTGCGTGCGAGATGAGTACAGGAGGAAGGAAACTGTGATAGGACTGAAGCACTATACAGCTAGTATAGGCCTTGTATTATAATACCATCATTTAGTAATGTGTCATACTTAGACGTGATGTGGTGACAATGAACTTAAAACCACAACAGGAAAAAAATGTTTATTTTAAGGGTGAATTCATTTGACCTTATTCATTGTCTTTGATCGAAATTGTTCAGAGTCATGCATATGCAAATTTGTTTACTTTATATAGAAACCACAGATAATATTTTAAACGCAAAATAAGAGTAAATGCACTTTTAAGGTACTTTGCGTATGTGCAATATTTTACTCAGAATAAAGTCCTAGAACAAGGTATGGATATGACTATAATAATATCTACAAATGTTAAACATCTTCAAATTCACTAGCATAATTTATAAACAGATAAATTTGCAGCATGGACCAGACATGCACGTTTCGGGTACTTAACCCTCGTCAGTGATCCTTAATCTAAACAATGTAATATGGCCAAAGAGTGTGAACATTATGAAGTCCAAAAATGTACCGAAGTATGTAGCAGGATGAATGGGATATGATGCTACAGGACCCACGTTTTAGAAATTTCTAGAATTTTGGTAACAGAAATTTCGAATGCATTGAAGAGACAGACGATCAACCGAAGTTGATCGAACTTGGCTACATGTGCCCTCGGGGACTCCTCAAGAAGACAATCTCAAATCCAAGAAGGCGTTGAAAAAGAAGTTGAAAATATCAATACTGATGAAAAGAGTGATTGGCCATATGAATTGAAACAGCGTTTTAAGGGTTGTGCACAGGTAAGCATTGGAGAGTAAGGATTCCCGACTTATATACCATCAATTTTGTATAGACGTACGTGTATATAGACCAGTACATGCAGGCTCCTCGTGAGACCTGGTGAACAAAGGTCAATACGTGACCATAGTAAAAGGAAAATGAAATATAGACTGGAAACTAATGGTAAATTGAATTTTTATTAATTTTATTTCCCCTCCCAAGTTAAGTAGAAAACGAAGGACTAGTGAAAAAAGTGTTATAAACACAAGTGTATCACATCAAAAAAGAAAACTTTTCATTTGAATTTATGTTACTACTTTGATATTTACACGGCGACGCATCGATTAATGTGGTGCCACCTACAATGAATTTGTTTGGTGTTCTTCAGGGAGGTATATATTGTCTCAGTTGGAACACTTCCGTATTTCTATATCAATTTCGTTCTTACACTGGTAACTAGTATGCCTAAGTCATATTGGAAAATGCATTGGTTAGAAGCACAACCTTTATCTTTTGCATTTTCGAAATACGTAACACTTCTCGAGAGGCCATACATATGTGTCTAATCAATCAAGACCACTCACGTAGCATACCAAGTATCAATGTGATATTTTTAAGCATTGGCACATTATGCATGTAGTATTAATAAAAAAAAAATTCAATGTCAAGATTAAACCTCAAGGTCATTTCAATTCTTGAACCAGAAATCAGTGTCGCTGATCTTGTTCAATATCGATAGCAAGTTTAAAAGTGATATTTGTTCTAGTATCAGTACAACAATGAAATGCGCCTGGTCTCAAAGCTATTACTTTGCTGATTACATATAAAAATGTAGAAATCTTGCCAAATGTCATGCAGAAGCAGCTGCTGATGACGCAACTGAACCAATTGGTCAGGACTTTTATTTACCAAGCTGACTTGCAAATCAAAAGCTGTGAAATATGGATTTACTTTGTGTGAAATTGTGAAGAATGAAAATTTTATCTCTTATAGCATCATTTTAGAACAGATAAATTTGCAGCATGGACCAGACGTGCACGTTTCGGGTACTTAAAACTCGTCAGTGATCCTCAATCTAAACAATGTAATATGGCCAAAGTGTGTTAAAGTTATTATGTCCAAAAATGTTATGAAAGACGTATCAGGATAGGCGGGATATGATGCTACAGGACCTACGTAATAGAATTTTCAAGAAATTCTGATAACGGAAAATTTCGAATGAGAAACGATCAACCGAAGTTGATCGAACTTGGCTACATGTGCCCTTGGGAACTCCTAGTCGACCAGCAGTGGCACGCACCAAGTGGTACAAGTGTTAAATGTCTTCCAAATCAATAGCATTATTTAGGAACAGATAAATTTGCAGCATGGTCCAGAAATGCACGCCCCGGGTACTTAACCATCGTCAGTGACAACGTAATATGACCAAAGTGTGTGATAGTTATAATGTCCAAAAATCCACTGAAAGATGTAGCAGGATAAAACCTCTAAGAGCAATCTGAAGAATTCCTTGGCAAAATAAAAATAAGGGCCAGTGAACAGACTGACAAGGTGATTTCTTTACATCTCCCAGACTTTTGAGGGTATGACAAGAGTATACATGAGTTTCTACATGGTACATAACAGTTTCATAATAATAATATGACCCATGTATTTCTATTGTTCTGCAAATGATAACTAATTGTAAGGTAAGTTTAACTTTAAATCCTTTTATTAATTTTCAAAACAAATGGTAAAATAATAGCACATCTTATTACTGCATAATATGACATTTTCATGCAAAATTGCATGATTTTGTCATTTAACTTGAAAAAAAAAACTACAACAAATCTGACTCAAACCTAGATATTCAGAAAATACTAACGGGCAAATAAAAATTGACACCTGAATGCCAGCGAGTTATTTTTTTATTCTATTTCTGGAATGATGCTTTACATCACTGTGTATGTCATCATATCTGGAGAGATCTCAAAATATGTCTATCTATCAAGAGGAAGATTTGAAACTTTTTCAACACTTTCACTATTTTTTTCATTTTTCATAATATTGCAATAAGATCTCTTTGTAAAGTTATAGCACTTACGAAGGGCAAAGATGAAAAAAATCATATTTCAAATACTAGTAAAAAAGAATAATAAGGTACTATAAGTACCTGATATTGAATAAATAACCAAAAACTATTCCGTTTTTGACCTCAACAGACCTTCAAATTATCTGCTGTACAAAATCTGAAGATAAGTTCTTGGAACAAGGAACTGATGACATAATTTGAAGTAAAAACTTACAAAAAATTCTAACTCTATATACCTTGCTCAACTTTTTGCCATAGATGTACCAAAACTACAAAATATTTTAAATTCAAAATAAGCAAGAAATAACTTTTTAAAAAATGAAATATCTCAAAGATTCTAAAGTAATTTGCTTGTTATTGAATATTTATTTGAAAGATTTTTATAGATATTGCATGACTGTCTGATATCTCAAAATGGTGTCCACCAAAATATATAATAGTAGTTAGATGCACACATTACTACTACAACAGTATGACTGTGAAATTTTATTACATAAGAAAACACATTGTCTTACAGTAACGGGTAATTTACCTCATTTCAGTTGAGGTAGTTTTTCAATTCTCAATCATTCATTCAAAACAATCTCAAAGGTCGAGACAGTACATTTCTATATTCCTTAATTTCTTATTTTAATTACCAGGACCAATGTCAATAAACATACTTGCCACAGAAATTACCTAGACATGCCAAATATTCCTGATATGATGATAATTATGATTTTTGTGTGACAAGATTTCAGTTTAATACTCCTACAAGTCCATGCATACAATGATATCTTACATTCAAGCAGATCCAGCAAACAGAGTTAAGAAAGATGGGAATTTCACAATACAAAGTTCTATAACCAATCATCTTCCTTATCCATATCCCATTATAGCTTTTAGAGTGAGAAAATTTTGCAAATCTTACCACACAATTAAAAGAATGTAAGCTTTAAATAACTATACAACCTCTTTGCACTTTGGTTCTTAACCAAATGTAAATTTATTCCCTGATATGCAGTCCTGATATTTAATCTGAAATTATGCTACAGTAATCATTTAAATTGAAAATGTTTCACTAATGGGCCTCTTATACTGAACAACTAATGTGCCTCTTATTCATAGAATAAGCATGTTTTAAAGGTTGACTGGGTACTATGGGGACAGGTAAATTTTCTGTCATTTCCTCACAAAATGTTTTAAAGGGTCATCATCTTTTTTAAATTGCAATCTCATTGGTTGGTTAAATCCCTAATACCCCTCTCAGTATTTTATCAACAGCTTGAAACAAATGACATTGAGGAATCCATTAGTATAATAGAGATTATGTGTTTGATGTCATGCATCACTTGCGACTTTAAGACACTCATTTGATAAGACGCCGCTCCCAGTTAACACGAGCATGTTTTAAAAACATGTCAAAAATATTTCAGTAAATGTTACAGAAACGTGATTTTGTATGGTTCCAGAAATATCAATAAAACATTTTTGGAAACATTTCATTTTGTTCAGCACTCTTAAATGTTATTAAAACGTTTTGAAAACATTCTATACAACTGCACAATGTTTTGAAAATGTTCTTGGAAAGTTTTGCCAGAAACGTTTCAACAGAAACCTGTTTGAAACCATTAGAAAATATTTCGAAAATGTTTTGTGTTACCTTGGCTATCATCAAAGATGGTATAACATGCCTTCCAAAGCGAGCATATTAATAACCAGGTGGTTGAGAACTCCAACCTTAAAGCCATTTTTTGTGACATAGTGATGGGGCATCAAATATTGATTGGTCAAACAATGCCTTAAAATTAATTCTCATTATACAGCATTCAACAGAGAAATGAGAAAAAAATCATTGATTAAAGTTCAAAGATTAGATTGGTTGCAATCAAAATCAAGAGAAGATACAGTAACTCTTAAAATTGACCATAATTTAAATAAATCTATAATCAATATTTACTATCCTTAGGCTATTACAAAAATTTGTACAATATCAAGGAGCATAGAATAAAATGAAAATGAAAAAAATAAAAATATATGAATATGAAATAATAAACAAACAATGTTGACAAGATATTCCATTTCTCTTTCATTAAATACCTTAAATATGAAAACTGAAATTCTCACTAATGCTTCTATGTTATAATCATTCAAACATTTTCACTAACTCTTCTATGTTATAATCATTCGAACAATCATTCGAAATTTTGAGCAATACACGTATTTCATTTATACATTACATAAAAAATAAATATATACATGTATATGTTAAACATGTTGGAATGGCTTTTCAAACCGTAATCTAGCTGTCACATATCACAACATCAAAATGTTTATAAAAGTTTTACTATTTCAAACATGAATTAAATGATAATGATAAATTTTAAGGTTTTTGAAACCAATGAATACTTGCTATGAAGTCTGGTTCTTAAACTTATATGAAAGTTCAGTGCCAAGTCACTGAAAATATGAAAATGTACATATTCTTCACTTGCAACTCAAGTATATCAATTATCCATTTTATATTACAAGAAATTGCACAATATAAACTTTGTTATCATTTTGACATTGTGTCACAGGAGTTTAATATACCAATGCTTAATGTTTTTAAAAGCCAAAATTGACTGATGTTATGATTATAACTATTTTATAAAACAGCTGCATAGAACATGGTAAATCCATCATTGATCGCGATTACCTTACAGACAGACAAAAAGACATTTAGACATCTACATGTACCGGTACCGGCTGCTCTGTTTGGATGGTAACGACATAAAATGGCCATGTCCCAAATGTCACACCTTAGCATGCAGCTGGTGTAGCAAACTTGATGAGATATTCACAAAGTTGTTCCTCCATCACTTTGACAACTCGATCGTTTATACCGCACAAAAACAGAATCTACAAATGAAATGTGTTGAAAACTCATTGTAAGTTTCTTTTCAAAGTTTGTGTTAATAAATTTGAAAGAAGAATGAGAAATCATTCTTACAATGAAGCCACATAATTTTTTCGAAGTAATGTGGCTGGTGCTTATGTTGTTTCAATTCAATTTTAATTTCTTCAAATCCAATAAAAACAATATAAATGAGCATTTCTATTTTTCTGGGGGTTTTTTTTTCCAATACTCCTTGGAGAATTGAAAACATTTTACTAGTTACATAGATTTTTTGAAAAAAAAAACTTTCTCTTACCACGGCTTTCCTGCTCATGCCATTTGGACAATGTGAGGAGTCACCTTGGGTCATATGTAGGACATATCGACCATGAGATTTTTGTTTCCAGATTGGTTTAGTTCCAAGAAGCTTAGAGGAAGAAGGAAACTTTTCCTGACGGACGCGTTGAAAGGGACACACAGTATATTCGTACTCGAAGCCCTTATATGAGTAGCAGTCCTTGCTCAGCTTATAAAAAAGTCCATCTGGACCGTAAGTCTGCAATACAAATGCAAATTAAGTTGTACTATGAAAAAGATGTACACAAAAGATGTCACATAAATTGTATATCTTCTTTGGGTAAAAATCTTATTTAGTAATAAATATCAAACCTCAAAATCAAATTCTATGAGAAAATTTATAAAGAATTTTTCCAGAAAAGCTTTCTGGTTTATTTCTTTGACCTTCTCCAAAAGATTTAAAACCATTAGAGTTGTACAGTGCATAATGCTTTGATACATGTAAATGTTAAATTAATGTGTGACTATTACCGACATTAATATTATCTGCATATCTTGAAAACGTCATAACTTTTTTTTCACTTTTTGATATCATGAATAAGTACCTCTCTTCCAACGACATGTTTTGCTGCCTCAAGGTAGCCTCTCTTCAGCTTTTGACCTATTTTTCTGATTTGCTCATTCTCTTTGCTGATTTTAATGATTTTATCACATTTGTTCCTACATGGTGCCTGGGAGACTATATTTTCACCTAAATTGAAAATAAACAAACTTACAAAATTATCTCAGGTGAGCAATAATAATGCAACTACTTAAGATCTTATTTTCCTCACTTTTTAACGAAAGAAATTGAATAAATATTTTTTTAACATGGGATCCCGACGCATGTACACCAATTTGCATGTACATACGAAAGAATGTAATATGATATCATACCTGATGATTTTTTTTCTTAAATTACCTCAAAGCTTTCAAGTGAGATACATACCTTTGTATATGATATGATACCTGATGATTTTTTTTCTTAAATTACCTCAAAGTTTTCAAGTGAGATACATACCTTTAACTCGTACACTTTCTGGAGGTGGTTGATTTGCCCATTCATCACTACCATCACAGCAGTCACAAATCCCATCATTCACTCTGCTACTCGGCACACTCTGGGCATCTCTATCTGGCATCTGCTGGGCGCAGTAAAATCTGAAACTAACACCACAATACTAGAAACATTAACACAGTTAATAAGTAACAATATACAGTGATGATTCGTTAGTCCGGAATTCGTTACTCCGGAAAATTCGTTACTCTGGACGATTTCTCATGGAACAAACGTGCATAGTGCAAAAATGATCCGATAATCCGGAAATCCGCGTTCCGTATCCAGACGGTAGTTTTCGGGAACGGACGTGCAGATCATATGTTATTTTGTCCCGTTAGTCCGGACGATATAAGCAACTACGGACGTGTTTTCATAACAATTAATTTTTACCTTGAGAAATCTACACGGACGTGTTTTCATAACAATTAAGTTTTACCTGGAGAAATCTACACGGACATGTTTTCACAACAATTAATTTTTACCTGGAGAAATTTACCGGAAAACCGGCGGGTTTATTAGGCGATGGGATACGCAGTACTAGTAACGGCTTGCCACTGGTACGTGTACTTAAGTGGTTATCAAATCTATGCATTAAAAGACTTAATTGTTCGCTTGGTCACTTTCTTAATTCTTATCGTGAAATTTTGCAGCTTCTACTGTTCAATCATTATTTTGAACAGATGCATGCTCCAAAGTCATTTCAAATTAGAGTTGATATTTTTAAGTTCTAATGTTTGTATCACGATGAAGATGGAAGTGAACTGAATGTTAGAGTTAGTTAGAATATTGAGGGCTTGTTTTTAGTTAAAATAGAATCGAAAAGGAACGTCAACCGCTCTTGACAGACGATGATTTCCGTATTTTTTCATGAAGAAAAGTGGTAAGTTTCGGTAGGTATTGGTAAGTATCGGCGCCCGCGGAACCCCGATGCTAAGATAAAATTTTATTCTTATTTTAAAGGTTTAAGTAACGCTCTATCCCCCAATTAAACCGATTGATCTCAGCGTAAGAAATCGGAGGCCTCCCTCCACTTTCGTTTGATCTTTATTCTTGTGCATTTCGTCTATTCATTTCCATTAATTTGATTAGAATTATAAAGAAATAAAACTACTTGTATATTTATTTTCAATGATGAGAAAAGTATTGATTTTAAAACGATCTTACCGATACGAAAAAGCGAAGACAAAATCCCGGCACCCGAACCACCTTCCCTTTTCTAGTTTTTAGCGCTCATGTTTTAAAGACATATCTAGAGCTTTAGGTTTAGAATTAGTAGATCCAACATTTTCAAGAAATAAACATTAAATCAAATTATAGATCTAAAACTAAATCTAGAAAATATTTGTTTACAAGACAATTAAACCGTACAAACACATGCACAAAAATAACGGCTGACCCTCCCCCCTTTATCGGACTTTGGCGCTCAAGTTTTGACATTTTTAACATGATTCAGTAATCCGGAAAATTCGTTAATCCGGACGAATTCCTCGGGAACCAAATCGTCCGGACTAACGAATCATCACTGTATATCCAAATTTGACTTGTGCCCTGTTCACACGAGTGCGCATTAAATCTAATTCGCATTAGATTTGATGCGCTTTATTCTAATGCGAATTAGATTCGCATTGCGTTCACACGACACATTCTAATGCGCATTAGATTTTGGTTCATTTGCACCGAGAGCCGTATACATTAGATAGTAAAAGGGTCGAATGCATGCCTGTATGTTGTTTTGCTCATGATAATTATTACCTCTTCGTAAGTTGGGCTTATGCATGCATTGCATGACGTCATTGTGAGATAAAATGACGTCATAATATAATGTTACTCTACGTAAGTTAAGAGACGCAGTACAGTAACTTATAGAGGGTTCATTGTGAATGAAATCAAGTATTTTTACCTTTTATTCTATGTTTCGTGGTCCAAGGGTGATTAAAAGTGCCCAATTATGATGGAAATGTACTGTAGAATTCTAGTAAATCATACACGCATGCGCCAGATTTAATGCGAATAAGATTCGCTTTGCGTTCACACGGCAAAATCTAATGCGCATTAAATCTTATGCGAATTAAACTAATGCGCATTAGATTCCTCGTGTGAACGCAGCTAAAATCTAATGCGCATTAAATTCGATTTAATGCGCATTAAACCCGTCGTGTAAACAGGGCATTGGATAGGTGAAATGGTTCTTGAGTTACCACCTATAAACCCAATATTTTAAATGGTTTGAATTAGTGAAAGGGTTCTTGAGTTAATTACCATATGGATATATGAATTTTGAATTTCAATTTGAATTTACGGAAAATGACAATATTACAGAAAGACAGAGAGACAGACAAAGAAGTTCAATCTGAATAGGGGAATTTCTGATAAGTGAAAGGGGAAAAAATTCCTACTATTTTAAAATGTAACTAAATTTGGTGCCCTGGATATTCTGTATATAAGCGTGCAATGTGATCACCTGGAATCAGGACATGCTGATGTACCAGGCTCATCTGACAAGTCCTTACAATCACAGAAATCATCATTTACTCGACTGAATGGAATCAACTCCTGTAAATGGAATGTTTTTAAAAATTATACATAAATTCATCAAATTAATCAGAATGTTTTAAAAAAATTGATATGACTCTCGAATGATCATTAATATATGTTAATGTTTATATTGATATGTACATACACTATATTTACATGTATGTGAAGCTCTGTTAAAATAACTTAGTATTAAATGTATAATAATGGCTTGGGTACCTTGGAGTTAATACACCTGAATTTCCCCACTGAATCTTTAGTGTACAGCTTAGCATCGTCCATATGTACCCCGCGTGGAAGATCTTTTGGAGGTGCCACCTGTTTATTGCTTGCGTCAGACAAAGGGAGATCATCCTCATCTGATTTAAAGTCATCTTTCATAGATATGATATCCCTGGCTTGTAAACCACCAGATCTACTAAGAACTTTGTGAGAGAAGAGTTGAAAAGTCAAAAATATGACGGCTCCAATGCCAATTAAAAGCCAGAGTTTAGGTCGTCGTCTCAGGAAATGTCTCTGCATTCTCTATGTGTAATGTTGCTTCCTGCATTTCTCCTTATACCTGTATCACATGGTATTATGCTTTCAAAGTGCTTGACCAATTCCTAGAGAAAACATCTGAAATAGGAATTCATAGAATTAAATACCTGTATATGTACTTATTTTAGCAGAACTTAAGGCTGCAAAAAGTCTGGAAAATTGGAAAATTGACTTGAAAATTTCTATGTTCAAGGGTCATAACTCTGCTAAGACTGGGTCAATTTTTCCGAAACTCAAACTGGATCTTATGCCAATTGATATCAAGTCATACGCCAAGTTTCAATTCAATATCTTGAAAAGCTTAAAAAAAACTATGCAAAGCACGACCTTGGACAGATGAACCTGTCATAAGACAGCGCCATAACATAATATGACCTGTCCTATGACAGGTGTATAAAATACATTATCTTACTTAAATTTGATGTGTCTTACATGTATATCACAATCCCCTTTAACAATGTATTAAAATCTACGTAAGAAAAAAAAAAATTTTGCTGATGCATGTAGTACATTAATATAATCAGTTACATGTGACTCCGCAATCCAGAAACTGAAAACCGTCTTATTTTGTGCTTAACAGCCAAATTACAAGCTTTCAAGTTTCATGTGTTGAAATGGTTACCTGAGTTACTTTTGACCTTTTGAACCTTTGACCCAAGACCATTCGACCAGGTCAAATACTTTTCATCCTTACTTTTCAATCTTTCAGTGAGAGACTTTTCAAATTCATATTAATTTATATACATGTACCATTGTTTCCACTGCCCATTCTAACAAAGTCATCAAAGTCATCCAAGTCCGAATTGACAAAAAGCTGACTTAATGATTCTTGTATAAATATGCAGCTATAAACGAACATGAATAGGCTAGTATATGTATGTTTTATATGTATGAACCTTACTGGTGTCAGAACAGTTTCCGGACATTAACAGTTTCCAGACAGTCATCCATTTCAACTACTTTCAAGGAACTTTTTTGCATAATTTTTAGACAATTTTGTATATTTTTAAATGGAGAATACAAATCATAAATCATGATACAAAATTTTGCATCTTTAGTTGCTTTATCATCCCACCTGTTTAATATCGCGCCCATGGGAAGTTGCTGAGAACCATCCTTTTTAAATCTACATGATTTGATAAGTTATAGTAATATTTCTAAGATTATTTTTACACTGTCATTTGTCGAAATGATTGAAGAAAACAATTTCCAAAAATCAACCAGTTTGGGCTAAAATTGATAGAGATTGACAGCTTTAAAATCAGGTGTCCAGAAACTGTTCCAGTGATTTGGGAAAAATGGCCGAAATATAGGGTCATCAGTCAGGGGTGCTACTTCAGCAAGTAATTTAAAAACATAGGTAATCACAGATTACGAAGCTCACCTCGTGGCAGCAAAATTCAATTCAAACATATTTCTTAGTACATGTATATTGGCTTTTAAAGGCAAAATTATTCAAGTGGAAAAAGTAGGTCAAGGTCATTTTATGAAATTCTGATCAAAGACACATCCAATATGCAAGTTTGGTACATGTAGCACTTATACTTAGCTCAAAATTGGCTTTTAAGGGCAAAATCACTCAAGCAGAAAAGTAGGTCAAGGTCATTTTATGAAAGTCTGATCAAAGATACATCCAATATACAAGTTTGGTACATGTAGCACTTATATTTTGCTCAATATTGGCTTTTAAAAGCAAAATCACTCAAGCGGAAAAAGTAGGTCAAGGTCATTTTATGAAAATTTGATCAAAGATACATCCAATATGCAAGTTTGGTACATGTAGCACTTATACTTTGCTCAATATTGGCTTTTACAGGCAAAATCACTCAAGCGGAAAAAGTAGGTCAAGGTCATTTTATGAAAGTTTGATCAAAGATACATCCAATATGCAAGTTTGGTACATTTAGCACTTATACTTTGCTCAATATTGGCTTTGAAAGGCAAAATCACTCAAGCAGAAAAAGTAGGTCAAGGTCATTTTATGAAAGTATGATTAAAGATACATCCAATATGCAAGTTTGGTACATGTAGCACTTATACTTTGCTCAATATTGGCTTTTACAGGCAAAATCACTCAAGCGGAAAAAGTAGGTCAAGGTCATTTTATGAAAGTTTGATCAAAGATACATCTAATATGCAAGTTTGGTACATGTAGCACTTATACTTTGCTCAATATTGGCTTTTATAAGCAAAATCACTCAAGTGGAAAAAGTAGGTCAGATGCTGCATGGGTCCATCTTGGCATCCAAAGATAAATCACTTGTGCAAGTTTGGTTACTGTAGCATCAGTACTTTGTCAGATACTGAGCTACCCCAAACATCTTAACCAAGTCACTCAAGCGGAAAATGTAGGTCAGATGCAGCATCCGATGCATGGGTCCATCTCGGCATTCAAAGATGAATAACCAGTTTGGTTACTGTAGCATCAGTACTTTGTCAGATACTGAGCTACCCCAAACTTCTTAACCAAGCCACTCTGAGTTACCCCAAACTTCTTAACCAAGTCACTCAAGCGGAAAATGTAGGTCAGATGCAGCATCTGATGCATGGGTTCACCTCAGCATCCAAAGATGAATCACTTGTGCAAGTTTGTTTACTGTAGCATCAGTACTTTGCCAAATACTGAGCTAACCCAAACTTCTTAACCGGAAGCCGACGCGGACCAGACACGGACATGGACGCAGACGCGCGCGGGTATAGCATAAGCTCACTCAACTTCGTTGAGGTGAGCTAAAAATTATTTCTACATGTAATTATCTGACTGATATCAAACGTACACATGATTTCACATAAAAAGTTAAATTATGTTTTATTTCCTAAAGCAAGGAAGAAAATACAGCAGTAGAAGGCAAGAACACCTCCATTATTTTCAAAAGGAAATAACTTTCTCAGAAGAAACTTTTTCAGTTAAGAAAGATATCTGAAATGGTAGCCAAATTTCACTGAAAAAGTTGCAGATTTGCGCAAGTTTGTAACCTTGTAGACTTTTAAATAGAATTTTCATCCCAAGAGCAATAATTTTTCCTGTAAATATAGACTTCCCTTTTCAAAATAAAATTTAAATTTGAATCATTTACATTAATTGCTTAAAGCTTTACTCCTTTCATTTAAAGATAAGCCCCATTCAATAAATATTACTTTAAATAAGGTGGTTCGGGTATCGCGTGACGTCATCACTAATTTCCAAAACATATAAGAATAACGTTGTATTGCCTTAATTAATTGCAGATGTATAAAATAGTTAGTTTTACAAATGTTTAATCATGTTTGAATAATAAATCCTTCAATTTTTAGAACTTGTTTGTTTGTCATACATGTTTTGTATGCAATTTTGGCCTAAAATATAGCATTTCTGTATTTAAATTTACAATATCTTTAAAAGTTATGGTCGAAACTCCTTAGAATTTGGTTACTTATAAATTGTTTCACCCTTAAAACATGTAAATGACGAAAAAGGTACTTTGCAGGGGGTTTCCTTTAATTAATGGGCATATGAATATAGTCTCTGGCATATTTTGACATCAAATATTAGCCCGCAAATTGTGACATTTTTCACCATTTCATTGCTATTTCTCAAAATATTACAATTGTCTTGTCTTCTACTGCTAATAATAAGTAGCTGCTGTTCTTAAACAAGTCTATTCCATCAGAAAATTTGACTTTAGATACTTTATATTCATTTTTATTCAGTTTTCCTTGGATATAACTCAAAATTTGGGCAAAATATGATTTTCCACAAAGAGTGCCCGACTTTGTTCAAGTATTAGACCCTAAAGATGCCCTGCACGATGCATATTTTTTATACATTTTAGAATATCTGTAGATAGATTTTTAGTTTAGAGAAAAAATAAAGTTAGTTTGACCATCCAAACAGTGTCAAAATAACGATACTCAAACCCCCTTAAACAAGAAATTTTAGGGGAATGGTTTTACCTTGATATTTCTGTTACTGAAGCAACTATTACTGATATGAGTAGCCCTAATAAGAATTAAAAGATTGAGAACTTTAAATGTGTATACTACCATCATTACAAACCAGGGCCTCCATTGCCTGACTTTTTATGTATATTACTAGTAGAAGTAATATGTTGCATGGACATGTAGCAAGTAAAACAGTTACTTTTAGATGTAATCATTTTAGAAGGAAAAATTAGAAAGTTACTTGATAAGGTAATTTTCTAAATTACTTGTTGAAGTAGCACCACTGACCGAACCTGCCATACGAAAAATATAATGTCTACGGGAAATTCCCATATCAATTTCAGCCCGCTGCCATCTTGTTCTCCGTATCAACAATGGTAAACGCTGCTGAGTGACATCAATGCATTTTAGTCATTCTTACTATAGAAAATCCCTGTAGACATATTATTCCCCACGGTAGACATTGGCAGCACACGTTTTTATCAGCTTTTTAAACTGTATATTAAAATTGAAAATTGTATATACCGTAAGGGCTCCCCCCCCCCCCCCCCCCACACACACACACACCCGCTTTTAACACATAGTCAGAGAATGCCGCAGTATCGGCCCTTCACTTTTTTTGGAAGAAGAAGAAGTATTTTTTTACTTAGACCGAGAACAGGCCAAAATTTTATTCTTGAGTTGGTATTCAAGAATAAACTTTTGGCCTGTTCTCGGTCTATTTTTGAATAAGCTACACACAACCAAACAACCAAAAGGGGGCATTTTCTGTTACAACTAAAAGAGTT
The DNA here is from genome assembly GCA_028142955.1 of Pinctada fucata. NCBI lineage: Eukaryota > Metazoa > Mollusca > Bivalvia > Pterioida > Pteriidae > Pinctada > Pinctada fucata. Next base: position 52,927,183 of record AP027109.1, read on the forward strand.
CTATAGATTGGATATCAATTTATAAGATGACAACAGTATATTTCGGAGAAAATCGCCAACACAGGGTGATCTGGACAGCTGGATTTAGAAGGCATTCTGTAAGTGTAACTCGGGTGGAGCAATGTTGGAAAAAACTTTTTTCCATTTTTTTTCTTTTACTAATTTCTTTGGAAACAACGCTCGTTTTAACTCAAATATAGGTCAAAAATATTTTGCCGGCCACTGGCACAGCGCCAGTATTGATCATACTTTTAACAGGTAGGCATTTTCAAAGGGAGTCGCCATTTTGTTGATCACGTGATAGGTGCGGATGTTCATAAAACTAGTCAGCGCAGATGAAGTCGGATTTCCGATTCTCCCGGTATTGTTATGTACAGCGCAACGGAATCAAATATCACTTCACTGTTGCGTTGTAACTAGGTGGGGTTCCTGACTGAAGTATTTAATGAAGGTATTGAACACTTCTAAAGACGCCAAATTCAATTTTTCTCAAAATTTCTCTTTTCTGTCCTTGATCATGTTGATTAGGCGTTGATTCCTTGATAAAATCATTTTATTAACTTTGAGATATGCATTTTATAACGTATGCGTCGATTCCTTGAAGATGGTCCAATCTACAATCTAGCATAGATGTTACTCTGCCAAGGCTTGTTCTGTGATGGTCATTTACAACACGACAAATCAGGGTGCATTCAGGAACGTAGCCGCTCAACGATCGAGTGGCTAACTTTGAGAGGCTAACTCTGCCTGCAACCTGTTTCGAACAATTTCAGGAATTTTCGTAACTTTTGATTGCTCAGTTCTACTAATTTGCTTAAATTTGAGAAGTTTTATTTTTGAATTTACATTTAGTGTGTAGAAGTGATATAAGAAAACATAATACAATCTAACTAGAAAACTTTTGAACCTTTTATTAAAGTTACGAAAATTCCTGGATATTTTTGTAAGAATTTTTTTTTAACTGGGCACAGAACGCTAAGCGGCTTGGCTAACATTGAGCCTAAATTCAATCAGAAAGATGGAAAATTATTCACGTAAACTTATTTTAACCTGCAAAATTAAAAAAATATGTATTTATATATATAGAGATGAAAAATGTTTCAAAAATATAGGATCAATACATTTGTCAACCACTTCAGTCTTGACGTCGTTGCATGTATAGCAGACGGCATGACCCGTAGCAAGAGTTAGCATAGCTAATTATATGACTCTTACTTTCACATCCGGTCATACTATTCATGTATGTGAGGTATACAATGGAAATAATGGGCTTTTTTTCCAATACAACAAGCTAATTTTTTATTCCAAATATCAAAAGCCATAGTTATTCTAATTATAAAGCTCACGTAATGAAGCTGCACTCCATCTGTCCCTTATTTAAAATAAAATCCATATGCGGCATTGTGGATACTTCATAGTGGAACCATTGGGATAGATAGTCTTGAAATCAAAGTATATGAAAACTATAAGGTCCAATAGTCGTCGCTTCTTTTTTACACTCTTTGCGTACAAAGTATAGCGCCAAAAATCTATGTATTCTGAAAAATTTAGAACTCGTTTTTATTGTTGCTCTCTAAATTGATGTCTTTCGACAAGGACTTATAAACAATTTATAAGTCCTTGCTTTCGATAAAAGTCAAAATTTAGAATACTCACATATACCAAGGACTTATAGACAGAAGGATTGGAATCTCGTCTTTTCCCGTTAACATCTCGCGTGCCCTTTTAATATGCTACGAGATGTTAGGGTTTTTTTGTATTCAAAGCAATTCTGTCCTAAAAATGTTAATTATAATGACATAAAAACGACTTAAATACATAGACCTGATATCCTGATCATTTTGGTAGCAAAATTTTGCTATTACGTCTTGAAATAGTTGAGAAAATGTTTATAAGTCCTTGCATGTATACTGAGTGACAGTTTTACATATCAAAACTTAAAGAATCTTACAAGTATTAGCTTTCCAAAAAAGCTTGGTCGATATCAACATCTCTTTAATCCCACCACAATTTTTTTTTCGTCGAAAGGGGGTGCTGGATCCGCCACTGAATTTGGAGGGAAATAAGGGGAAACTTCTAAAAAGTTCAAATTTTGTGACTCGTACAGTCTTGTCGACTTTTTTATCGCTCATTAATTTCTTTGTTTCATTTATCAATTTGTCTTAGGTAAGAAAATAAACAAACAAAGTGGTATATGATATGATTATCCTTAACGAGAAAAAGCTTAGTCGGATGAACGGTTAGAACCTTTTTAGCCACTGACACCCCTGATACGTTGTGATCGCGTATTTCTTTGTTGCAATGGATCCAAGGATCCAGAAATGTCTTCCATAGGAATTTTGAAGGCATAGGCTTCACTGTAACACTCACTAATTGGTCATGACGACATGTCCTATTTTTGTGTTGTGGATAAATAAGTGGGAGGTCATGGGAATGCCTGTCTCTGGTCACGTGTTTTTCACTAGTCATGAAAGTGGGAGGTCATGGGAATGCCTGTCTCTGGTCACGTGTTTTTCACTAGTCATGAAAACGTTTCTTTCATAAGGATTTATTGAATCTGACGGACTCAATTAGGAACTTTCTCCTATTGACAGCATCCGGTCTACAAATCTAGTAAGGTCGATTTCTTGAAATCGACCAATAAATAAAATTCATTATCTTAAATCATTATTATCTCTTGGTTATCAAACATCACAAAGCTCCGAGTAGACTTGCTCAAGTCCTTATATCAAATAATTTTAAAATTAAATACATGTTTCTTTACTAGCAAGCAAAAGTTGTCTTCTCTGTATTGTGATATCTCTGCAACCAATTGCTCACTGCCTATAGTTCTAAAAGGGACATTTCAAAATTTGATTAATAAGTGCAATTATCTTCATAAAACTTTATTTGATATATGGACTTGAGCAAGTCTAAGCTCCGAGAAACAAATTTGTTCAGATTGCACCATAAATTATAATTTGCATCCATTATTTCACAAACTTTTCCGTGGATAGCCCTTGAACACCCCCTTGCAGGATGGGCCAACTTCTGGTATACCGATTATTGCTAGTGATCGATTATTGCTATATAATTGCTTTCAATTCCGATAATCGATTATGACTCTCATTAATCGATTATTTAGCGAAGTGATTTAAAGAACAAATCTTTATGTAAATGATTCAAGTTGAGTTGTCTCAAATAGTTCAGTAAAAAATGATAGGGATATAGCCCCTCGCGTATTCTTGATAAAACAATTTATGACTTTGCGACTGTGTATTCAACAAATTAATGAGGTGCTGCACAAGTCATTTTGCACCTTCATAATCGATCATCCGATGCGATTATTAATCGGTTAAAATTATGCGTAACCGATTAATAATCATATCGGATGATCGATTATGAAGGTGCAACCGATTCCCCATCACTGGGGCCAACCCTCTACCGCATCTATCCCCTCGGCGCTTCGCACCTCAAATCAGTCCCCCTCCGCTCCAGCTCCCCTCCCGGCAACTTTAAAGTTTAAACTTTTAGGGGAGGATCCAGAGCGGTCAGTTGGGTCGGGGGGGGGGGGGGGGGGTTCTATCCACCCAAAGTGCCGAGTGGGGATGGAACGGGCGGGGTCTTCCCCTCGTGTAGTGGGAGAAATTTTTGGAAAGGTGCTATCTGGAGCATATTTTCATCTTTTCTTCTTTTATATGAGGACTGATTGATATGTTGTGAGCCTTGTATTGATGGATTAGAATTTTATCAGACATTTTGCATTATTTTTCTACATAATCCCCTTTAGTATCTATACACTTTTGCCACAAGAGCCTCAATACCACTTTGAAAGCCATAAACTGCAAGTATGACATCATTCTCGGACTGAAAGTGGTTGCCAGAAATAGCTGCTTTCATGCAATTTTGCATCGTCGGAAACCCACGGCATCTTCTCCGTTATACTACGTAAGATAATCGTAGGGCAATAGGCTGTGGGTTTCCGACGATGTCAGTTTTCGGAATGGATGAAAGTCTGACAGAGCAAGATCAGACGAATAAGGCGGATGCTAAATCAAATTAAAGCCACGATCATGAATGGCAGTCATGGCAGTGACAGACTTGTGAACAGGAGTATTGTCCTGATGGAACAAGTGAGCTTTCCGCGGCGATTAAGTTCAGTATTTTCCCGTAACTGTGTCAGAAGTGAAGCAAAGTATGTGTCATTGATTTTTTGTCGTTTTTGGAGATAACCTATCAGCAGAATACATTCTGCACCCCAGAGAACCGAGGTTCATAACATATCAATCAGCCCTCGTATTAAGGCATTTTTCCCTACTCATTTAAAACAATAATAAAAAAAAAGGGATACGAAGGAGGAATCCCTCTGCGACTAATATTTTACAATCTAGAGTATTTTGTTCTCATTTTTTTTTTCTTTCTTTTTCTTTATGAATAGATTATTTCTATCTTTTCCATCTGGATCTATGAAAGAAATGATGCGTCCTTTCCATCTTTCTAGAGAGGAGAAAAATTCCCTTATGAAGAGTATAATTATGTAACAGTACTGACATATTTTTTCTCCTCTTTTTCTCTTTTCTTCAACGTGCTTGGAAGATTTTGGTAATTATGGACGTATACTACACTAGGGGTGCGTTCCATTTGCAGAATCGATCCAGTTGTTTCGGCTGTTTCTGGTAATGGAGCGCGCCGTTCCATCGGATCGGATCGTCTGGTTCGTCTAGGACCGACGTTCCAGGCTGTTCCAACATGGCGGACAATGTTACGATCTCCTTACAGTGCAGGGAATTTTTATTGTAATTGGAAATTTTGGTATGGATGTCACTAGAAATTATCAATATTTGATAAAAGAAGTAAAAATAGAACTATTTCAACATTGATTTCAACTTTATTTTTGGATTTGAAAATATCGAGGTTTTCTATCCATGGTTGCTATGATGAAGTCATTCTGGAATCATTTTCGTTCCTTATCAGAATGGGATCGTTCTGGAACGATCCGACAAATGGAACGCAGCCCTAGGATGCATCTTGACCCTCAACTGCCAGGAGTTATTACGAAGGAGAGTATAAGAAGAATTTGAACTTCCCTTCAAATAGAATGGGGTTAGGGGAGGGGTCCTCAAGAAAAATTTCGAAAATCTTAAGCAAAACTCATTAGGGGCATCTGGAGCATATATAAATTCAATATAATGACATTTTCGAATGTTTCATAACTTTTAAGGCAGTGTCTACATTTTGAAAGTTTACTGGGCAAGTCGATAAGGCCATTTCATGTTTTTATTCTGTTTTGCGTCCTTTTGAAATTGAGAAACCTACCAGCCAGCCAGGAAGAAAAACAAACAAGCATATAAGACAAAGTTCCAATTTCATATCAAGAACGTGACTGTGTGAAATCTGACAGAAACTTGTTTCATTTGATCATCTTGACATACAGGTATTTTAATCAACAAAAAATTGATAGACAATGAGTCATTGCAGTTCTTTTTTCATTTTTACATGAAAAATAAAAAATTATACAATTTTTCGTTAATTTTTGTAGAAAACACATTTAATTTGCTAAAGATCTTTTTTATCTTAATTTTGTTTTGTTTTATGACTTTGGGCTCAAAGCCTACCAGCACGAGGACGCAAAACAGAAAATAACAAAGAAATGGCCTAACTGGAGTTAAAGCCGGGCTGTTTGTTTGCACGAACGGAACTTTTGTCGAAAAAATGGGTGTCCCATTCGTTGCACTAGATTGGCAATGATTCTACACTGATCAATGTGCTATCAATTATGCTACAAAGGATCCCGGACCTTAAGGCCCCTTCTTTGATGACTCATTAATCGAAGAATTCAATGTCATTTGTATGGTTTTTTTTACAAATAATGAAAAATTGAACATTCTTGTATTACATAACTATTCCGCTTGTAAATTCAAAGATGTTACTATGTGTGATGTCTGTTTTGTGACAGGGGTACTTGGCAAATCTAGATAAATCCGGTCTTGAATATTGTTTTCTCAATACATATGCATGAGAGGGATCGAACAAATTGTCACATGATCACATATTTTGTGAACACGACCAATTAGGTATAATCAATATACGCTAATGAATCGATACTGTCGGTTGCGTGATATTAGAGGTGTGGCTTTATGTTGATTCGTGGGTTTTCTCTGATTTGAACATGAAGGCAAATTAGAATGGCCAATACCTTCTCAGGGAAAATTTGTCAAATAAGTATCTGTCTGTCATTTTTTTCTGAATTAGCCATTCCAACACGCGCCCATGCCTAATTTTGAAAAAAAATATATCAGACTACCTGGTTTTTAGTGCATAGTTCAACCAAAACTGGCGAAGGGTGGGTAGATTTTAGTTGACTTTGCCAGGTTTCGGGTAATATCTTAACAGAAAGGAGTAAGAAACTTGTTGTTTATACATAGTTCAAACAATTTATAAGGTCAGTTCAATAAATTGTGAAATTTTTGAAAACCAATTGTTATAGCCTTTCCTTAAGGTCCGGGATCCTTTTTACGATTAAAATTCGGCACAGGCACCATAAACTAAGAATTGACTCGGTGACTTAATTAAGTCGAATGTGTCTCATCATAATAAAAGTGATAACTTGAAATTATTCAAAGAATTTTTCATTTTCAGAGTAGAATAGGATGGACGAAGTCAATATTTCAAAACTTCACTGACTTGCTATATGTCGTATTTTAAGAATTAGACTTTATATTAAGTCATTTCTTAGTTTATGGTGCCGGGCCCCGATCTCCCCACCACTTTGTCTGACAAATTTAAGAAATGACTGTCTTACTTTGGGTGTTCATGGTAGTATAATTCTGGTTGGTCACGTGCAAATTCCGTGAATCGCGAAGCGATTCTCGGAAAATTTGCACGTGTCCAACCAGAATTATACTACCATGAACACCCAAAGTTAGACAGTCATTACTTATATTTCCATTTGTACTTAATATCAGAAACCCCGTTTAGCATTAATAATGATCCTACTGCATGTTCTAACGTCAAAAGTATCTGAACGTTAGTAAATTCTCCGCACTTTCAAAACTAAAGCGTGACGTCATAGTAGGCAACCAGAATTATAGTTTATAAATCCGTTTGCCTAACGGGCGCATAACATGGGGATTCCTCTGCAATGGAAATATTTGCTAATAAACCCTTTCACGATAAGGTTCGCTCGGATCACTTTTGTCTCTTCGTGTGGTACTTTTTCCAATGAAATGACGTCATGGCGTAGCAGTGCATGCCACGGTCGTCGTTCCATTGTTTTGAGTGGAAAAGTTATCCGAGAGAGCCTTATCGTGAAAGGTTCTACATGGTGCGAAGCGATTCTCGGAAAATTTGCACGTGTCCAACCAGAATTATACTACCATGAACACCCAAAGTAAGACAGTCATTACTTATATTTCCATTTGTACTAAATATCAGTCAACCCATTTAGTATTTATAATGAGCGAGTTGAATCTTTTAACGTCAAAAGTATACGAACGTTGGTAAATTCTCCGTACTTTCAAAACTAAAGCGTGACGTCACAATAGGCAACCAGAATTATAGTTTATAAATCCCTTTGCCTAACGGGCGCTTAACATGGGGATTCTTATGCAATGGAAATATTACGTCATAAATAATCGAAAATTTTACGTTATGTTTCCAGTGCTTGGTGTGTGACGTCACTATGGAAAACGTCACCAAATTATGCAATGTCCGTAGGACTTCTAACTCAGTATCAAATGAAACATCTCGGATATCGTCTATTACTTTCATGTTTATAATTGTGAATTTTCCGGCACTCGGAAAATTGAGAAACAAGGTTATTTACTATTTAGAATAAGGACCGATTTACGGGGTTTTTTTTAGTTCTGAGAGTTGAAATATATAGAATACGATATCGAGTCGATATGAAATGTTAGAAAATTTTGTGAATATTGTTTCAAAATGATGAATTTTTATGCACATTTGGCAATTTCTCTTACTCTTGCTTTGCTTGAAATCTGTGATCTAAAACCGGGGGTAGGGTTGTCCACATCCACCCACCCCTAAATCCGCCCTTGACTTTTACCTGATCGATACAACGTCAAGTAGGATCTCAAATGAATTTCTATTTCATACGGTATTTATGAAATGAGTTGTGTGATTTTTACATCCCCGAGACTTGGCGAGGGGATAAAATCACTCAGCAAGTTCCATTTGTACTGTATGAAATAGAAACATCATTGGAGCGATTCATCCATTGACAACACGCCCAAAGTGATATGTAACGTGTTATCATAACATTAATTTATGAAATGGCTTTATGTGAGTGAATAACGGGTGTATCCTCATGTGGTAAAATCCGATACGCCATCTTGGGGGCAAAACAGCCTACTGTAGTCTAAATAATCCAGTCTCTTCGCTGCCGCTTGTTTACAGTAGTCTAAAAACAGCCATGCAATCAAATGCGATTCCGGCTTAAACTCCGCCGACTAATTTTATAAGAATTCAATTCTTATTTTTGGAAATAAACTCAATTTTTATTTAAAGTTATGAATGCGAACAGAAAATTTGATTGATGGGGATGCAACAGAAGCATGGTAGGGGAAAAAAAGAAGATTTGTACTACAGTAAATATTATTAAACGGGTGCAGGTCAAAACGTACCCAAACCAAAACGTACCCAACCAAAACGTACCCAATTTTGGTCGAAACGTACCCACTTTTTAAACCAAAACGTACCCAAGTCAAAACGTACCCTGGTCAAAACGTACCCAAATGAAATATGCGCAATATGTGGGTACGTTTTAACTTTGCAGGACTTTTATTCTAATTTCAGAATTCAGTACATTTGCCCAAGATATGGGTACGTTTTGACTTAGTGTAATTTTTGATTTTAGAAGTCTAAAAAATGCTTTTTAGTACATTTGAAAAAGTACATTTTGCCGAAGATGTGGGTATGTTTTGACCAGGATACGTTTTGACTTGGCGTAATCGTGGTAATTTTGATTTTTGAAAAATGCTTCTACGTGTAAAATTAAATTGTGCACTTTGGTACATTGGTACATTTCCGGCTGGGTACATTTTGATCTATATTTCATTTTGCATAATTTGATGTAAATTTTGAGAAAAAGCAAGGTGTCTCTGATATAATTTTTTTTAAATTTGTTCTTTAAGTTTAATTTCAAAAAAAGAGATAAAAATAACTGAAAAAAATTATATGTGAGCAATAAAGGCCTGAAAAGCGTTTAGAAGGCGGAATGTAACAGTATCAATAATGAACAATAGACCATTTTCGAGTTACAACTAATGACCGTTATAAACCTTCAGTTTAGTCACTGCTATGACGCACCTGCTTAGTTACGTCAAGTATGGTTACTTCCGGTCTACCTTAGCAACGTCACATATTGTGACATCAACGATGTAAAATCGATCTAATCTACTCAAAATTGAAACACTACTTTTCTTTGAATATGGAAATTATTATAATCGCTGCTTTTGTTTGTATTGACCATTAATTTGTTTATGTCATCAATGACAATGTAAATTATAAGTCATTGGATTTTACTTTTTTTTTTTCAGTAATATCATATAGAGATAATTATTCTAATAAATATTGAAAAAGTGAAAAACAGGAAATTCTTTGAACGGAAAATTTAAAAGTCTTACATAAAAAAATTTGAAAATGGTAACCCAACTGAATTTCTTTTTTAAAACATAACAATAATTGTGATTTAAACCCCCCCCCCCCCCCAGTAACGCCATTGCCTTTTTATGCAAATATATCCCTAAGAAATTGTCAGTAAATAAAAGGTTCTAAAATTTAAATGACATTAAGTATTTCTGAAGTAATATAAGCCGCTTTCTCGTCTGAATGCATCAGTTCAGTATGAAAATCGATATTGACAGGGTTTTTTTTTTTGGGGGGGGGGGGGGGTCAAACTATTTTGATAAATGGCAGCGTGTGTTATTGGTAACTTGAGAAAATAAGAAAGATACGAAAGATATGTCCCTGTACACCTGACGAAGGCATTAAAAAAAAGATGTTCAAAATTGAAAAAAAAAAAATCTGAAAAACGGTACCTTGGAATAATGAAAAAACAAATTGTATATAGATAATAAATAATGCGTGGATCTAAAACATTTTTCCAAGGATGGGATTCATCCTGGCTCTGAAGTTGAGAAATTGGGAGCGTAGAAATAGAATGATGACTGACATCTTGAGGAGGAGGGGAATTTTGAGCCTCAACACCCGCAGGGGTGTAAACTTTACGCAAAATAAAATGTAAATCCTATGAGACTCAAAGTTCAAGTAAACGTTTTATTTGCCGTATTCACAGATAGACCTTCTTGTATCTATTAAGTCATGATCCTTGAACATACATTTCAATAAATACATCTGGCCTGCAAACTTTAAAATGAAAATTGTTCTCGTGAATCTCTAGGGGACGGAGTTCACCCCAGTCACACTCATGGCCTGATCAATATTTTACAAACGAGGAATGGAAAGCCGATAGGAGGGGGGGGGGGGGGTCAGCCAGGTAAGGAAAATATACAAGTCCTGAGTCCGAGAAGATAATTATTTCAGACATTTTTTTTTTTCATTCTTCATTCTTTTAGATTCTGCATGATCTTTTTCCGATTACAGAGTCACAGATACAATGTCACTGTGTATACCAATGCTATCATGATATTTGATCGTCTGCAGGGTACACCTTCGGGGGAGGGGGTACCTCTCTCCCCCTCCACCCCTTACCTCCCCTCTCCTCTCCCCTTCCTTTTCACCCTTCCCTTCCCCCTCCCACCCCTTTCTCCCTCCTCCCGCCCCCTTTCTTCCCTGTCCCTCTCGCCCGCCCCTTCCCCCTCCCTTTCACCCTGTCCAGAGTCTCTTGTTATGTCTCCTCGTAACCCCCCCCCCTTTCCTGCCCATTCAACTTTTACATAGAGCATCCCCTTTGACTGATACCTTTTGCTTGAATTTTTCCAACCCAAAATAATGTAAATGGTGCACATTTATGACTCTACAATGCCATTTGGTTGCGTATATATTTTTATTTCTTAATCGTGATCACGTTATTTTTAGACTCAAATGTAAACCGGAAGTAGGGCATCTTGACAAAACTTCGAAGCGGAGTATAATATCCGAACGTGATCGGTAACTCGAAAATGGTCTATTGAGCAGAGAAAGAAATCGAGAAAAAGAAAATTGCTGAAAGTACGGGGGGGGGGGGGGGGGTTCAAGCCCAGATTCATCGAACAAAATACAAATTGATATTCATAAAATTTTCCCACATTCTTCTCTTTTTTTCAAACTATTTGAACCAAACAACACACTCCTAAACTGTTTAGTATACGTGAAATGTTTTATGATTCTATATTTCTTTTGAGCAGCGTAATAAATTAAGTAAAAAATAACAAAGGGGTAGGTTCACTAACTGCCAAAATCGGCCCTAAATTTTTGCGAAAAATAATTTTATGAAAATTATGATTCAGTATCTCTTATATTTATCTCAAATACCTGCCGATATAGAAAGTAAATATTTTTCATTGTCAAAACGTCACGTGCGTTAGTTATGACGTCACATTTTGACGTCATTTACTCTGCAGGACGGAAAATGAAGGAAAATCGCCATATATTTTGCATTAATCTTTAAAATTAGTACAGGCGCCAACCCTCACCCAACATAAATTTTACGTTGATCGAAAGATAGATTGCAAATCTAACTTTTTATATAAAAATTATTTTGGGTGAGGGCTGGCGCCGTACCTATTTTCATAAATTTTGACCAAAATCATGCCAATATTTCTTACGATTTTTCAATTTTTTACGACGTTAAGCCGAGTTTGAAGCCATATCTTTCGGTGTATTGCACGTAAATTAAAATATTTATTTGGTATTTCAAACAACCACACATTTAGCTTCCTTGATACGAAATACAATCGAAATCTAAAACATTATAAAATTAGGGCCGATTTTCCATGTTCCCGAACCTGCTCCTTTTCTGAATTTACCCTGATATGAATCATCTAAAGTTCTTCATAACATCCTTAGAGTATACAGTTATTAGTACCAATTGAATAAATTCATAAAAAAAAAAAAAAAAAATACCCCAAAGTCAAAGAGAGGGGGGTTATAGAATCTTGATGATGTTCAGTACAAGAGAATGTTAGAAACGTTTCTCAATCAGAGAATAAATTTATAAAAATTAAATTTAAACAGACGAAACCTGACATTCTGAAAATAAACATATTTTCCTTTGAGCATGGTCTGTACATTTTGTACAAGAATTTATATAAAATACCAAAAGATACGACTTGTACAACTTCCTAATATTCTCTTTATGAAAAATAGCAACGCTATCGCTTCAAAATACGCCCGTCGGGACCTTTTCCATTATCAAGAAAGTAAATAAAAATTGATATTATAAAAGCTTTCCGGTATATTCCATTTCGAAAACAAATCTTATACATGGTTTCTATGTTTTTTTCTTACATTATATCAATATGATATTTGTATTTTGTTGAACTTTATTTTCTTTGTGTGTTTTTTTTTTTCTTTTGTGTGTGTGGTTTTTTTTTCTTTCGATTTTTTCCAATCACGTCAGTTTCATGTTACCTGGGTATATTTCGTACCGATAATTATATCGTAATTAACATGCACGTCAATATTTATTAAATTATAAGAAAATGACAGCTAGTTCCAGGCGCAGATCCAGAGTGGGAAGAGGGGGGTTGTGACTACCCAAAGGGTCGATTCGAGACACGAAGTGCCGAGTTGTCCATCCTGTAGGTGAACATTTTTGAAAAAAATGGAATAAAATGGTGCAACCTGGAGCATAGTTTCTCCTTTTCTTCTCGAATATCTAGACTAATTTTTCATTCAATTTATGTGACAAAGAAAGGGTCGATCCCCTTTCCATGTGACAACATATAGTCAAAACGCACCCATAATTATATATTATTTTATTTGGGTACATTTAAAAAAAAACAAAAACAAAAAACTTGTTATTGTGCATTTCAAAACGAGGAGAGTGAGACGAGGTCAAAACGGACCCATTTGGGTACGTCAGTTTTGACAATATTTACAAAAAATTGTCATGCATTTTTAAAACGTGAAAAGTGAGATAATAATGTATCCAAGTGAAAACATACCCATAACTATACATTTTTTATTTTTGTACGTTAAAAAGGGACTTGGATACGTTTTGACAAAAATTCGTGGTTGTGCATTTTTTAAGTCAGACAAAACGTACCCAAGTCAAAACGTACCCATCACCACACATTTGTTTATTTGGGTACGTTTTGAATTGGGTACGTTTTGACAAAAAAAAAATCATTTTTATGCATATTTAAAAAGCGAATTAAAAGTCATGCAGCCAAAAAGTATCCAAGTCAAAACGTACCAATTACTAGAGGACGCAGTCCGCGCCGCAGGCGCGGACGTAGTCCTCTTGAAGATAACACGTGTAAATAAATAGGAAAAATACTGGTTTCCAATGTTAATTCTGTACAAATTCTGTATAACCTACAAACTCAGCCGTGCGGTTTCGCCAGAGTCTCGGGGCTTACTACTCAACCCCGTCTTCCACCGCAACGTCATAGGTTCCTTCCACTACTTTCCACTCTCAATATGACCTTGCCTCCACCCCTTAGGTCCCATGTATTTTTCAAAATAATTAAAAAGGAAATGACATAAATTCAGATTGGAGATAGGAATAAAGTTAGAATAACTGTTCTAAATTATGGCGCCAAAAATTAAAAGTAATCGCATTTGTTGTTTTCCGACGTCATTAAACTACAATGACGTGACGTCATAATAGGGCCGCCGACAGAAATCCTGTCGAAACGGGGGACCCCTGAATCCAAGGGTACTTTGCAATGAAGCGTCTGGCGGAATGCGATGAAACCCTTGGTGCACCAAGATGTACTCAACCCATGTATATTCGGAATCATCATGGCTGACTTCCGGTCTACATGGACGGAGGATTATTGGACAACCTGTTTTCAGCGGTATATACGAAGTCAATAAAATTGAATCCATGCATTGAATCATGTTTTACTTACTTGATTATATGTGATTTGAAACCGTTTCATCTTACTGCCATCTTCAACAAGTTACGACTAATACGTCATGACGTCATTATGCAACGTCATTATTACGTCAGAATGCAACGTCATCATGTAGCAGGAAAAACGTTGTTTCGCGGACTATCTGTACATTAGCTAAATATTTCGCCCGACCATCACGTTGTTTCTATTCCGTTGTCTTTTTTTTGGGGGGGGGGGGGGGGTTGTATGTGGAAAAACGTGTGGGACGGGCGAATTACTGAAGCTATCTGCATATATGTGTGTGTGCAGAATTGTTCAAATTTTCAAGAAACTGTCAGACCGATTCTGCACCGAGGTCTCTCTCAGTTGTAGCTAAATAACTAGCATGACTAGAGGCGGTTTTTATTTTTTAAATTTGGTTTTATTTTGTTTTATTTATTTGTTTGATTTTTATTTGGTTGGTTTTTTTAGGGGGGGGGGGGGGTTGCCGCTGGGGTGAAGTTGAAGGAGCAAATATATGTGAAAAATACAGGAATTTTATGTAGAGAAGGTAAAAGGAACTCCCTCATCCCATAAAAACTTAAAAGGCTTAATTCCTGAAGAAATATACATTGAAATTCACGTTTATTATAATACACCATATTCTCTTCTTGGAGTAGGATTTTTTTATTTCTCTTTTTTATTCGTTTTCATTTATTCATTTACATGTATTTTCAAATTTATTTGTTTATCTATCACTAGTATTATATTTACATGCTCATTTAGCTTCTATTTTTAATTTAAAAAAATTACATTTTCAATTTTTGAAGTCAGTAGTAAAATTTTTTTTTCATTTTCACCCTGCGTCCTCACTATGGCTTTGCCATAATTCATATAATTAGGGTACGTTTTGAATATGGGTACGTTCTGACCATACAAAACAAAATGTATTTTAAAGTGAAGGCCAGCCGAAGTCAAAACGTACCAAGTCATAACGTACCCATACCCGCGTACATTTGTTTATTTGGGTACGTTTTGACTTGGGTACGTTATGACTTGGATACGTTTAATAGCGAGCGGAGCTCGCTGCAAAGGCCCAAAGGGCCTTTGCGAGCGAAGCTCGCATTTATGGTAACGCGTATACGTAAGTATGGGAAAATGCACGAGCAAAAGATATACATACTTGGAGCTGAAAAAGTATGGTAACAGGACCGAGGATACGAGTAAAAGTGACTCGATTCCCTTAAACGACAGAGCAGGAGAACGTACCTTGACACAGTCGCAATGGATAGAATTCTTCTATTTTATGGTATAATAAAATTAAGTGAAACTCGCCGAATTGTTCGTCTGAAAATCAGAAATTCAGCAGCAACTAATCCGCCATCTTTATCACTAATGACGACACAACGGTACGTAACTCTGCAGTATATTTGACGTCATTATTCCTCTATATGTGACGTCATTGTAGCAGTGCGCCCATTTTCACGTGCAAGAATGGTACATGATTGTAGTAATGATAGTGTAAGAAGGAAAAGTAACACAGAACTGCCGCGATTTTCTAACATTTTTCAGTGCATCAAAGAAACAAGATAGATATGATCGAAATAATTATGTAGTAGAGGACGCAGTCCGCGCCGCAGCGGACGTAGTCCTCATCAAGGTAACACGTGTATATATATATAGGAAAAATGGTGTTTTTCATGAATTCTATGCAATACCTATAGGTTCCAAAACCGTGGTCAATGACGTCATTCTCCCCATTGCCCATTTGATCGGCGTGAAGCGCAAGCTTATTTTTTTGACAATGTCACTTGACGACAGAATGAAACCCATCGATGACCAAGATTTCTCGATCTCCTTTGAATATCTTTCGTTTGGCTTACTCTTCCAGTGTCCCAATGTATGATTTGTACTTTGCTTCACGTAATACTGACATTGCACCATCATTTCCAACATATATCATGTTTAGTCCGAAAATCCTCTTTGAAAATTACAACGTGACGTCAGCATGCGACGCGACGTCAGCATCCAACTTTGTTTCGCGGACTTTCTTTCATCGACAGCTCCCTCAGAAAAATCCATGGATAAACTATAATGCTGGGAGAAAAAAAACAAACAAAAAAATATCTGCGCGATCAGCGACTTACCGAACTTCATTCTGCTTTCGTGGATGATTTGCAGTTGATATTTTGATACCTGTAGATCGAATAATGTGGTTTCTCTCCACATATATAAGATCTACATGTAGAATATACAGGAAATCTATGCAGTGTAAATCCCAACACAAACTCCTAAATGTCTGCTGCCTTTGGTTCTGTTTACAACGCGTCACAACTTACGTCATCATTTACAGTATTTAGTACAAATAGGTCAACACAGAAATAACTTATAAGGCTGGGTATTTTTTTCCCTTGGAGGTAGTAAATCATAAGCGGATCCAAGGTAGAGGGGAGAAGGCTTCAGATTTTTTTTAGAAAGGGGGGAGGGTTGATTGTATTCAGGGGGGGGGGGGGGGTAGACAGGGGGTAGATTTCTACTAACTTCTCTCCTTCTCTCCCATGTCCCGCTCCCTTCTCCCACCTCCTAACCTCTCACTCCCTCCCTTCTGCCTCCCTCCAGCTGCCTTCTTCCTCCCCCTCCCCCTCCCATTCATCCTTGCCTTTTATGGGGGTGGGGAGCAGACATGAGGTACCCGCTCTCTCCGCCGCCTTATCTCCCCTCCCACACCCTTCCTTCTTCCCCCTCGCTCCCTCCCTGCCCTCCCTCTCCCCCTCTCACCTTCCTCCCGCCCCTCTCCCTCCATTTCACCCTCTTTTAAAGTAAAGGAATGGGCAAGAATTTTGTCTTCAGATATTACATTGGAAAATCATTTACTTAGAAGGGAAAATCCTGTAATACTAATGTTATACTGTACTTAATTTGTAAGTTTTAACCCCCTTTTCCAGATCATCCCATAAAACGATATATTGCTGATCACACTATAGACGGCGCCGAAAAGGAAGTTTTCTCTCTCCTCTACATTTTGAATGCTAATTTTTCCGGTGAAAGTAAAAGGGGAGAGGGGTGGGTGGGTGCAAGGGGGATACATATTCCTGATACGACAACTGACATTTCATCACCCAATGAAATTTTAAAAGTAAACATTTAAAAGTTTAATTGAATTCATTGAATAATAAAGATACATGTTAATCTTATATAATATAGAAATACTTCAGAAAACAGTAAAAAAAAAATTCTTTTTTTAATTTTAATGGTTTGTGCCCACAGTTTTCTTGCCCGAGTTCTCTTTTCCTTGGTTTTCGTCAAGGTCCAAGGAATTAAAATGTATAGATTAAGATGACATCACTTGATCTTTTCTTATCTGTCATTTATGTTTCAAAATTAAGCATTGCGATTTCATGTTTTAACTGATTGTTTTGTGACATTGAGAATTGTTTCCCCGCATTTACGAGTTATGTGCATGCTGTTGATCTAGAAATTGTCTATAATATCCCCTCTACTGTAGATGATTCTGGATTTCAAGAAAAAAACTAATGTAAGGCTGATAAAGACGGTAAAAATGATGCTGGAAAAAATAACAAGAACATATATTGTACGACATATTTTATTCTTATTAACTTAGTAGCGAGCGGAGCTCGCTGCAAAGGCCCGAAGGGCCTTTGCGAGCGAAGCTCGCCCTTATGGTAACGCGTATACACTTACCTTAGTGAGAAAATATGCTGAATCAAAGAATGAGAATGTACTACTATGCTTTCAAAAACTTTCGTCCCCTCGCAGACAGAGTTACTGCGGAGATGCTGAATATTGCCATTTAATTTTTTTCTCGACTCAGAGTATACGTGTATGTTATACTCAATTTTTGTTTACAAGTTAAATTTATTGACATAATTTTTCGTAAAGCAGATTACGAAATAGCATCGACAACTCGGCGTAACCGCGGAATCTTTTTTAGGAAAGCCGACATCTTCGTTTTAGTATTTTGTTTACTGTGCTTCTATGACGTCATTGACGTCATCGCGCCAAATTCTTAATGTCACTTTGACGTTGTAAGATTTTCCTTTAATGGACGTATTTTGCTTGACGTAAACGCTTCTAAAAAGGTCAATAAACCGGCCAAAGTATTCCCATGGGCGATATTGTGTGTTCAATCCGGATGGCTTCACGTTATTAAGTTTCTCAATTCAGAACACTTCTCGGATTTTACGATAATATTTGGAGGCATCCGAACATTTCTCCAAAATTATAATTTTGATGTCCGACATTAAAGTGGTTTTCTTTATTGAAATGTTATGAAACAGGCTTTGGACGATTGTATCTGACATCGGCGACGCCGAGATCGATTTTTTTCTTTTGGGCGATATGCAATGAGTTATTTATTTTCATGTAACCGTTTTATAACAAAATTAAAATGGCTTGAAATAAAAAAAAAAAACCACATGTAGGAAATATAACCAGGACTGTTTATAAATCCTTGGTCTGACCAGTTCTAGCTGAGCTCTTTAAACTAGATCGTTGATATAAAGTTACAAAAACATACACCTTTTGTGTTTGCTCGTATTTTTCTGTAAATTTGACTGGAATCCCCCCCCCCTCAACCTAATCCGGTCAAGGCCAAAACAGGAACGTACAAAGGACCATATTTTAAGCCCCCCCCCCCCTTAAAATGTTCATCTGCTGGTCTAGACCAATTTTACAAATGCCTGCCCTCTGTGTTTCCACTCGCCTTATACTGCCTTTTTTTTATTTGGCAATCACCAAACAGAAAGTTTTGTAAGATAGGATAAACCGTCATATGCGCGCCAGCGCGCGCGCGAAGCGCGCGTGCGAAAGCGCTATTACGATCAGGTCCTATACAGAGTTATGTTCCTTTGCTATAGCCTAAACGTTTCAGTTTGCGGACGCCATTTTGATTCATGGGGAACATAGGAGGAAAAAATTACCAACATTTAAAAATCAAATACTGTAATTATTATTATAACTCATAAAGATGCTTCACTATACTCGTTAAAATAAAAATTAAATAAAGTTTGTCTTTCATTTTGGAATCATTATCAAAGTCTGCAAAATGTTTGCATGGTTTTTATATTCTTCATCACATTTTTTTCATCACAGTAGACACGATAGAAAGACTTCAATGATTCCTGGAGCTTATGAACCGCGACTGCCAAACAATCCAAACATTTGTCGATCAGTAAGAGCTCACATAAAAAAACAAAAGCTTACCATTTACTTCGTCAGTCCGTGTCAATGCAATGTAAACGGAAAGTCGTTGTTACTTCTGATACCAGTAGATTAACATTGTGTATGCAGTGATTACAAATATAAAATCTACTGGTACAGAGAAAGCTTAAAAAGAGGTAAATCCCAACACAACAAATACATGCACATGGTCGGCTGCAGACTCTACAAAAATGCGTCATCAATCACAGGGCCAATGTTAACTTATCAAGAAATAGAAACTAAAACTGAAAGTTGTGTTACTTTCATTTTCCATGCACTTCACATAGTGACTCGGATTTTTACTATCTCGGTGCTTCGAGACCATGTGCATCGATTACTAATTACGTCACAAGAAGTTCCAAGAAAGGTATTTTTAAAAATTCTCAAGAAAGGGGGGGGGGTCAAATTGAGGTAATTTGTACAGGCAAAATCATTAATCCTAGAGGGGGGGGGGGGCAACTTTCAAACAAGTTACACAGTCATAGGCGGCAAAGGTTTGCAATATAATTCAATGAATAAAAGCCGATAAGTCTGATGATAAGTAGGAGATGGGGGGGGGGGGGGTTACTGGCCACCAAATTTATCCTCTAAGCGTATGCATGGACCCGGGGGGGGGGGTTCAGTATAAGCTACCTGGATGACTCATATAGGTATTTCAAATATTTATTGATATCACCAAACATGTTGGCATACATCAAAATAAAAGTAACAAAGTGACCAAGACAAAACAAATTTAAAACTAACTACATGATTATACACGTAGAAAATGGACTAGCAAGAGTGATCAAAAACTCAGTCATATGAATGGGTGCGGCAGGGTGCCAGCATAACATTGGGTCATTAATTCAGTCTTTACTGAATCTGATATAATCGAAAATTGCATGAGATTTTTTTTTTCTAAAATATAGTCTGCATTAGAAAGAACCACCAGAGTACGTAAAAATTTCTGTCTTCTTTGCCATGTTTACTGATGGAAATAGGAACAGAAAATTAAAATTGAAGTGCAAATCATATAATCATCATCATCCAAAAGCAGAATACACACTGATAAATTTTGTCAAAAGAGTCGAGGAATAAGACTTGAAGAAACCACTGAAATAACAAATTAAGACCTTTTAGTTTAATCATCCTTTATTTAAAACAATTCAGTGAAAAAGGATTGGGCAAAAGTTTTCATAACATGATTAATATATGATGCC
The DNA here is from genome assembly GCA_028142955.1 of Pinctada fucata. Classification (NCBI taxonomy): domain Eukaryota; kingdom Metazoa; phylum Mollusca; class Bivalvia; order Pterioida; family Pteriidae; genus Pinctada; species Pinctada fucata. The sequence goes on from AP027109.1 coordinate 52,947,584, forward strand.
CTCTCCTAAGCTTCTTAATGAATCATGTGAATATTTAAGTTTTTGTCAGACAGTCAATCCCTCAATCTGCTTGACTTCAATTCAACAACATACTGAACTGAGCTGAGGACTCTCAGACTCTGTAAGGAGACATTGAGGCAACAGTAGCTTCAATATTTCGTCCATCTCACACGTTATTTCTATTCGGTTATACCGAATAGAAATAACGTGTGAGATGGGCAAAATATTGAAGCAAACTTGATTTGTCCATGGTGGTCCAGTCGTCAGTCACTGATGTGTTTCCAGCTTATCAATTTGAAAAGAATCATACATAAAAAAAATTAACCCGGAAAATTCGGATTTTTAGCAAAATCCAGGGGGGGGGGTCCTCTGTGACTGTGAAAAGATCAGGATCTAGCTTGGTTTGAGTGAGTAGGAATGAAATATGCATGGCCAACACTGTTATGTGTTGATGTCTTTGAAAAGTAGTGCATTGATAATTATATAATATATATATACATACTTTACAAAATTACGCAAATTGTAAATGTACAAACTAATAATATCTTTAAGCTCTTTAACAATATTTATTCAAAAAAGCTCATCATGACATTTACACACAAAACACATCTCTTTAGATTGGAAAACATTAAGTGAAAAACCACTTATACTAATTCCTCTCTCACACTTCTTGCATAGCTAGTTTACAAATCTGCCACTTACCAGGGGCAGCATACATGTACATCAAGTTGTAGTCTCTTGTATGTACCTTTTTGTGATGTTTCAGTATTGTATATATAAATTTTTTCTTAAGTTTTTTTTTCGAGTGATGTTCATTGAATTTGATCAAAGGCGAATGTGTCACTTGAAAAAAAGAAAAAAAAAAAAACAGTAAACGTGGTTGTTTTTACCATTTCACGGCGCGGTTTATATTGGAGTCATGTATATATATATATTTTTCTTATTATAATATTTTTTTTTTTAACTATACAATCAATTATAAATTTACTTATCAGCTAGTATTCATCTAGAACTTATTGTTTAACTAGTAGCTGGCGCGCTTTGATGGCTTTGCCATGTTTCATATTAGTCTAAAACCATATTTATTTTCTCTCCGCTCGCACAAAAAGGCTTTGCCTTGATTCATATTAAAAAAAATATTCAGTGATGTATGGTGAAAATTGGGTATTAATTCATTGAAATTATATTTCATCTGCGTCCTCACAATGGCTTTGCCATAATTCATATTATGCGCGCCAGCGCGCGCGCGAAGCGCGCGTGCGAAAGCGCTATTACGATCAGGTCCTATACAGAGTTATGTTCCTTTGCTATAGCCTAAACGTTTCAGTTTGCGGACGCCATTTTGATTCATGGGGAACATAGGAGGAAAAAAATACCAACATTTAAAAATCAAATACTGTAATTATTATTTTAACTCATAAAGATGCTTCACTATACTCGTTAAAATAAAAATTAAATAAAGTTTGTCTTTCATCTTGGAATCATTATCAAAGTCTGCAAAATGTTTGCATGGTTTTTTTTTTTATTCTTTTTTTCATCACAGTAGACACGATAGAAAGACTTCAATGATTTCTGGAGCTTATGAACCGCGACTGCCAAACAATCCAAACATTTGTCGATCAGTAAGAGCTCACATAAAAAAACAAAAGCTTACCATTTACTTCGTCAGTCCGTGTCAATGCAATGTAAACGGAAAGTCGTTGTTACTTCTGATACCAGTAGATTAACATTGTGTATGCAGTGATTACAAATATAAAATCTACTGGTACAGAGAAAGCTTAAGAGGTAAATCCCAACACAACAAATACATGCACATGGTCGGCTGCAGACTCTACAAAAATGCGTCATCAATCACAGGGCCAATGTTAATTTATCAAGAAATAGAAACTAAAACTGAAAGTTGTGTTACTTTCATTTTCCATGCACTTCACATAGTGACTCGGATTTTTACTATCTCGGTGCTTCGAGACCATGTGCATCGATTACTAATTACGTCACAATAAGTTCCAAGAAAGGTATTTTTAAAAATCGCAGGTCAGAGTTCTAAAGAAAGGGGGGGGGGGGAGGTCAAATTGAGGTAATTTGTACAGGCAAAATCATTAATCCTAGGGGGGGGGGGGGGGGCAACTTTCAAACAAGTTACACAGTCATAGGCGGCAAAGGTTTGCAATATAATTCAATGAATAAAAACCGATAAGTCTGATGATAAGTAGGAGATGGGGGGGGGGGGGGGGGGGGGGGGGTTACTGGCCACCAAATCTATCCTCTAAGCGTATGCATGGACCGGGGGGGGGGGAGAAGTTCAGGATAAGCTACCTGGATGACTCATATAGGTATTTCAAATATTTATTGATATCACCAAACATGTTGGCATACATCAAAATAAAAGTAACAAAGTGACCAAGACAAAACAAATTTAAAACTAACTACATAATTATACACGTAGAAAATGGACTAGCAAAGAGTGATCAAAAACTCAATCATATGAATGGGTGCGGCAGGGTGCCAGCATATAACATTGGGTCATTAATTCAGTCTTTACTGAGTCTGATATAATCGAAAATTGCATGAGATTTTTTTTCTAAAATATAGTCTGCATTAGAAAGAACCACCAGAGTACGTAAAGTTTTCTGTCTTCTTTGCCATGTTTACTGATGGAAATAGGAACAGAAAATTAAATTGAAGTGTAAATCATATAATCATCATCATCCAAAAGCAGAAATTACACACTGATAAATTTTGTCAAAAGAGTCAAGGAATAAGACTTGAAGAAACCACTGAAATAACAAATTAAGACCTTTTAGTTTAATCATCCTTTATTTAAAACAATTCAGTGAAAAAGGATTGGGCAAAAGTTTTCATAACATGATTAATATATGATGCCCTCTCCTAAGCTTCTTAATGAATCATGTGAATTTTTAAGTTTTTGTCAATCCCTTAATCTGCTTGACTTCAATTCAACAACATACTGAACTGAGCAGGACTCTCAGACTCTGTAAGGAGACATTGAGGCAACAGTAGCTTCAATATTTCGTCCATCTCACACGTTATTTCTATACGGTTATACCGAATAGAAATAACGTGTGAGATGGGCAAAATATTGAAGCTAAGGCAACAGGTATGGCGGCAGATGTAGAAAACTTGATTTGTCCATGGTGGTCCAGTCGTCAGTCATGTGTTTCCAGCTTTTCAATTTGAAAAGAATCATACATAAAAAATTAACCCGGAAAATTCGGATTTTTAGCAAAATCCAGGGGGGGGGGGGTTCCTCTGTGACTGTGAAAAGATCAGGATCTAGCTTGGAATGAAATATGCATGGCCAACACTGTTATGTGTTGATGTCTTTGAAAAGTAGTGCATTGATAATTATATAATATATAATATATACATACTTTACAAAATCACGCAAATTGTAAATGTACAAACTAAAAATATCTTTAAGCTCTTTAACAATATTTATTCGAAAAAGCTCATCATGACATTTACACACAAAACACATCTCTTTAGATTGGAAAACATTAAGTGAAAAACCACTCTCACACTTCTTGCATAGTTTACAAATCTGCCACTTACCAGGGGCAGTATACATGTACATCAAGTTGTAGTCTCTTGTATGTACCTTTTTGTGATGTTTCAGTATTGTATATATAATTTTTTTCTTAAGTTTTTTTTTCAAATGATGTTCATTGAATTTGATCAAAGGCGAATGTGTCACTTGAAAAAAAGAAAAAAAAAACAGTGAACGTGATTGTTTTTATCTTTTCACGATGCTGTTTATATTGGAGTCATGTATATATATATTTTTCTTATTATAATATATATTTTTTTAAAACTATACAATCAATTATAAATTTACTTATCATCTAGTATTCATCTAGAATTTATTGTTTAACTAGTAGCTGGCGCGCTTTGATGGCTTTGCCATGTTTCATATTAGAAAATATGGGTACGTTTCGACCAAATGTGGGTACGTTCTGGTTGGGTACGTTTTGGTTTGGGTACGTTTTGACTATAACCCTATTAAACATCTACTTCCGGTGGGGTGTAGCCATCTTGGTTCGAAGAGGTAGACGTACGTACCAACCTTTATTTCTTGGAAATAACATTAAAATGGTTCGATCTTGATTCCATGAAATAACAGAAAAAAAAATCTTTTTTTATTATTGGTGACGACTTGAAACTGGGCCGGTAAGCTGCTACGAATTTTTTTCATCATGTTCACAAAATAATCATTTTTGCGTCAAATACTGTACTGTATATTTTTTAACTTAGTTACTGTAAGCTCTGTACTGCTTTTTGACGGATGAATATTCTAGAACATGTTAAGAACATGTCTACATAGTTTCAGTGTTTCGCCAGTCTCTTAAGTATTCAGTTATCCGCTCCATAGATCACTGTTGCGTGAGCCGATTGTGTATCACGTGATAACAAGATAATTTTGATCATATATCCACTTCCTACCTTATTATTAACTGAAATCTGCTTCCATATCGATACTGTTACAGGCGGATTCGAAAATGTGGCTGGTCCAGAAATAGAATCCGAAATTAACCTTCTGCGTACAGGGCAGACACTCTTACCAACTGAGCTAACCGGGCACAATACCCGAACCGTCACACTCCACCCTAATCAACTCAACTCAACTAATATTTATTTAAAGTTGGTTTGCACATGTGAAAAACAAACATTAGCTCTTAAAGAGCTATTTACGGGTACTGTCTGCGCAGCTCACTTCAGATATCGGAAAATTGAACATTTCTCTACTTTGTCGGCATATTTTCCGATTGAAATTTATACAGGGGGATAGATCTCAAACTCTCATAACTAATGGTGTATGATATATGTTTGTGCGACCAATACTATGCTCAAAGTGAAAGAAAATTATTTTAGATGGGGAGATTTCCATGTTAATTTTAGGGTGACGTCATCGACATTTTCATAGACTCAGTGTTAAACATAGGCGACGTCGCACAAAAATTAACATAGAAAACTCCCTATCTAAAACTGTTTTCTTTCACTGTTAGCGTTGTGTTAGTCTCAGGTACACATATCATATACCGTTAGTTATGAGAGTTCGAGATCTATCCCCCTATATAAGTTTTATTCACAAGGTTTGCCGACAAAATAGAAAAAACTTCATTTTTCCGATTTCTGAAGTGAGCTGCGCAAACAGTAATCACTGAGGAGCTTCTTTACTTTTTGTCTTGGCGCAACCTCAGTTTCAAATGCGTACTTCATAAAGTGTGTGAAGAAGCGCTTAGACAAAAAGTAAAGAAGCTCCTAACTCAGTTTCCATTGAAATTAACTCCACCCCACTAAATTTTGAGGTTTCCCAAAGTTGTTAAATGAAAACCTCACAAAGAAAGACAAATAAATCCCTGGTTCTCTCCCATAGTTGCCCTAAACAACAACAACTCATAAGGTTCACTCTCACGGCACCAAATACATATTGTGATTGGCAGAATGGAAAATGTGGCCGATACGGGAATCAAACCTGAGACCTTCTGCTTACAGGAAAGACGCTCTTACCGACAGAGCTACCGGTAACCGGGCGCGATACCCGAACCGTCACAATACAATTATCCTATACATTCCTGCTATCCACAGATAAACATTTGAGTCATTTTGAAAACTGATGTTCCCACGATCTTGAGGAAAATGGTGACCCAAGATTACATAGACTTAAAGAAAGAAAATGACCACACCCAGGTCCCTATATACATGTACATGTAACTAATTGTAATTTTGTGGTCACCAGTTCTGGATACAAAGTCAATTTTTTTTGCAACATGACGGGTCTATCATCTATGATCTAGTTGTGTGCATGTACCTGATGTTTTGTTTGAGATTCAGATCGCAGGGTCTTAGAAAATGGGTGTGGTCATTTTCTTCAATATATATTACAAATGTATGCATTCTTGTGAACACCAATACTCCTAGTGCATGATTGAATGATTGATAGAGTGTAAATTCTTTTTGCATAATACATATGTTAATGATATGTGGTTCGATTATCCACTTGATAATTAGTTTTAGCCCCTGACCTCCAGGGTCTTGGAAAATGGATGTGGTCATTTGCCACTAATGACTATACAAGTACTCTATGTAATCTTCTGAACACCATTTCGTAAAAGTATGACCATGATGACTGATAAAAAGTTTTTTGCATTATGTTTAGACTTACGCCTAACGTTACGCTTGCACATCTGATATACCTTTTTGAACCTCCTGACCCTTAGGTCTTAGAAAATAGTTGAGTCACTTAGACGAATTAATTAACTTAAAACAACCAGGAGAACTTCAGTCTCGTCAGCGACTTCTAGTTTTGATACTTATATATCCTTCTCATTTTCCACCCTTTTATTTGTCAAAATTCCACTTTAATTTTTTGGTCCAGCACATTTCGACTGGGTCTGGTAAAATATTGTACTTCACCAGACCAAATGTCCGTCAAACAATGCTTTAATGGACCATTTGATTGTGACACCATTATGAAAACTCTACCAACATATTTTATCTAGCATTCGGAAGCAGGGAGGAGGGGGGGGTTCTATCATCTATGGCCAATGCCTTACTGTATTCGTGACTTGAGATTGACAAAGGAAAATTTTTGAAACAAATGTTTCTGTGCAATGCCAATTTAATACATGTAGGTGCAGATCTGTAAGTTGGTTTGCTGTAATTTACGCTCAGATCATTTTCTTGTTTGCTAGTGATAAATGTAGCAAAAGAAACAATTCTAATAATTTCATTATTATTTTTTTATTCGTTCAGATATGGATGTTGGATTGATTGGAACCACCATCTGATATCATCATGATTAAAATGAGGAAGAGAGATTCGGAGGTTGTGTCTGTATCCTCTGGGAATTCTCGAGGGTCAGAAAGAAGGCGTGCTAGTCGCTTCTCTCTTAGAAGAATATTTTATCCTGGTGCACACACAAGCAAATCAAGGTCAAGAGTCAGCTTGGATTCTGATTCTGGAAGAAGTGAAATCAGTATTAGTGTTCCAACATCAGATAAGGAGAGTGTGTACAACACCCATTACTCTTCTGACTCTCACAATGCCTCCAATAAAAAGTCCAACTCCAATATCAAGGAATGCCCTCTCTGTTTGACAGAACGGCCGAATGAAGATTTCCCAGATATTATGACGTGTCATCACAGATCTTGTATTAGTTGTCTACAGACGTATCTAAAAATAGAAATCACTGAGAGCCGAGTCAATATATCCTGTCCAGAGTGTACGGAGAAGTTTCACCCCAATGACATATGTAACATATTGCAGAATAGTAGTTTGATGAGTAAATATGAAGATTTTATGGTACGACGAGTTTTAGTGTCGGATCCTGATGCTAGATGGTGCCCAGCACCAGATTGTGGGTAAGCATATATTGTGATCTAATACTGATAGACTGCTACAAGTGCCTTTCCTTAATCAAAGCTTCTTAAAACTTTTGTTATGAGAAAGAAAGTTGTCAAATATTTATGTATGCATGTATATAAATTTAAGTTTATGCAGTTAGAGTTTATTACTTGAATTCAAGTGTCTTTGCTTTGCCAAACCTTCTGAAAAGTTTTGTAATGAATAATAAATTGATAAGAAACAAAATTATACAGTTTCACATAAAATGTATGTATATGATTTATAAAGTAAACCATGTAAACCCCATAAATACATTGTGGATAATGCAGATTTTAAACATAACATGATTTATGATAAGTTCTGATATGGGAGGGTCATACCATACATCTATTTTAAAATTTTTGATTTTCAACATGTTCAAGACTAGTCTTGAAGGATTTTTTAAGAAAGCAATTTGTCCGGTTATTTTCACAGATATGCAGTCATTGCCACCGGATGTGCAGGATGTCCGAAGATCAAATGTGAGCGTCCTGGCTGTGATACACATTTCTGTTACCATTGTAAGCAGTACTGGCATCCAAACAAAACCTGTGATTCAGCTCGGGCAGAGAGATTGATGCGTTCAGCATCAATAAGCTACAGCCATGAGACAGACTCACAAAGTAAGCTTATGAATTTTTGTGCTCTTGCTGATTTTATTAAGCAAATGTTTTTACTATCCATCTGTCTGTCCATCTTTACTTGTAAGTTGAGTATTTTTGAAGGTTCATCTTTCACAATTATTTTTCACATACAGATAAAAGATTATGAAAGGAAGATGCCCATTTTGAATTTTATTATCCTGTAAGGCTATGCATAAAGGAGGGAATGAGGATATTTTTATGTGATTTGTTTTGATATTATAGAAGGAGATATAAAACCATGTCCGCGATGTGGAGCATTTATAATGAAGATGAATGATGGATCATGTAATCACATGGCTTGTCCTGTATGTGGTGCAGAGTTCTGTTGGTTGTGTATGAAGGAAATCTCAGATTTACATTATCTAAGGTAATGAATACTTGTATTAAAAGCTGCACACCTATTGAGAATTATTTGTGCATTTGCATTCTTGCTATGCCTTTTTTATACGCCTTTATTTAGATGGAACTTACTATGGTATAGCTTTATCCTCCTAACATTCAAGGGCAGTACAACCTCAACTGTTAGTCCTAGGAAATTAAAATTCATTTTCTTTGCTTTGATTTGAAATCATTTACTGTAAGTCAAACTTTTTAATGGATTGAGGAATTGCTGAAAATTGTTTTATATTATACATGTATATATATAGTGATTTCAGAAATGAAATTATGTCTTAAAAAAGGATGTACCATTAGAAAACATCATAAGAAAGATATCATCATGAGAAACTTGCTTTTAAAGTGGAATGCAGTCTGTTAGTGTGTAGGTACACCAATATAGCACACATACTATGTATTTGACATCTTTGTATGTTAATTTATCTTGCAGCCCATCAGGGTGCACTTTTTGGGGAAAGAAGCCATGGAGTCGTAAGAAGAAGATTTTATGGCAGTTAGGCACTTTGGTAGGAGCACCTGTTGGTATAACTCTGATAGCAGGAATTGCTGTACCGGCAATGATCATAGGCATTCCAGTCTGGGTCGGCAGAAAAGTAAGTTTGGATTCTCAGATGGTTTAAAGAGGTAGATACATTTGACTAGACTAGTGTGTGTGTACATTCTTCTTGGTATTCTTTATCGATCATTATCCTTTAGTCTATTGTTGAGTTCTTCATATTTCAGTGAGTATGTTACAATTCCAAATTTTGTATGTTAACGTATTGAATACATATTTTCTCAATGATTTGAAGATAATACACATGTATATTCTTGTAAATTTTCATGTCAAAAGGTCAAAGGTCAAGATCATTTCAATATCATACCTTGACCTTGCTGTATACAAATTTGACCTAAAATCTACAATAAATGATTCCAATTTAAACATTCTTTTTCACACAGTAATTCCATTGATTTTGAGGATTGGGATTTCTCATTTCATGTGGATGATTTTTGAATGTCAAGGTCATATTTTTGACTTAATAAAGAAAATTTTGCAGTAACTTAATGAATAAAATATGATCAGTGATTTCAATTACCTCTTTACCGTACAACCAGAATTTTTTGCAAGATACTAATTTTTGCTTTTTTTTGCGGGTGATTGGGAATTGTGAAAAATCATTCTCGCTAAAAATTGTCTTTAATAAGTTACAACATAAATTGTTATATCATTTACATTTCGTTCTAATTGTACATCCGTCATGCTTTACTTTTCCCAATTAAACACAAATAGAAGTGAATTGAGTGTACTCCTAACTATGGCATACCTAACTAAAACTTCAATAATGAAAGGTACAAAACAATAACATTATACATGTACATTTGTATGTAACATGTGTAAGTACGGTACTTGCTTGTAATTAAAGAATTGCGAAAAATTTTACTCACTAAAATAAAGACTCCCTGTTTTACTATAAAATCACAAAATTTGATACTCGTGAAAATTTGTGGTTATACGGTATTACATAGACTTTGCTCAAATTTGTGTATTGCAATTGTCAAGTTTGTAGATGAAAAGAAAGGTTTGTAATCCAGATAAACAGTCTGTGAACAAAATACAAAATTACAAGTTTAAAGAAATATTAAAACTTTGAAAATTATTTTCAGCTTCATTCCAAGTATGAGCATTCTTCACGTCACAGAAGAAATCTTGCCATAACAGGAGGGGTAGCAGCTTCTGTGTTAGTGTCACCTATAGTGGCTGGTCTTACTGTAGGTTAGTACAAAAAATATGGAGAATATTCAACTTTGAATTTTATGTAGACTGTTTGTTAAATCAGAAATTGAAAATTGTATTGAAATGATATGTTACTGTACCATGTGTTTACAAATTGAGTCAGAAGATGTAATGAATTAAGACATACATGTATATCATTCAGTGATTCAATGAAAATAGAATTTTACGTGTTTCTGATAAAAAAAAAGGCATTCACAAGTTTAGTCTGAAGTATATAATAAATGTTTATTATAACATCTACATAATATAATTATATTGAACTGGAAGGAAAAGTACACATGCATACATGAATTTTCTTTTCTAGTGCATGAGTGTACATGATGATATACATGTAAAACTAAAACTAATGAATAATTATGAATCTTATGGTTTGCCTTTTAAGGTATTGGTGTACCTATCCTTCTGGCGTATGTTTACGGTGTCGTACCCATCTCATTGTGCCGTAGTGGTGGATGTGGAGTCAGTACGTCAGGGAAGGGAGGGGTCAGGTTTGACTTTGACGAGGAAAACGAAAATGTTGGCCCATCGGGACCATATGCAGGTCAGTATTTACTGAAGGCGTCAGCCTCATATAGTTAAAGAGGCTTGTCTTTTTAGCCGTGAGCAAAACCCTTAAACAAAACTAACATTTGCCAGATTTGCCAGAAATTTTCACCTTAGAGTTTTGCACTATAGGGAATTTCAACTGTACATTTACATGTATCTCTTGTATGCTGTCCAGGGGCTTCAGTGTTTTACAAACACTTCTTTTAAAAGTTCAATTACATGTCATGAATATACATGAAAAATTATAGTTGATAGACTTTACCATTCTTTATGAAAGTATTTTTACTGTCTTTACCTTCAGACACCCACAGTGTGGGAACGGTGCATACCGTAGCCAATCCTAGCATTGCCCCTAGTATAGGAGATGCCTCCTTAGGTATGACTAACAGCCTTAGTGCCAGTGGTAGTCATATTGATCGTATTGGCGTTATTCGTGATGAGAGTGACCGAGACTCCGCCAGTAATCGAGCTATCGGAGGGATCAGTCTTAATGGTAGTATATGTGGAGCCTCATTGGTCGGAGGATATCATACCAAGTAAGTCTATCTGGTGTTATGAGTCCTTCAGAAAACAGATTTATATCCCATATTGGACAGTATTTGATGTAAACCATTATCAAGTCATAAAAATTGGTGTGGCAATGTCATTTTTTGCCATCATTTCCCAAAGTTTTAGGAAAGTGTCCATAGAATTTAATGACGTCACAATGAGTCTATGTTAGATACTGTTCCAGACAGTAACTCTGTTTTATTGAAAATACAGAGTAAATTTCTGGAATTTTAATTCAATATCATTAAATATCAGAAGAGTGAATTTTAAAAATAAACTTCATTTGCTATAATTAAACTCTTTGTTTAGGCTGGAGGTGCATGCAGATGTTGCATCTAATCATAATCCTGCCAAGCGAGCCAGCATCAGCAGTGAATCGGCTAATTTAAGCATTGGTGATAAATCGGCAACTGTCTCTTTTGGTGATGATGCCAGTACTAAAGCTTTGGCTGGATCTATAGCTGGTTACAGGCAAGTCAACCAAAGCCAAATTTTTTAAAAGATTGTTAATTACATGGTACATTCATCAGAGATAGGACATTAGAAACTGACTTCCAGTGATATTTATAGGAATTATGTGCATTCAGAAAATGATAATATGAATATATTATAAGCATTTGCTATATACTGAAACATTTACATGTACTTTCATGGAAAAAGAATAAGAATTTTAATTTTTTGGAAATTTAGAATTTTTTTTTTCATTGTACAGAGATAAAGACAACGTGTCAATAGCGACTTCACCATACGAGGTACAAGTAGACTTGCCTTCTACATCCATGCCTTCTCAGGGCACGGACACCAGTGAGGAGAGTAGTAGTGTGACCACACCCAGTGGTACGGACAAACCCTCCAACACATCAGGGCAAGGATCTCCTGTCTCGAGCTGTAGTATGAAGTTCTACCAACCAGAAGAAGGAAAACCAAACCTGAAAAAATGTAAGCGCTCTGTCCTGGGGCTGTGTGAAAGGGGAGCAGAGCAACAAAGTGTTCATTTTGCAGACCAAGTCAGTCTACAGAGCTTTCATATTGATGACATTGTTTCTCAGAGTCTGAGTGAAGATTCGGAAGAAAGGGAACTTAACGAAGGCGGTGATGGCGTATTTGACAGCGTACAAGGACATGTATTCAAGGAAGTTGTATGTGGTAAAACACCAGATACATTTTCTAGTAGACCATCTAAGTTTGACTATGCCATGACAGCCTCAATGCCGGAGGTAGAAAGCGATAAACCCTCAAAAGCTTCTCGTAAAACAGTGTCAACAACCGCACTTACGTCTAAAGAATATAATTCTGACAATCACGCTCAGCTGTGCAAGAGCAAGAGTCATGAGGATTGTGCAATATCTAAGGAAATTCGACCATCGAGGATTAGACATCGTAGTTGTGAAATAGCTTTAGAAAGTGGTAGGATTTCCCCTGCCTCGTTATCCAATGAAAAGCTTTAAGTTAACCATTCAGTAGACCAGGGATCAGTGTCTCTACCAAGATACTGTGATTGGTTGGTGATAAAATCACCTGTGTCATCCAGTCTTATGATACATGTAAGTGTTATTGAAGACCTGGCCCTTCCCATACCCTCCCTTTCTGACCTAAATTCAAGTTTTTTTACGTACATATGTTTAATCATCATATTCAGATATTTTGAATTCTTATTTGCATCATTGGCTTTGTATTACTATTTCCTTCATCAGTCATTGGCTAAATCTATGTGACATCCGGTGCTCATAATAAGTGCTGTAATGCATGTCCAGTGATTTTTTGGATTATTTTTATCATTTTATAAAGGAGGGGTGGGGGACTATAACATTGAAAAAGTTATACGATAGCAACTGGACATCAACTTTCAAAGCTTGTACATTTTGATACAGCGTGGCTGGGTCATTATTTATGGATCTAAATTTTTAGTGTTTCAATTTGTTAAAGAAGCACTCTAAAAAAATATATAATAGTTATCACAGTATATATATACATGTACATGAATCATGATGTATGTACTTGATTCAGTTTTTCATTCTGTTGTTGGTATTGTTTTATATAATAAATAAACTTGATAATTTGTTTATCAAGAGGTTTTAGAGTCATGCAACTTGTTTTATAATAACATGTACTGTATGAAATATGAATTAGATCAGAAAATATTGTGAAATCCTCTTTCTCATAATTTGAAATAAATGATGTCTTCAAAAGATCATAATTTCATTATCACCATACGTAAGAAGGTTCAAGTTTTTGTTTTTAGGATAGAAATGATAACCAGAAACAGAATATAGCATCAGTATAATGACATGCATGATAGTAAAATGTAGTTCCCATCTTCTGGTGTGCTTCATTATATAAAGATTTGATAAATTGAATTATTGGAAATTGATTATTTACTAAACTTTCACCTTTTTTTTTTTTTTTGTTTGATTTTCGAAACTTAATTGCATTTCAGATGTTTCATTCTATGTTTTGGTGCTAAAGCTTAGAATATACTGTGATTGCTTTGATATAACATACATATGGGCACAAAATTATATACTTTTGTCATGTACCATGACCATCATTTACCATAAATTTATCATGTAGAAGAAAAGAAATCATGTACTGCATGTGTAATTGTTTTATCACAACTGAATTTTAGCGAAAAAGAATGCACAATTGGGTAAATTTGCGTGATAATTCAAATTAGCAGATCTGACTTATTTCCCAATATAATTAATGAGGATGAAATTATTTAGCATAGTCTTGAATGAGCGCAATCTTAACAGCGCTAATTCAGCTTTGATATGAATCCCGCTAAAAAAATACACTTAAACTTTAAAGTACATGCTCAGAGTCATTGATATAGGATTGAAATATCTCCGTACACTCCTTATAACATTTCTATGATTCATTTTGAAAGGTACATTTTAAACACGGTAAAACGACATGTTCATTGTAGAAAGTTTTCACTTTTTATATATGTATTGATTAAAGAAAATAATGAGCTCAAAAATAATGGAAATACATTATTCATGTACTATGCAATTTAAAAGCTTAAATTATGTATTTAGACAAAGAGGGAATAATAGTCACAAGTATATTTCTCAAATGTGTGAAAGTAGAAAATTTTAGATACCAAGTTTTTTTTGTAAAGTTAGTTGAAATTATTGTTCACTTTGAATAAGTAATATTCTTGTAGTTGAAATTATTGTTCGCTTTGAATAAGTAATATTTCTTGTAGACAAAATAATGCTCCATTTTAAATACTGCTTGTTCATTAAAGTAATACATGTATGTTGTTTATTTGGGTTATATGAATATGAAGTTCTCATTTCCATTCCAGGCCTTCAATTGTATTCTTGGTTTAGTGAGATCAATATTTTGCTATGCTATTATTTCGGACCAACATATTCTTGCCAAATAGTGACTGTATTTTATCATAATTACTAGAATGCCAGATGTCCAAGACTGCACGTGTTGATGGACTTGTAATCATAATGGACAGACATCATAATCAAATAACAAAATACAAGGTTCCATCAGCATGTGTGACTATCCTGCAGTTAATGTCAAGATAAAGTGTATTATGATAATTTGACTACTTGCTGTCATCGAATGAAGCATGTCTTAAGATACCGGTACATTGTGTTCCAATATGTAAATTTAGTTATTGTTACAATATTTCATTCTTAAGATTCAAACTCACTATCTGTGAATCATTTTTGCAAGTTTTTGTCTTCACTGAAATATGAAATGTCAACCATAGCTCAACATTCTCATTCAAATTTTACATGCTAGTCATATAATTTGTATTACATCAATGGGGATTTCTCCAGTCACTGATTGGATAGAACAATGTAGTTTGACGAAATGCTTTAAGATTATATCAAACCAGTTGACTTCATTGGAGATAGACACATAGATCCTAGTAGGCAGGGTTAAGGTGTATGCCAGAAATAAAGTATGTAGTATGGACATAACGCGTAATATATTTATTTTCATTTCAGTTCTAAAGTACAATGGCTTACCTTGTTGAGAGTAAATAATGAAATAATATTGACTAAGGCCATAAGAGCAAAAACTAGCTCATTTTACATCTGGAGCATACTTTAATACCTACAACAGTTTCTGCTTGTTATGAAAGTCAAATGTTTATAACAGGTACTTCATGAAACTTAAGGTGCTGTTATGACTTAGATTTGAGATAACTTCATCTATGCTCTTGAAAAACAGATTATATGATATTGGAATTATAGTTCTCATTTAAATGACAGTTTCCGTTTGAAGAGTTGATTTCTGAAATTGTGATGATCTATATAAACTGTTTAGTGCCTCTTTATTTTTGTGTGTGCTTGTACTGTGTATTGGTATGCTTGCAATATATTGGGTGTTGAACAAGTTTATGAATATTATAAATATATGTATACATTTAGACTCATTTGTTTCTATTGTTTCTATTTCGTTCAGTTGTTGTATTTCATTTGCAAACTTTCAGTGTTCACAGTTAAGAAATAAAAAAAGTGTACTTGAGATTTGAATCTGTTGTTCTATTTATGAACTAAAGTGGGGAGCATATATTTTGTCAAACAGTACGTTTAACTTGTAACTCCCTTATGGTATCATAAATTTTGTGCTGAAAGTGCATACGTTTCTAGTGTTCAAAATATTGTCAAAGTTCTCTCATCAGAGGAAACACTGAATTTCACTCATTAGAGAAGGTCCACATGGCTAGATACTTTCTTCACATATTCTCATTACTCATGCCTTGCAAAGTTCAAATATGCAACTTTAACATTTACTTTAAACAACAACATAATATATTAACTTTTCCATGGACATGATGTATCTCCAATGGTATTTCTTATGTCATTTCTTCAAAATGGACAAGAAAGCGAGATGGAGGACCTTTTTAGTCATGGACACAGGGTGGCCACAGACTTGAGGAAAACAGGGAAAATGATAAATTGAAATTCCCTGCAGGGAATTTGAAGAATCTGGGAATTTTATAGTTGTTTAAAAATTTTAAAAATTCTAACTGATGATTGTACCTATTCACATCATTCTTGAGCCAGTTTTCCAGACTTTTTTTCTGCAGTGCATACAGAGTGAAATTTGATACACAGCTTGGTCTTGGATAGTTACAGAGCAAGTTTGACTTTCATCATGCTTGACCTATTTTTCTAGGAGTAATGCCTCTTGATGACTTGCAAAATTCAATTTTCAACAGTTTTCTGGACTTTTCTCAGCAACAAATAGAGATATTCAGGTGAATTTTTATACACAGCTTAGTCTTGAATAGTTACAGAGCAAGTTTAACTTTCTTCACGCTTGATCTATTTTTCGTGGAGTTATTTTTCTTGATGACTTGGAAAATTTAAGTTTTCAGGAATTTTTCTGCAACAAATTGAGATATTCAGGTGAAATTTGATACACAGCTTTGTCTTGAATAGTAACAGAGCAAGTTTGACTTTCGTCACGCTTGACCTATTTTTATACGCCCGTCATTTGACGGGACGTATTATGGTATGGCGAAGTCCGTCCGTCTGTCCGTCTGTCCGTCCGCCTATGGAACGCAATAACTTGAATACGCGTTAACGGATTTTTATGAAATTTATACATAGTGATCAGACTGTGGAGAGGAAGCCGCCTTTAGATTTTCAGGTTCATCCGATTTGTCGTTACAGAGTTATGGGACTTAGATTTTTAAAATACAGTGAAAATATACTAAAATATTTTAAAATTATTTAAAAATCTATTTATGGTCGAAATGTTTTGAAATTTGGTATACTTCAAGTAGAAAGGATGTTCTTTGACATATGTAACGGGTTTTTAATTTTTTTGTCGTATTACCGAGATATTGTGTGTAATAGGAAGGGGGGGGGGGTTATATGCACATACATTTTAAGCTAAGGGCAAAATATAGGCGCATGGAACGCGATAACTTAAATATGCGTCAACGGATTTTCATGATATTCATACATTATGATTGGACTGTGGAGAGGAAGCCGCCTTTTGATTTTCAGGTTTATTCGATATGTTGTTACAGAGTTATGGGACTTAGATTTTTAAAATACAGTGAAAATATACTAAAATATTTAAAAATTATTTAAAAATCTATTTCTGGTCGAAATGCTTTGAAATTTTGTATACTTCATGTAGGAAGGATGTTCTTTGACATATGTAACGGGTTTTTAATTTTTTTGTCGCATAACCGAGATATTGTGTGTAATAGGAAGGGGGGAGGGGTGGGTTATATGCACATACATGTTAACTAAGGGCAAAATATAGGCGCATGGAACGCAATAACTTGAATATGCGTCAACGGATTTTCATGATATTCATATATTTTGATTGGACTGTGGAGAGGAAGCCGCCTTTCGATTTTCAGGTTCATTCGATATGTCGTTACAGAGTTATGGGACTTAGACATTTTAAAATACAGTGAAAATATACTAAAATAGTTAAAAATTATTTAAAAATCTATTTCTGGTCGAATTGTTTTGAGATTTTGTATACTGAAGGTAGAAAGGATGCTCTTTGATATATGTAACGGGTTTTTAATTTTTTGGTCGCATAAGCGAGATATTGTGTGTAATAGGAAGGGGGGGGGGGGTTATATGCACATACATGTTAAGCTATGGGCAAAATATAGGCGCATGGAACGCAATAACTTGAATATGCGTCAACGGATTTTCATGATATTCATACATTTTGATTGGACTGTGGAGAGGAAGCCGCCTTTCGATTTTCAGGTTCATTCGATATGTCGTTACAGAGTTATGGGACTTAGATATTTTAAAATACAGTGAAAATATACTAAAATAGTTAAAAATTATTTAAAAATATTTTTCTGGTAGAAATGTTTTGAAGTTTTGTATACTTCACGTAGAAAGGATGTTCTTTCACATATATAACGGGTTCTTGAATTTTTTGTCACATAATCCAGAAATTATGTGTAATGGGGGGGGGGGGGGGGGGGGGGGGGTTATATGCACATACATGTTAAGCTAAGGGCAAAATATAGGTGCATGGAACGCAATAACTTGAATATGTGTCAACAGATTTTCATGATATTTGTACATTTTGATCAGACTTTGAAGAGGAAGCCGCCTTTCGATTTTAAGCTAGGTTCATCCAATTTGTCCTTATGGAGTTATGGGACTTAGATGTTTTGGTGTTGTGAAAAAAATCCCAACGGGCGTATCTTGCTGCGTGAGGGTAGGCTTTATTTGAGGAGTTATGCCCCTTGTTGACTTGCAAAATTAAGTTTTTGTCAGTTTTCCAGACTTTTTTTCTGCAACAAATAGAGATATTCACGTGAAATTTGATACTCAGCTTACTCTTGGATAATTACAGAGCAAGTTCAACTTTGTCATGCTTAACCTATTTTTCGAGGAGTTATGCCCCTTGATGACTTGCAAAATTCAATTTTCGACAGTTTTCTGGACTTTTTCCTTCAACAAAAGAGATATTCAGGTGAAATTTGATACTCAGCTTAGTCTTGGTAAGTTACAGATTAAGTTCGACTTTTGTCACGCTTGACCTATTTTTCGAGGAGTTATGCCCCTTGATGACTTGCAAAATTTAGTTTTTGTCAGTTTTCAAGACTTTTTTCTGCAACAAATAGAATTATCCAGGTAAAATTTGATACTCATCTTAGTCTTGGACAGTTACAGAGCAAGTTCAACTTTTGTCAGGCTTGACCTATTTTTCGAGGAGTTATGCCCCTTGATGACTTGCAAAATTCAGTTTTTGTCAGTTTTCCAGACTTTTTTCTGCAACAAATAGAGATATTCTGGTAAAATTTGACACGACAGCTTAGTCTTGGATAGTTACAGAGCAAGTTCGACTTTCGTCAAGCTTGACCTCTGTTTCGAATTGATAAAGGAGAACTGAGCTGCACAGACAGTAAAAACTCATGTTTAATTGAAGAGTTCTTTATAGGTTGAGTTGCAGGACATAAATATATGCCGCCGGTAGGGGACTTATATTGCTCAGTGATCATAACATTTTTGATTTGGGGGTCTAAAGGACAAGGTCATAGGACTCTCTGATGATATTAGATTGTGTATTGCACCTATTATGAAACTTGCTAGAAGTGTTTCATAGGGGTCAAGGATGACCCCTATTGATTTTGGGGTCAAAGGTCAAGGTCATAGGACTCTGTCTCCCGAGTGTACTGTATTGCACCTGTTATCATAATACTTGCCAGAAATCTTTCCCAGGAGTCAACAGTCAAGGATGACCTCTATTGATTTTGGGGTCAAAGGCTCAAGGTCATAGGACTCTGCATAATGATTGAAAATGGTTTTCAGATCATGTAATTAAGAGTGTACATTGAGCGGGGATTTCTGAAAAATTTCAAGATACTACATGACAATTAGAAATTCTTGATTTTATAGATTGAACAGTAATCTTTTACTTATGTGACGTGTAGCAGAGCACCTCTGTGAAAAGTGAAAATCGACACATTTAACTGATGTGTACTTAGGAATTTCATTCCATCTCCGAAATTGCACTGGTGCTTACTTTGTCAATTTTTTAAAAGTTCAAAATTGAATCGATGAATGCGTAGGAAATCCATATGATCAGATTCTCTGGGTTTTTTTTTTCTTTGCTAGAACGTTTTCTTTCTTTCTCCTAAAGATGCATCGTATAGTTTTCTTTTTTTAAATGATTTTAAAGGTAATAGCTATCATTACCTCTATCTCAGTATTTTTCCATTCGTAGCTAGCTTTCTATGCCTTCCCTCCCCCCCCCCCCCCTTTTCCATTCGTAGCTAGCTTTCTATGCCTTCCCTCCTCCTCCCCCTCCCCCCCCCCCCCCCCCCAAAAAAAAAAAAAAGAAAAACGATGCCATGACCCCGACGTGATTCGAACACGCAACCTTCTGATCTGGAGTCAGACGCGCTACCGTTGCGCCACGGAGTCTCACATACCAAATGGGAGCGAAAACAATGAATAAGAGCCTCAGGCTGCAGAAACATTCTTATTTTTCGTTCAATCTTTATTTGTCCTTTTATATTTGATTCAAAGAATAGTTTTTCCCTGCAAAATATCTTCAAAACGAACTACAATGTACTTAAAACAGCTCTAATCAACACACATCTAGCAATGGGCGGAGCTTATTAAATCAATGACACATGATGCATGAATATTAATGACAAACAAGACTCGCGCTCGTAGACAAATTTACAGTCATATTTTTTAAGAAAAATGATTAAATCAAGATTTAGTATCGCATAGTTGGTAGAGAAAACATAGATTTGGTACATAAAATGTAGAGATGTAGAGATGAGTCCCTCACTTGTATCTTGTATCTTGTACGTCGTACAATTAAAACGGGAGATAACCCAAAAGCGGACCGTAAGGGGGGGGGGGGGGGGGGGGGGGGTGTTCGGAGGCGGACGTGCCGTTGTTCAAAGCTTATCCTTATACATGTACTCAGTGTGTCAAAAATTATAGTCAGTGGCAGACACATTCTCCGAACAGAGTTGTCATGTCTCATCCTTATAGTAGTCTCTTGGCTGCCGCGGACTGGATTATCAGCGGATATTTATACATAAAACGCTATTTTGACTACATTGTCATTCAAAAATTTTAATGAAATTGATGCCATTCAATAGATCTCGCTTAGTCGTAAATTTTGGTAAAAGTTACTGCATATGATAGTGCACGCAATCAAACTTTATAGGCAAGATAAGTTTCAGGTGGGCCAATAATGCTATTTGTGACGCTCTCCGTAGGCTCAATGGTTATATATAATATAGTGCCCTATCTGAAATATTTTGTGCCTGTATGACTGCATAAACCCACGACCAAATAACATATACCAAAATTTACGACTAAGCGAGATCTATCAAAGATATAGATTTTATTATATACCCGACAAAAAAAGAAACGCACATCATATTATATAGTGATTTTTTTCAATTGATCAAAAAAAATTTCGTTAGGCATTTGATTATAATTTTCTTTTTCCAGCACTCGAATTACCGGGGATAAAGCACGTTTCGATCATTTTTCGCAATTTATCACAATGATAGTGCTGAATAAAGCACGTTGTTTCTAGCTTCTGTTGCATGGCCGCAGGTTTGGTATCCTTCTGAAATTTTATTGTTTGACTACTTTCAGCAAATTTTCTGTTAAAATATAGATGAATACTGGTTTCTCCATTCAAACGTAGTCAAAATATGCCCATAAATCTGAAAATTAAATGTCTTAGTGGGGATATCCGTATATTGGGGTATGTTTTACAATAAAGGATATCAATATTTGGCAATTCTGATCCCAAAGGAAGACTAATTCTGTCCTCAGCCATTCTTATTTATCTGCTGCAGATTTATCTTTAACATCGCATTGAAATAATCAAATGAAATGCCAGAAAAGCTTAAAACTAACGTCCAAAACCATTGAAAATGCACGTAAAAATGACCTGTCAAGATCGAGGTATTGTTTCTGAAAACTGTGCTTGCGAAAAAAGGTCAGATTCTAGCTGTAGTAGGGTAATTTTGTTTTGTTTTGTTTTTTTCGACACATTTAAGGGCGAAAAATATCACAGCACGGACTTCATTTTCAAAAGAGTTTATGTTTCGGATGTTTTCCTCAAATTTAGACTTTCTCTTTGATGACGTCTAAATGAAGGAGCTGATAAGATAAAGGCTGTATTTAGCCCTGAATCTCGTCAAGTATTTTTTCTACATAATGATCTGTACGCAAGAAAAACTTGATAATTACTAAAATGTTATGTATTTTGAGATTCCTCATACAACTTTTATTTTGGTAAGCTTATTTCTAGATACTTAAATTACAGTCTAAAGAGTAGGGGGTAGCCATGTTGAAAAGAAGCTAATATCGATCAAAAAACGTTGAAAATTAAGAACAATCTGGCTAGTATGGATATCTATAAACTTTAAAACATAGTGAGAGTCTAAACAAGATACTAGAAATTAAATTCAAAAGACTGGTATCAATTTTTGCCATAAATTTTAAAATCTTGAGTCTGAAATATGGTTGTATTTTGTATTCATTGACTACAATGTAGGCCTTTTACCGCGAAATACACATTGTGAAGAAATAAACTGCACACTCCTGTTTATTTCATTCAAAAATCTTGTGCATTTCATGTGAACATGTTTAGAATAAATAAATGAATGACTTTAAAAAAGGGAAAAATCAAATTTTGCTTATATTATGGCCTAAAACACAGATTTGTAAAAAGCCCCCCACCCCTCCCCTTTTCAGTTTTTTGTCACTGGGGCATCATTCCCCCCTTAGCTACAGAATCCCACTTTGTCAAAAGATGTGTATTAGTGATATACATTTTCTGTAAAAGTGGCGTTCTGTAGCTGAGGGGGGGAACAGTGTTTTAAAAAACTTTTCCATTTTCCATTGGTTTCTATAGAAAAAAGACATATTTTGCCCAAAAATTTAGGAAAATTATGCATGATAAATCTTATGCAACTGCTGATTATGATGAAACGAAGAACTGCCATCAATTTTGTGAAAGAATTTTTTTGAAGTTCCTATTTTGAAAATTCCACTTTTTCAGGGCAGATTTTACGCCTTATCTTATCAGCTCCTTTGTATTCAGGGAAAATTGTTTATCATCATTTGAAAAACAAATCGCAATGCCTGATATATCAGTTTGGATAGGTTAAACAGCTTTAATCATTTCTAAAATGTGAACGGAGTTCTTAAAAGCCATTTTGTGACATTCCGTTTTGAACCAAGTGTCTTTATCATTGTGCTGTGTCTGATCACGAAGACGGATTTGTTTGAGAAATAAAAAATGGCAAGCCGGGCTCTATTGTCTCATAATGCCCGAGCGTCCTCAGCCAATCACATTTATACCGAGCCGCGTCAGCGGCGAGGTGATAAATGTGATTGGCTGAGGACGCGAGGGCATTATGAGACAATAGAGCCCGGCTTGTCATTTTTTATTTCTATTCTAATGATGACCAAACTTAGACCTTTCGATTCTTGGTAAAAACCAGTTCCTGCCGGTTTTATCTGCTTTCAGAAAATGGGTAGGCGTGGCTTATCGCTATAGCCCGGCTCGCGTCTGTTGTCGTAATAGGGAAAAAGAATCAAGTCATATTAGAATTGGTGTTTGACAGAATAAGTCACTTGTATACCTACCATTTATAATGGAAAAGAATAGAATACCTATAGATTACATAATTCATTTTATAGAATGAAGATTAAGTGGTGCGTTTCTTTTTTTGTTGGGTATATATATATATATATATTTTTCATTAGAATGTAATCAAAATCGCGTTAATCACCAGATTCAGCGAAGTGAGCCGCGCGGACAGTAGGTAGATCTATTTATAAAAGGACTTACTGGATAAACGCGATTTTGACTACTTTATCATTCAAAAATTTCAATGGAATCGATACCGCTCAATAGATCGCGCTTAAATTTTGGTCACGTTTTACATATGATGGCCAGTGCACGCAAGATGGGCCATTTTTTATGCTAATTTTTCCTGTGATTTCGTGACTCTCAATGTTAAACTCGGCGACGTCACCCCTACCCCTCCCCCCCCCCCCCCCCCCCCCATCCCCTGAATGGATAGTTTTTTTTTTTTCAGGTTGTGCATTTTAATTATTGTAGAATTGTTTCGTGTGATCGACGTGATAAAAGGGCCGTGCACATCCCATTGACAGTGGGATTTTTCAACTTTAACAGATAGGATGTATTGATGGGATGTATAAAAGGATGTTTTATTAATTTATTTGCACAACCCCATTGATGAGATGCATTATATTTGCACAAATTAAAAGGATGTTTTATTTTAAAATTTATTTGCACAACGAAAAATTGCGAATTAGTCACAAAATACGAAGTCATGATATGTAAAAAAAATTTTTGACAGATTCATCCTCGGTATTCTAAATAATTGACATTATAACAAAATGCTTCAAAATTGGTAGCATTTTTTATCCTTTAAGACCTTTTATTTATTGGTTACATTGATTTTTGTTTTAATATTATAATTCAGTGTATTCGTCTATACAATAGACATTTTAATTAGTCTTAAATCGACGGCGCCAAAAATAGTAATTAAGTACGGGATAATCCCAAGCAAATTCTACATCCTCTGTAAACCTAAGTGTATTAGTGAGGTAATACATTAAAGGATTATAAGACCATATAGGGTACAGAGGCCTTATAGTTATGTTCACTTCGCAAAATGTCAACGTTGTCTCCTATCATGAACAATCCGAGGAATGTAGAGTTACAACTTTGTAATACCTGTGGTAAATGTGGTGTTAACGGCTACATATATTCTGTTCTTATAAACAAGAAGTCCTTTTATTTTTGACCTGGGGAACCACGCCCTAGTTTGATTTCAGGCTCAGTGACGCGGAAGGGATAAACTAAATACACTTGTCGTTTTCAAAATTGGGTCACTTTTGGTCTAATCTGTAGAACACTAAACAATGATTAATCTATATAATCTGTCTAATTTCTAAAACGGTTACTTTTTTGAAACCATCGTTCATTGAGGTTCACTGACTGCATTTTTAATATTGTTCGGACAGCAGCCCAGTAAAAAACATCTGGAACGTTTATTGTTCTTTCTTTACCTTTAAAGCCGTTTCAATTTGAACAGCACCGAGTCCAAAGGATTCAAGGAAACACGTGCATGAAGCCGTTATTAGAGCAACAGTCCAAATCGTTCGTATTGAAGTCCAGTGAGAAATTGTTTCAGTAGTAATCCCGGGCAAACCTAGCTTTGAAGACTTTTTTTGTTCGTAAAAGATTTTCAGGAGAAATCTATATTGCCGTTGATATTCGAGCAACAATTCGTAAGGAAGTCGTTATTGTTCCAATAGAAGCGATCTGGATCTATACAGCTTTGGAATAGAAATTCAGTATGCCAGTTAGGTAAAGAATATTAGATTTGAATCATGATGATCTATCAGTATGTTTAGTTCTTTCAATTTAATTTTTTGTTTTGTTTTACTTTTTCTTTACTTAAAAGTAAAATAACGATTAAACGTTTTTAAGGTGCGTCATTGGTCACGATTTAGGACCATTCTTACGCATCTCCTGTTTCAGCACTCATTGTAGGCATTTCAATTTATCATGGTCAATGTATTATTTCAGACTCTATTGAAGACTTTAATTCATTACATACCTAAAAGCGAATCCGTAAGACAATGCCTGGCGGTAATTTCTATAAAAATTGAGCGGGAGGTACTATTTTGAACACTTCGGATTTCTCTTGCGCAAGTAATAACCCATGAATTTAGTTTTACGGATGGAATATTATTGACTTTTTAAAAAAGGTAAAGCTGATGGATAAATTATAAATTGTTTAAAGTCTACCCCTATTTAGGCAAATTTTACCGCGCTGAAACTTTTTCAAGAAAACCACAAAACGGCACTATTCTTGAGCGTTTGTTCTCTCTTATTTCAACACGGACATACATTGTATACTTTTTCTTCAATATTGCGGAATCCGTGCGTTAGCAGTACATGTCAATGTGTAAGTATGTCGAATTGACACGTACTGCTAACGCACGGAGTCCGCACTTCCTTGCGTTGAATGTGCGTTGCACGTACTTGCAACGTGCGTGTCGTACTTCTTGTTGAATTCTTAAGCTTTAGGCAGCACGCAGACAGGACGCAGCGAAAGTTCTGTATGCACTAAACGTACTGATAACGCACGGACACCCAAGGTTTGCCTACGTTTTTGCACGCAGACAGCACGTACGTCGGGTTGTGACCACCGCTTTAAATGCACAACCCCCCCCCCCCCAAAAAAAATAAGATGGAAAAATTGTGTCACTAATTTTTAGCTCTCTTAATTTGAACGAAGCTCGCAAGTAAGCTATATCATGGCACATTGATCGAACAAGTTCACAGAATTTCACGAAACTTTAAAGGAAGGAAGATTTTTTTAAATGTTCTCGACCAAGTTTGTGTTTTTCTCAGTAACCAACTGATCGAACAAGGATGAAGATGCATGGCCGCAAGCATATCTAATTGGCAGATACACTTTGGCCTTTTGATTTTTTCTCCTGTTCCGTTGTATGAAATTTTACGAATTTTGACAGGAAGCAATTATGTACTCAATTTCCTCACCGACATGTTCATTTTTCAAATGAGATAGCTGCTAATGAATCTAGTTTGATGACACATTTTAGATTTCTCCTCTAAACCGATGCAAAGAATTTCATGAAACTTTCCAGAAAGTATCCGGTAAGCATCCAAGGTCCTCTATCAAGTATGCGTATTTTGATCTGTTCAATCAAAGAATACGGTCGCCATTGCATTTCGAATTAACTTCTGCAGTTCTCATAACTTGATATGAAGCAATTAAGTACTCAAGTCCCGGTCTCTACCGTTACAAGACAAAGGAGGGGATCTCCAACAACACCAGGTCGCAGCACATGTGCTTGTCTGCTTTGTGTTTTTGCATTGGGTGTTTTGGGGTTTTGCTGTGCGAAGAGACGCATAAGGGACAAGGAACGACTCAACGCACAAGACAGAAACATAAAACACAAAGGACTACGTACACATAAACCAACGAGACCAAGTGCCAAGCGCGCATTGATCCAATCTTTTGGACTTGATATACTTGGCAGAATCAAAAGCATATTGAATTATATGACTTGGGTAAGCGATATAGGTTCACTTAGGCCTCCATGTTTTGGCTGTTTATGTCAAGAATATATAATTTACAATGATTCAATTAAATTCTACTAATATATGACAGCCAGATCAATCCATATTGCTTTAGAAAGTGAGTATTATTGTTGTAGATGACGATGTCCTTAGATGTTCCTATAAAACGAGAACGGCGTCTGTCTGTCGGTCATAACCTTGTTACAGTACCTAAAGAACTTGACAACAGTCAAATCTCTGGTAAGCAACTCTCTCTTTATAAATTCTATTTTTGGATCACATCACATGTACATGTAGTAACCAAAAGTAAAATATCAGTACAATTAGAATATACTACTTTGGGGGTAATTATATGGCCTTAATTAGATTAATAACTAAATCATAATCATGATCATAATTTTGTAATTTTTTTTGTAGAGATACAGCGATGTTTCGATGCTTTAGACCTTAACAAAGACGGACGCATATCCAAGACAGAAATCGTGAAGGCGGCGCACCTGCTAGGCATGAACCCCACCAAGGAGGAAGCTACGGCCATGCTGGTGTCAGCCGACCTTGACAGTTTGTATACTTTATTCTAAAATACTTTATCTCCGACCTCACCCCTACAAATTTACACACCTATTTTGAGTATGGAGTATGACGGGAACAAACCTATAACTAGAACCGTTTTGTAAGGAATAAAACATTCTGTAACCATATTGTAACATTTTATTTGAAAATTTTGACGTTTGAAAATTAAGTGACCTACTTCGGCGTCAATGTAGGACACCATGTAACCGTTATAATGCGACGTCATTGGCTGAAATGAGTGCGAGGCATGATAAAAATCTCAGGACTTAATATGAAACCAAGATGTATTTCTGAAACACAGATGATACCGAGAAGTATAAAAACAGATTTTGCAACCTCATTAATTTTTTTTCTTGTGAAAAACACCCAAACTCGGAGATTCTGAACTTAAATTCTCTAAATTCTGCTTTGCTTACGCAAGCATTATATCATTTCATGATACAACTATCAATCAATTAAACAATGACTATACAAATTGCTGACTTCTTTAATCAACGAAGTCACCAATGTGAAATGGTCACATGTAATCTAAGAAATACTATTAACCTCTACATGATAACATTCTTTTGACTCGTAGATGATGGATTTATCAGTTTTAACGAATTCCTGGCCATTATGAAAGAGAAATATGTAACAATAGACATAGAGAGAGAACGTCTGAAGGCCGCTTTTGAAGTACTAGATAGAAATAAAGATGGTTTTATATCCAAGGGAGAACTGCTCTATGCTTTATCATTCAATAATCACATGACGACGGAGGATATAGCAGAGGTGATGAAAGCATTTGAGGAATGGGACTTGAATCACGATGGCAAACTTAACTACTCAGGTAACAGCTTTTTTCAAGAACAATATTCCCTTTTAATTTTTGTTTCACCCCAGATGTGACAAATGACTTGAGAAATTTATTTCTGTTGAGAAATTCAACTAAATGCCTATTATTTTCTTAGAATTTATAGAGTCAACGCTCTGTACAAAGATTTTCCGGACGTGAGAAGAGAAGATGATTCTGGATTGTGTAGTCTTGGAAAAGGATTAAAATGAGTACAACTGCATTCATAAGTTATCACTATCATTTTGTACTAAAAAGTCATTCGCAAATAAAAAACAGAAATTCTTATTTTCTGTTTTAGATGTTTGCTTTAAGTTTTTTCTTAACCGGAATGTAAAGAAAATCATTTAAAGGTTTATTTTTAATATGAATAAGACATTCTAACAGCTTTATGATCAATAAATATTTCAGTTATTTCAATGAAATAAAGATCATAATTCACCAAATAAATACTCAACACATTTATTTTCCTTCAGTACATTATAATCTATAAAAATCAACCATTGGTTTTCTACGAAAGTCTGGTGCAATAATAAAGAACAAAATTCATAAAAAACAATTTCGAAAAAACCATCGCTATTCATCTTATATAATAATGAACAATTGATGTTGTTTGATGCTTTAAAAAATACAGTGTGCAGGAATGGACACATTTTCCAAGTTCAAACATACAAAACATGATCGTGTATACAAAATAAATGGAATTTTTTTTTCTAATGTACATACATTGTGAAATTTCATACATGAATCCAAGTCATTGATATTTTCCAAATATTGCATTAACAAAAAGCAATTCATGTCTCATAGAAAACATCATTATTATGAAAAACTGCTTCATATCTAAATTATATATAGAAAATAAATACATAAACACCAAAATGTGTGGTTTCTAATTAGTCAGTTGGAATCTTTATATGGTTTCTTCATGGATATGTTTTTGTGGTCAATGACACAATTTTTTGTAGAAAGAGAATACATAAAGACAAACACAAGTGATTCTATATGTATGTCACTAGTCAGAGGAACCATACATCTAGTTATGTTACATAATGTGGTTAAAATATAATCAAAGAAGAAAAGAAGACATGCATTTTAGTCTTACCCTGCCTATTTCTC
Organism: Pinctada fucata; assembly: GCA_028142955.1. Classification (NCBI taxonomy): domain Eukaryota; kingdom Metazoa; phylum Mollusca; class Bivalvia; order Pterioida; family Pteriidae; genus Pinctada; species Pinctada fucata. The sequence continues at coordinate 52,977,027 of AP027109.1, forward strand.
TTTTAAAACATACATGTATATGTAAATTCTCTTATTGATGAAGATTTGGATGTGTAATAAATTGAGATCTTTCTCTTGACCTTGACCAACATAAGGTGTTGCATTTCATCACGAGAATCAAAACACAAACTTCAACAAAAAGAATTATTGTTTATACAAAATGTAGTTGAGTCAGGGGCATGAACCCTGAATTTAATGATTATAAACAGTAATATTGAGAAGTGCACAACTGGCTCAAAGAAGGATGAATGCATGCATATATAGCTGAGCAGAAGTAGTAAACTAAACTGTTCATAATATTCAAAAAGAGGTACATTGCCTATCACATGTGACCTTGACCTTGAAGGTCACTTAGGTGACATTACATCTGTTTTTGTTTCTCATCATCCTTGATAATGAATGCCAGTAACGAATTGCACACATAATTACATAGTATAACTGAACTTGAAGGTGTCACCTGGTGTGGTTATCAGACAGTGTCTACTTGACAAACAGAAAGACAGACAGACAAACAACAGACATATTGATGATGACATGAACTTTTCAGAATAAAAGGACATCTTCAAATTTGAAGAGAGTAAATACAAAAGTTTATATAGAACCAAAAAAATTTATAATATTTGTAGGTTATTTTCAATTTTTTCAATTTCAAAACTTTTGGGATTAAGTCCAAAACACTTGATTTTGAATAAAACTGCATATTTTGGCAAATAATTCTATGAAGTTTAAGTGTTTTAGGAGTTATGGTTGAGCAAAAAGGAGCGTGGCAGAAAGACCAAAAAGGTTATTAAAGTAATGCCTTTGCTTATCACTATACTGTATACCGCTTTTAAATATGTCAAAATACTTCAGAGAAAATGAAACATAAACATGTAAATGTTGGTCTTCAATACATGAAAGTAATCTATATCACTATGGGAAGAAAAGTATGACAGACAAACAGACACACAAACAGACAATGAACATTTATGTATACATACATAGTCCTAATGATTTATACTGTCCCAAGAAAGTAAATACAAAGGTTTATATAGAACTAATCATTTGGCACAACATAAAGAATAAATAATGAATATCCATCCTTGTCACATGTATAGAGATATTGTACAGGGGAAATAGTACACATAAACATATTAAAACAGGAAACGTATACATGTACTTTGTAACATTTGTACAGGGAGAAAAAGTACACATGTATATACATGTATTAACAGGAACATATCAATACTTCATTTGTACGTCAAAATACTTTGAAATCCTCCATAAAAATATTTCAAGGCTCAATCAATGCTGTTTGAAGTACTTTTAATAGAAAGTATGAGTTGTCCGTATACTGAAAGGCATAAATTTGTCATGTCTTTATAAGTCATATGAATATTGTACATGTATATGATCTGAGGTGTTGAAGGTGTTAAGTAAATTAGACATCAAAATATATTTGCCATCAAATTTTGATTTGCATAATTCATTCATTTTAAGCAGCAGCATGATAACAATTTGTGCAGAGTATATTCATGATTTGGGTTTTCATGAATAAGACTTGACAAGAAATATATTGTGATTATCAACTTTTCATAAATAATGCATTAAGATGATACATTTAATTAAAAGTTCAAAGTACTTTTTAAAGAAAGTGTGAGTTGTCTGTACTGAAAGGCATCAGTTTCAATTTGATGTCAAGTGTAAGAAACACCCTAGCTTCACAATCTGGCCAAAAATTGTATTTCTATCTGAATGTTTTGTTGGTCCCTTCAATAAGTAATCCTATTCAAAAGAACTGTGGGCGAGTTACAGGTGATTCATTAAATATTTGAGCATCTGGCAAATGACTGATATTTGATTGGCAAATGGACATACACTGTACATTGTATCAAATAGAACAAATTTGATTAAACATGTAACATGCACATGTTAAAATCCCTACAAAACAAAACCTGTATAAATAATTACTCTAGTTAAGCTACACTATTCACATAAAGGGCAAATACCATTTGAACTTGTACATATACATGTATCTCACACAGTTAATATGTTAATGCATCCCACATAATGCCATACGATACAAATATTCATGCAAATTTGACATCTGCATTTCAAAAAGGAAAAGCACCTCAATTTGACTTCCTTTACATTCAAAGTTTTCATAAAAAAATTTGTATGCATTTTCTTGGTAAACAAAACAATTGGTATTCTTGATATGTATTATTTCTCTATTTTGACTTACTTAAATCTGTATGCAATGTATTTGCATTTCAAGTCAATAGACCTAAGCTTAAAATTTGTTAATAAAATAGACATTTCGATATCTAAATTCATGTAAAAAAAATGTACACTGTGTTTTTCTTTGGTTCTCTTGAAACAGAAATTACAATGAAAAATACCATTCATTTTCTAATATTAAATAATGAAACTAAAGATGTCCTGATGAGATCTTTTATGAATCACTTTTAAAGACGCAGTTACATTGTGACTTAACGATGAAAGAGGGCATAAAAATATCATCAAACATTTTTTGACAGTTTTGTCATCCATTTGTTAAGGAGCTGAGAAGATAAGGGCTGTATTTAGCCCTGAATCTCATCAAGTATTTCTTCTACACAGTGATCTATACTCAAGAAAAACTTGATCATTACTGAAATGTAATGTACATGTATTTGGAGATTCCTCAAACAACTTTTATTTTGGTAAGCTTACTTATAGATACTTAAATTACAGTTCAAAGAGTGGGGGGTAGCCATATATCGTTGAAAAGAAGCTAATATCGATAAAAAAAACAACATTGAAATTAAAGAACTATCTGGCTAATATGGATATCTATAAACTTTAAAACATAGTTATAGTCTAAACAAGATACTTAGAAATCAAATCTGAAAGACTGCTCTCAACTTTATCCATAAATTTTATAATCTTGAATCTGTAATATGATTGTATTTTGTATTCATTGGCTACAAAGTAGGCATTTTATTGCGAAATACACACTGTGTAGAAATAAACAGCACTCTCTTGTTTATTTCATTCCAAAATCTTTCATGTGAACATGTTTTAAAATTAGAATAAATAAATGACATTAAGAGGGAAATAATTAAACTTTACTTATATTATGGCCTAAAACACAGATTCGTAAAAAGCCCCCACCTCTCTTTTTCATCTCTGGGGCATTGCCCCCCCCCCCCCCCCCCCCCCCCCCCTCAGCTACAGAACCCCACTTTGTCAAAAGATGAAGTTGAAGTTCCCATTTTGAAAATTCCACTTTTTCAGGGCAGATTTTATGCCTTATCTTATCAGCTCCTTTAAAACCTTGTCTAATCACTTTGTCATTATTCATTAATTACATGTAAATGTATGTGTTAGAAGTGCAGTTGTTTAAAGTAGAGATAATGTATAGAATAAGTTATAATGGTAAATGTACATGTATAATTAAACAAAAACCTTGTACAAATGTAATGTATGAATGCAATATAAAATCTACTCCTACATACACATGTATCTTCCTTTGATCTAGAGAACATTTATGGGTGGGATGAATTATGCATAAACAAGTAAAATAAAAATGTTGGTGTTCTTTATACCAATATTGGTAGATTAAAATTACTTTATACATACATACATGTAAATAAGAAGAGAATCTTTTCTATTTCATTACATTGTATTAAATATTGAAATAAATGTAAAATTGATGTTGCTGATAAATAGCTTAAGATAGCATTTCTGACCAAAGTAATGAAAGATGAAAATGAGTATTTTGAATCAAGAGATGAGTAACCCATCTATTTACCACAGATAAAGTTCTATCAGCGTTAACACTATCTATACTATACATGCATTATCAGCGTAAACACTATCTATACTATACTTGTATTGTGAGACAGTGATACCCAGGTATATGTATATCTAATATCTTTTAATAAAAATGGTTTCAAAGCACTTCAAGTTCAAAAAGCGGTTGGCGCTGTAGTCTAGAGGCAAGGGTATCGGGCCAGTGACAAAAAGGTTACTGGTTCGAGCCTCACTAAGACTGCGGGTCGACCAACATTTATTATTCTACATGTATGTTCTGTGTTTATATAAAAAAAAAAAGTTCAAAAACTGGTCTTGGCAAAATTCTACAAATCACAATAAATGCAATTGCAATATTTCAGCACATTTGTACATACTCCTAGCACAAAGTATCATGTTTCACACTAAAGTTAAAGTCGGGATGTTTAGTTGAGTACAAAATATACCTTGTACTACTATGGAAAGAACAAAATTATAACAATAAATCACTAACAGCAGATGATCACAACCTGACGTTATCATCATCCTACAGGACCGTTGGACTTGAGAATTTTCAGTGCATTGTTCACTCGTACAGTAAGTCTGTTCTCAAAGTCATAATCCTTATGGTTGTCCTAGAAACAAAATTATAACAATAAATCACTAACTGTTAAACAGCAGATGATCACAACCTGACGTTATCATCATCCCACAGGACCGTTGGACTTGAGAATTTTCAGTGCATTGTTCACTCGTACAGTAAGTCTGTTTTCAAAGTCATAATCCTTATGGTTGTCCTAGAAACAAAATTATATATATAATGTATATTTCCACTTTGTTCAGAGTATACAATAATGTATAGGAACTTGTTTCAACTTCACGAAGAAACATCATACAGGTCCCCCCCCCCCCCCCCCCCTTGATAATAAGGATGGGGAAACACTGAACTAATCAGCAGGAGATATACAACATAGAAGGAAATATAATGTTGACCAAATTACATGTACGAGGGCTGATTGATATGTTGTGAGCCTCGTATTGAATGATTTCAATTTTATCAGACATTTTGCATTATTTTTCTACATAATCCCCTTCAGCATCCATACTGTTGTTTAAGGGAATCAATATCATTTTTAAAGAACTCCTTATCTTAACTGGTCAGAAAGCCATCCACTGCAAGTATGACGTCATCATCAGACTGAAAGTGGGTGCAAGAAATAGTTGCTTTCAGTTTTGGGAATAGATCAAAATATAATGGAGCAACTTTGGTTACTGAAGCATCAGTACTTTGTCAGATACTGAGCTACCCCAAAAACTTAAGCTCAAGTATAGCATTAGCTCATCTCAATTTTGTCGAAGTGAGCTAAAAATGTGAAAGAGCTTAGCATCAGAATGCAGAACCCTTATAATGAAGAGAATATTCATACCTTGACTTTTTGCAGCAAACTTTTTGCTTTACCCATTGTCTGAAAAAAAATTCACATGGGCATGTACAATACATGTAATTCCTTTCCTATGAATTCTTAATGAAACTAATGGATATGTCTAAACAAAATTATTCTCATGAAATACAAAAATAATTCTTTTACACAATATGTTAAAATTCCATTTTATTTTATCGCTTTATAGAAGATCAACTCTAGTCCTTGAATCCTTTAAAGATTCTGAACAAGATTTACACAAAATACCTCCGGTTTCTTCATGTAGATAGAAGCCATTTCAAACAAGGCGAATGCTGGCACATGGTGATCATCTTTCATTCCTTGATGCCGAGCTATAGCTTCCTCTAAACACTGAAAGAGATAGACAAAACAATCCTACAAATGACAATATAAACTATCCCCTTATCATAACACATGGTCAGGTTAAGGTTATATTTTCAAAAGTAGGTCAAACTCTAAGGTCAAGGTCACAATGTCAAAAAGCCAGGTCCAAAATGAAAGGTCTGGTCATGAGAAATCTACATGTGAAATACCACAGCCCTACCCCTTAAGTTCATGAGAAAAAGCCCAGGTTAAAGTTTCTTTTTTAAAGTAGGTTAAACTGCAAGGTCAAGAGGTCAAAAGTCATGGTACCAAAGTGTTAGTTCTGGTCATGAGAAATCTACATTTGAAATGTCAAAGCCCTACCACATATAGTTCATGAGATGTAGCCCAGGTTAAACCTTTTCAAATGTGGGTCAAACTCCATAATTAATGTCACTATGTCAAAGGTCAGTGTCCCAAATAAAAAGTCTGGTCATGAGGAATCTGCATCTACCCCATATATTTCATGCTAGAGTTCTGTCCATGCAACCAGTGCCGACACTCAGGCTTGCTACTGACTATAGTAAATCTTAACATTTTACCCACAAAAATTGTCTACATTTTAAAATTTCATGACAGATAAATACAGGTAATCCTGAGTTCAGTTTGCTTCTTTCTCCTAGTAGGCCTATTCAGGCCCAGTAAGCTTGAGTATCATATACAGTGTTATTATACATTGTCACAGTATCTGATGGTACTTACAATACAATGTTTTATGGAAGAATTCTGTCTCATTTTGTATTTTGTCATCTTACGGTAATTTAACATAACTGACCCTTCCGAATGCGGGAAAAATTTGAGAAATTCCATGATGTCACAATGCTATTTTGATGTTTGACTGAGGTTCAAAGCTTGTTTGTCCGAGGTAAAAGCATTGTGACTTCATGTAATTTTGCATTTTTTTTCCCACAATCGGAAGGGTCAATTACTTTTGTTACCTTAATTTCACTCAACCTAAGAGGGACCTGGTTGTATGATAGAGTTTGTAATATATTACCTGAATTGCAAGTTCCTCTTGGCCTAATTCTTTAAATATTGCTCCTTCAAGTAAGCACTTCAGATGGAATACTTTTGGGTCAGTCTGCATATCACAAACTGTAATGTATTACATGTACATCTTATGATACATAGTAATTGACTGGTTCACGGCAAGACAATTTACTTCTACTTCTATCGAAAAACAATATTAGAATGAAAAAATTATTGATCTAAGCATCAATGACACCCCCGTCCGGCATATTTCACATGTAAACAATGTATAAAAAGTTTGAAGGGGCACAACTCTACATAAAATTGAGCAACAAAACCCATATTTGAACTTGATCTGTATTTCTTAATGTATAAAGCTATATATAAGAAATGAATATATTCCCTATGACAGTTTTCATTTAAATGTCAGGAAACCACAAAATATAGATTTTTTTCCCAAAGTTTCTAGGGTAAGGCTATATCCAAGAAATGAATTGATTATCTGTAAGGGGTTTCTTTTAAATGTCCAGAAACTGCAGGTTGGATGGAAGGACGCACGTACGGATGCACGCATGCATGCACGCACCCTCACACAGACGGACATGTATATTGTACTGGAAATTTGGAAATTTTGGCGTAGGGGTCATTTTTGCGTTTTTCGCAAATGTATTATCATAAAAATGTTGATTTTGTTTCAACCTTTGGATTTGATTTATGCAAGTCAGCAGTAAATTTGGTGCTGAGAGATAAATCATCTTTCTCATAAAAAACAACTTTCTTGTCATCGCCCTCCCCTCCCCATGGTCCATTTTTACCCCCCCCCCCCCCAAAAAAAATACTTCGCAATGGCGGGTCAAGCTTAGATCAGAATTTGACGTCTCAGTCTCACCCTGTTAGAGCGCACATAGGGGGTTTTGGCTATGTGTCAACAGGGGTTTCGGTTTTGAAGCGGAGATCAGACAACAATTGTAAGTAGAAATTAAGTTTTCTTCATTTCTATCTGTTTTACAGTGATAAAGTATAGTGCACAGAAGGACAGGATTATATAGTGACCTATTGATGACGTTGAAGCAGTTCAAATAGTATCAGATACTTCAAACACTCCGGTACAGTGTCGGCGTCTGGAAAAATTTGGCCATGTCTCTGCACAAAACTAAAAAATCTCTTATTACAATGCATTTCTGTACACGTTTGTTGGAATACAAAGACCATAAACATATTTCAAACATTATGAATACAAAAACTCTCCTTAAATGCTTTGAATATTGAAATTATATCAAGAAACTCTATGTGTAGCATGGGGTTTCGGTATCACGTGTGACACGGGGTTTCGGTTTGAAAGAAAAATGCATCCTAAATTGAGCTATATCTCGATGATACATAAATGCAGTGCTGTATCTGGACGTCAATCTCGGCTCTAAGACGATAGAAATTTGTGCTGAAGTGAATAGAGAGAAGGAACACTTCTTTTTCTCTGTTCTCTCCAGCACAGAGAGGTTATGTGGCTTCATACAGAGGGGCATTGTCGGTACGGCAATGTCACCAAAAAGACGAATGCAACATAATACCCTCCCAAATGACTGTAGATAGAATTTGTGTGTTACGGTGTACATCCGTTAAATTGACAAACCTGGTTGAATTTATCCTATTTCGTCAGTATGTCCAATAATTACTTGCGTAAAATGTGTATTGATGATAATACATAATATAGTACATGATGCTGATTAAAGTAAGGTTTTTCATGCACATGGAGAGGAAAAAACGTTGTTTTCATAAACACTGTTACTGTAGGAAACTCATGAACGTGAACTACTGCTATGTCAATGACATATAGCACACTAATCGTGTTTTTAAAACATCAACCCCCCCCCCTTTCCCCCTGCAACTGTTACACAGAATTTCACGAAACTTCAAAGAAACAAGTACCAGCCTAAAGGTTCTCTTCTAAGTGTGTGTTTTCAAGGCGATCGGTCAATTAACATTGACAGGAGGATCTGATTGGCTAGCTTCTCCTTCGCCACCACTGCATAGAATCTTAAACATCTTTTAAAGAAATCTCATATTGAAATACAGGGGCTCGATGCTAGGACTTTTATTTCCATTAAATCATTCAAGAACCACTTCCCTCTATCCATAAGGCTAAAAGATTAATAAAACTAAGATTTTTTTTTTTAATTTCCCTGAACTGCAACTATAGATCTACATGTATATCGTTATCCAACTAGACGGTCGTGAGGCTCCTGCGGTCAGTGTTGTCTAATTATTATGATTTTGAAATAGGTGCACAGTCTTAAATGTATTTCCAAACTCATGAGAATGACACTCTAAGAGAGGGTTGTAGTGAGGTTTAACATGCCTGTTCAGTGATGATTTCCACTATAATACCCTTCCCATAACTTTAGAAATATCTCTCTCATGGTCAACATATAACCTATGCCTTCTAAATCAAATTAGATGGCAACATGTAAGCTTAGTCAATCACAGGTTCTCAAATTGATCGTGCATATTGTAAAACTTGACAAATGTTCACTGGAGATGGGGATCAAACTCGGGACTTTCTGCAGGCTAGGCAGGAGTCCTAAGTACCAGTTGAGCCACCGTGGTACCTAGATGCCATCTGGGGCGATTGGAAGGTATTTAGAAGCTTATGTATAAATAAGAAGGGGCTTTGCTGATGTTCCACCCCCTTCTCATTCATGTAGAAACTTCAAAATACCTTTTAACCTCTTCAAACTACCTTCTAACCTAAACGGTGATACCATTAAATGCAATGTCTAGATGAAGTGTCGAAACCCCGTTGGACACATGAATTGAAACCCCGTGGATACATGCATTAATCCATTCAAAAGTATTATTTGATGAAGAAATATACTTTCTTAGTGGGTAAATTTAAGGTGATTTGACTTGGAAAGTTATATATGACATAATCAAACCTCATCAAGCAGGTTTATGGTCACTTCGTACCATGACCAACTCGTACCTTGGTCACTTCGTACCCAAAATTTACCAACTCGTACCATAACCATTTCGTACCATGACCAACTCGTACCAAAATAAAAAGTCAATTCGTACCCATTGCGAATTCATGGGTACAACTCGTACCCAATTTTATTCAAACTCGTACCATAACATACTCGTACCATAACCAACTCGTACCACACAGAATCTCGTACCCATTGACATTGACTCGTACCATAACCAACTCGTACTCAATTTTATTTCAGCTCGTACCAATATATGTATGTACTAGTACCATAACCAACTCGTACCACACATAATCTCGTACCTATTGACAATAATATCATAACCAACTCGAATCACCTATAATCTCGTACCCATTAACATTTACTCGAATCATGACCAACTCGTATCACACATAATCTCGTACCCATTGACATGAACTCTTATCATAACCAACTCGAATCATCCAGAATCTCGTACCCATTAACATTTACTCGAATCATAGCCAACTTGAATCGCCATCGATGTAACGTATATATACAACATCTTTTGAATAATCCATGAATAATTAATTGAACTCTTAACAATGTAAAAGTTTCCACTAATACGGATTAGATATTCGAAACATGCATGTCTGGTGACGCTTAATCAATAAAATTTAATGCGAAAAATTGGTCAAGGTCCGAAAAACGTTATTTCACGTACGAGTTTACAGAGTGCATTTTACCGAGTACAATGGTACGAGTAGGTAGGGGTGGGAATTTATGCATGGTTCGAGTTTATGGTACGAGTATTGGTACCATGGTACAAGTTGGTTATGGTACGAGTTTATGTATGGTACGAGTTGGTAGAATTTATGGTACGAGTTGGTCTTGGTACGAAATGGTTTTGGTACGAGTTGGTAGTAAGGTATGGTACGAAGTGGCAGGTACAAGTTGGTTATGGTACGAATTGACCATACCCCATCAAGCAACATAAACATTCTAGCAGTGAAGAAAATGAACCAAAATGTTGAGGTGACGTTGAAAATTGTCCAATCGGCAAAACTGCACCGAAGTGTTTGGCAGAACCTGACCGTATGGAGACAATTTAAAGTGATGGGTAGATTGAATATGATTGCCTCCACTCCGTCAGCATACTCATTTGTGAAAAACTTGATTTGTTAAGTCATAAATAAAACTTAAACTCGCTACGTCCGTCTACAGCTCGATTCGGAACCGAAACCCTTATTGACACATAGCCGAAACCCCCTACGTGCGCTCTAACAGGGTGAGTCTACTTGTACATGTTGTATGGAAATTGTGTCGGAAAATGGGAATTTTGTTTTACAAATTTATATCAAAGAGAGGTAATGAGTTACAGTCTGTCCAAATCCACACATGTACACTTACATCATATCATTTTACACAACGAAGTACATGTAGTTTAAAGATACTGGTACGTCTGTTCACTTGGACCCAGAAATATATATACGCGGGTGAAATTATATAGATATGAACGAACATTGAATGAAACGCTTATCATTCCTTTTTTGAATAATTATATAAATACAGACAAATTAGTATAGCAATAATAAAATTTTTCACCTAAAATCATATACATGTCCAAAACTAATTAGTGACTAAAATTGTACATACAAATCATGTAATACATACACAATGCTGGTCTAAGCATTGCTTTAGCAATGATCGGTATCAATTTGACACTCAAATGACATACGGTATATACAAAATACAAAAGGTCCAGAAAGAATTTTCATCTTCATCCAATTACCGGTAGATGCTTGCTTAGTACTATGCTTAGCGTGTACTTACAGAGTGTGCGCCATGACGTGAAGGGGTAGCTTTCTCCCCCTTCCCTCCCCTCTCCCTTATGTCTCCATTCTCCATTGCCCCTAGATTCCCTCTTTCACATTCCGGGGCCTGCCCCTCCCCTCCTTCTCCTTTTTGCCCCCCTCCCCCCTTCTTCATGCATACACGTACATGTATGAATAACCAATAAGCAGATTCTGAACAAGACATACATGTACACAGATGAGTTTAAGAAGATCCTGACGATAATCCCGACAGAAACAACTTAAGATTAAAAAGCTATACAACGGGAAAAGGTCACAATTCAGTATCGTGATACTATTGTATCGCAACCCTGTATTGGGATACCGTATCCTATCGCAGGGTACCTGGCATTTCTTGAGCCTAATAAAAGACCAAAGGGAATACTCCCAATTTTGCAAAAATTACTCCCACGCGTATTGTTGCAATGATTATTTTATGAAAATTTCCCCCAGCGAAAATAATCATGTTTACAGTAATCAAAATTAAGGTATTAGATGTGTAACAAGAATTATTGTGCACAACAAGTATTTTGATGATCAAGTAATAGCATAAATGAAGAACTATTACAGTATTCCTTACTTTTTCAAAAACATGATTTTCAGCCATTGCCTTTCAACTTGGCATAAAAGATTTGTAGCCCCACTTTCCTCCAACATCGACTCACTCTGGCCGACATTGGAAATACACATTTTTTACAGTCAAAACAAACCTCAAGTAGTTTATTAATATACATGTACATATAATGCCTTAATCATTTGCAGTGTAAAAATTGTCTATAATTGATTTTAAATGTAAAATTTCAACATTATCTCTGTATTCTTTTCTTTTTCAATTTCAAATTGCAAAGAGAATTCAGCAAATGTTAACAGTACAGAATATTTACCATCGAGGTAGGGTTTTAGTTCTTCTACTTTACATGTAGGTAATGCATGCCATAGAAATATAAGCTCCAGTGATAGCAGTCTACAGTATTCCTGGGATGGAGCTCCTTTATTCATTTTCTCTGCCTACAATAAAATGCAAATTGTAAATTTATAATGTTTTCAGATTCATTTTCTTCATTTCAGTATCAAAATCTATATTTCGTTAAGTAAAATTAGAACTTACTAGTACATGTATTTGATAAAACTATGGTAATAACATTTTCCGTCCAAACAGAATGTGAATATAGAATATTTGTAAAATTGGTTGCTTTCAGTTACATACAAATTATAAAAGGAGATTTACCCTCCTGGAAACATATGCTTCGATCTGGTTATTTTTCTTCTTGAGTAGACCAGGGACCTCCTTCAAGATTTCATGTGCCCCTTTCACGTCACCCATTGATCCCAAGCAAACTGAAAAACAAGTTTCAACTTGCTAAAAATTCTTAAAATTTCACCTGTTTCCTAATATAGCTTCCTTGAAACAGTGTTAGAAACATGTACATGTACCACAAGATATTTTTCCCAAAAAAACCTATAGAGATTGTTTTATTTAACATGTTCAAGCAATCAGGCATTTAAATGAAATTGCTGAAACTAATTTAATTTTAAACCAATTTAAAATTTGGGTGATGGTATCTTCTATCATTAAGGTCCTTTTATACAACTTTCAAGAAGCTCCATGCACAAGAAGAAGAAGAAGAAGAAGAAAACTTCAATTATACATGTAATAAAGGCTTACTTACTTCCAGTTAAGTACGAATAATAACATTTTGACCACTTTGTTTCCTGCTTTAGTCTGAAACAGAATAATATGCCATAAAGAATAATTCTATTGCATGATAACCATGCAGCTGTTCAATGAACATGTATATAAGCCACGAGTTTGAACTGATATAAAAACAAACAAACATGTAAGACTGACAAACACAGTCTTTCTGGTTTGTTTTTAAATTCTTTCCTCTGTCAAATTTTGGAATCATGACATGGGGTCTAAAATTATATTAGTAAAACACATAATTGCTGTCAGCAATTTCATAACCTGTACATATAACCCGTTACCCTTAAAGTAGGTCAAACAGCAAGGTCAAGGTCAAATATTCATGTAAAGGATCAAAGGTTCTTGCCCATAAGAAATACACATGTGAAAAAGTCCTATTACTTACAGTATTACTTACAGTAAGTAATAGAACTTTTCCAAATAAATGGTTATGGTCAAGGTTTCCATGGAAACAGAGTCAGAACAACAATTATAAGACAATAAGGGCATAAAAATAGCAAAAACATCAAGAAGAGAAAAGTTTTCCAACCATGTGAAGAATTCAGCTTCAAGATTTTTTAGATGATTTTTTTAATCACAAATGAAATATACAGATTTAATCATTTTTAGCATTGCAAAATAAATCAAATTGTTAACTCTTCCATGATCAGGTAATTATCTGTTGTGTACTATAGAAGTTACCTTGTAAAATGCCCCAGAGAGTTCCTCCACTGTAATTTCATAATGTTCACCCAACCTGTAAAAGTAGAGTATCAGTCTGTAGAACCTTCTTCATATCATACCAACAAAGAAGAATGGCAATCAAAAAATAAAAAGTTAAAATAGATAAGGTATTATTTCTAACAACCAAAGGATATTTAACCAGAATATCATGTTTTTCTTATTGACATGTACAGGGCAAAATCCAGTTCCCGGCCCTCCCAAAAATATGAATATACATCATATTACATGTACATTATGAACAATGCTGACAAGTAAACACAAAGAATACATGTAGCATATCCTTGCATGATAACAAGAATTTTGTATGTTGCCAATTGAGACCTTGACCTTCATTATATAACCTTAAAAATCAATAGGTGTCATCCTCTTACAATGTGCAACTTATATACCATGTTTAAAGAATATCTGAAGGAAAATGTGACCTCTATACATGCTATAATGGTCACAAATTTACATGAATCCATCCCCCATACACATCAACACAAACAGTGAAGTTACTATATCCTAAAATGTGAGAGTTTTTTGAATATCCATATGGAATGTTCCATTATTTGAACTCATAGTTTATGTAACCTAGTGTAGAGTGAATCATACATGCATAGTGTAGTTTTGAATTAGCACACTTTTAATAATCTTATCTAATCGTGTCCCCTCTGGCCTCAGCAACAAAGTTGCATGAGGACCTTGGAATAACTAAAAGAGACATATAACTTTCGTGTATTTATTTTAGCCCAACCAAATTTTAGCAGGATCAAATTGACATAATAGGGTTATTATAATTATGCGCACTTGAGTTATTTTCTATGAAAACTGTGGTAGATGAAATATTTTAAAAGTGTACTTTTGAATTAATATACATTTGTACTTTTCATAGCGCTAATTCCGCTAAAATACGAATCCTGCTAAAATAAGTACATGTATAGTATGCATTCAACTGCTTTTGAGAGTTGCGATTCTAATTATTACACAATGAACGTGTTAAACAGAATCAAGAATATCAACATCTTGACTTTAAATTACCATACTTGCCATAATTTTTCGGAGTTTTGTCGTTGCAAAGAGGGACAAAAAGAGGGACAAATCATCAAAATGCGGGACAAATATAACGCCAATGAGGGACATAAAGAGGGACACTTTTAAGAGGTGGAACTTCAGATATTGCAATCCAAAATTGCACTAGATCATTGCCCTCTGCAAACGAAAGAACGTCAGAGTAAAAAATAAATCTTTATTAACGCGCGCCGTATACGTAGATGGCCCCTGGTCGGACGCATTTCTAAAAGTGGCGCTTCAGTGAACTTGTCTACCCTATTTAATTTTTCTCTGTGAAAGTTTTAAAAGTCTTTTACTCCATTGTTCACGTTTTATATTCACAACTTTTTGAACATACAATGTAAGTATTAAACATCTGCGCTGTTGCCTGCGTTGACGTTGACGATTTAAATGAAATACACAATCGATAACTTAACGACTCGGGTATTGTAAAACGACACTCAGCAAACATACTTTGATTGATACTGAGATTAGGGCTGGGACGATACTCCGATTCATCGGTGCATCGCTTTATTTTTTTTTCGCGATCCAAGTATCGATACACCCCGACGATACCTAAGTTAAGATTTACAAAGAAATTGTGCTTAAACTTTCCGTATTTTCAAGTATTCAAGTTTAAATCCAACTTTCTTCAGTTTACATATAGATAAATACTTGCCATTGTCCCTTATTTTCGACCGAAAAAATCTGTCCCGGCCGGGAAATCCCGATTTTTGGACGTTCCATTAAAAAAGATAAGCGTAATATTGATTATTAGTCACTCCGTCTTTTCATAAACTTAAACTGTTTCATAATTTTTATCTAACGCACGCCATATACCCATGTACAGTAATCAGCCGGTAATCTGTCGGCTGTACCACAAACAATAGTCAATTAACGTCGCTAAATAAATGCAAGTAAGCCTTCTCTTGTTGTTGTTTTTTTTTTGCTAGAAAAATAATTCGATCATTGAAAGTAATAGTTATAAGATGTTCGAGTGGTACCATTTGCAAAATTTGTATAAGAAGAAACAACGTGAAGTAAAAATGTAAACAAGATAAAAAAAAAAAAGAAGAAGAAAATACGGCAACCACGGAACGCTCTTAAGTTATTATAATACTCTCTTTATTATTATCATGTAAAAAAAACCTCAATACTAATCAACGTACGTCAGCTTACTGTCTTTTTCAATACCCGAGACGTTAAGGTATCGATTGTGTATTTGATTTAAACTCCCTTGTTATTGTTCGCCAACGTCAACTCAGGTAACGACACATGTGTTTAATACTTGTAAATAAAAGGGTGGACAAGTTCGCTGAAGCGCCACTTTTTAGAAATGCGGCCGATCAGGAGCCGACGCCCGTGTACGTATACGGCGCGCGTTAATTAGATTTCAGTATTTTCAGAAAAAAAACAGACAAATTGAAGAGGAAATATGTGAAACAAATTAAAACCACATGGTCCTTTGTTTTGAAAATTTTACACTTCTCATTGATTTGACTGTGTTGCTCCTTCAAAAGTGAAGGACCCCCCCCCCCCAAAAAAAAATTCCCAACTTGTAATTATAATTAAAAGGCCTTATTATAGTGATGAAAAAGTGTCCCTCATTAGTGTTATATTTGTCCCTCTTTTTGATGATTTGTCACTCTTTTTGTCCCTCTTTGGAACATGCCAAATTATGGCAAGTATCTAGATATGAAATAACATAATGATAAGAACCATTGATTTTCAATACGAAATTTCCATGACTTCTTATTGTTATTTGAAATGATTTTTTGTTTTTCAATTCTTCTAGTCAAATAAAATTGTTTTCATCTTTATTCTAGACAGAAATCTAGTGTTGGATAAATATAACATGTGGGATAAAAAAAGCTACTAATATGATGAAAATAAATACTATCAAATAGCTTTTTGAGAAGGTTTTATTACTTAACTTAGAATCGCGATATGTATCGTATCGGATATCAGGTATCGTGATACGTATCGGATCGGCTGGGTACAGTATCGTCCCAGCCCTAACTGAGATTTTTTTTGACGTGATAATAATAAAGAGCATATTATAGTTACCTTTAGAGCGTTCCATGGTTGCCGTATTTTCTTTTTTTTTTTTATTTTGTTTACAGATTTTACATCACGTTGTTTCTTCTCATAAAAATAAATTCATATCTTGGCTTACATAAATGATATCACTCGAACATCGTATAACTATTGCTTTATTTATTTCAATACTCGAATTGTTTTGTGAGCTAAAAAAACATACCAACATGATAAAGGCTGCATGAATGTATTTAGAGACGTTTGTGGGACAGCCGACCTTTAATCAACCTATTACTATCAAAACATAGGTCGATTATCGGCTGATTACTGTATATGGCTATATAGCGTAGATAATTGGAAACGCTTAAATAAACAATGAAAGTTTAAGAAAAGACGGAACGACTGAAATCGACAAAGAATAATATTACCATGATTACGCCGATTTTTTTTTTTTATGATAGGTCAAAAATGCGGGATTTTCCGTGTCCCGGCCGGGACAGATATTTTCGGTCGAAAATGCGGGACATTTTTTGTCCCGGCCGGGACAATGGCAAGTATGAATTACCTATTTCATATTGGCACATAAACTCTAGTTCCCTTTGGCCTTTGGCTGCCTCTAATGCCTTTTCATACATTTCTAAAGAGAGGTCTGTTTCTTTCTGTAAAAAAAACCAATCATTCTATTATCATGATTATATCAGTGTGCTGATTAAACAATTCACATGTACTTTAATATCTATTACATGCATATAACTGTACATTTAAACATACATTGTCAACTTATGACCACTAACTTAAAGTTGTTACAATACTCAATCTAATGGATATCCATACAACTTCACATTAACTTCAATTCTGACTTTTCAGAAATTCAAAAAAAAAAAAAACCTTGTCAGATCTAGCCAATAAGCTCAACAAGATGGTTGGTTCTAGTATGATTTTACTTATGCTGCATTTCATGTCCATTTCTATCACCATGATCACCAATTAATCATGTTATTTGATTTTGACGATCAGACATACCTACCCAATAGGCAAATTAGGAATTTAGTTTACCTCTTTTAGATTTTTACTACTGTATAAAATAAAAAGAAAAAAACCCCGAGAGTTTGTATTGAAGAAAAATTAACATGAAAATCAGGAGGCCTTGTGTGAAATAGTTGTTTTATAATTATACATGTAATTCAGGGTGTCAAATTACAAAATGTGCAGATATATATAATGATTTGCATATCTTTATTTACCCTGAGTCTATGAATTCTTCCGCGAAAAAACAAGAATAGAGCTGAGTTTTGAAACTCTCCTTCCCTCTCATCTATAATTTTCTCTGCATCAATAGTACCTTAAAGAGATATATAAAAGTTTTACTTTATACATGTAACTCACATGCAAATTAAATCTAATACTGACAAACATTCTGTATGCATTTCAAGCAGTACCTTATACTTTTGCTTGATAAACTACCAATTTCAGAACTTTTTAATTCATTACCACTCGAAACGGGGAATTCTTCATTTATCTACACATAATCAATTATAGTATGCAATATATCACAACTCTTACCTGCACTATAGTCATTGGCACCATCGAGGGCAAAGAATGGACGTAATACTGTATGATACCACAACAGACCGAGTGTGGCAAGAGGTGCCTTCATGTCTTTACTATGACTAGAATACTCTAAAGCTTGTAAACCAGCTTGTCTGTCTCCCTCAAAACCTAGAAATTCTATCAACCTGAGTATCTTTGGAGGTACCATAGATATACATAGCTGGAATGTGCCGTAGCCAAAACTGACAGCTCCGAGTAACCTAGCAAGGAGTTCCTCTGATAATTCATTATCGTTACCGTCTATAGCACCTTCAGAGGCTGAGATCTCGGATTCTGGAAGACTGTTTTGAGACCTGCTTTCTTTCAATTTTCCTTGTTTGGCTTGTAGCTGTGTGACATCTTTATAAAGTTTTTCATATAATTTGTATGCTTTTCGGAGGTACCAGCCACCCTTAATATAACTTGGTATATCTTGATTAGTGAATACTAGAATAGCTTGATATAGAAGTGAATCAGCTACAATCACTTGTCTCTGTATTTTGTCTTCAACACTTATCTGTGATTCCTGCAATAATATAAAAAGATGATTTAGTTCATAATGCCAAAATTTGGCATGACGGATGACAGTGGAGTACATTGACATTATATAAACGTGATGAAAAATAAAAGAATGCAATTTGCATATATAAAATAAAATTGAAAGTATTCTACTGACTAGGAAATTTCTTTAAGTGTCATTTGGAATGAATACTATTTTCATCAATTAGGAATTAAAATCAAATAAGTTGCATTTT
Organism: Pinctada fucata; assembly: GCA_028142955.1. Taxonomy (NCBI): domain Eukaryota; kingdom Metazoa; phylum Mollusca; class Bivalvia; order Pterioida; family Pteriidae; genus Pinctada; species Pinctada fucata. The sequence goes on from AP027109.1 coordinate 52,996,194, forward strand.
TCAGACATATACATGTAAAATCAATTTTAGTAATTGATTCATGAAAAGTTTTCCTTAGCTACAGCATGCTTTACTCATGTTACTGATATCAAGGAAAGATTATGTATCAGAAAATAAAGATATCTGTTGTATTTTAAAAGGAGCATACATCTTTCTTCTTCTTTGATCTGAATTTCTTTCTTATTGACTTCAGTACACCAGAATCTGTATCACAGCTTTTCTCGGTCTCCTGAAGAACTTTGAGTGCTTCATCAAGCTTTTCTTCCTCAAATGACATCAGGGCAGTCTATAATCATAGGAAAAATTATCATATTATGTATATAATGGCAGGCAATCCTATCTCACTGATTATCTAAAATGCCTCAATGTGTTTTTAAATATCCATATGGAATGTTCTATTTTATGAACTCAGAGTTTATGTAACCTAGTGTACCGGTAGAGTGAAATAGTCATGCATGAGATCAATTGTGAAAATAATACATCATAACTTAAACTTTCAGTACAATATATCTTTTAAAGTTAAAAGACATTGGGTATTAACAACTTACCATAAAGAAAACAAAACTATGACCAGCATTCATTAGGGAACTGTCATTTCTGTAAATGCGGTAGAAACATATTTTAAGTTAGAGTGACTATGAAATAATGGCAGTTTGTTATCTCACATGTTAATTTTTACTTATTTGTAAGAATAGATAACTTTTGCACATCAACATTTATCATTTAACACGTAGAATGCGGAATATTCACTATTTAAGATTGTATGTACTTATGTACTCAGTACCAATTTTCAAAGTTTTCGTGTAACCAATGCGAAATAAATATGAAACAATGACATGAAAGAAAAATTTGTATAAGTGATTTTCATAAAACATAATGTCACAGCAGAATACTCTTGATTTACTTGTATTTTTCAAACAGTTTCCGAGCTTCCTCGAATCCATTATTCAGCAGCATTTTGATTCCCGTCAAAGCCATGTCGGCATCATCAAAGGACCCTGATTCATCGCTTTCCGTACTGTTGAGATCAGTGATGACCTCCTTCTCTGCCATTTTCACTCCTCTTTAATTATTCCTTTAAGTAAATCGATGAGTTATGTCAAAGGTCATGTACGGCGTAGACGTCCATCATTTGTTTGTGGGTTGCCACTGATTGTAACTTCCTGCTAAGGAGAACTGTGTGGGCAAATCGTGTTCATATTCAGAGTGGTACAAAGGGATAGATTGACTCCAATTTATATAGATTTATATGAATTCACCTATTAATGTCAATAAAATGTATTTACGACTAAACATTTTATCAAAAATGTATTCGATATGTACTTTCTCTGGAATCGATTTAATTTGTCCCTTTCGGCACCAGAAGGTTTTCAAAATCGAAAGTAGGAAGCATTTTGCATTATTTTCTATGAATTTCCTTTATTCACTAAAGTCTTTTATTATTATTCTATCCAATGAAATCTAAATATGTGCAATTGAACTTTTTTACTATTTCGATTTCATGTCGTTAACTTCGAATTGTCGCATTTTTTGTCGCATCGCACCGTTACGTACTGTGTCAATGGGTAGTATCGTCCTAAAGCCTCTTCACTCTTCATCCTTCTTTGTGATGCACTATCAAATTTGCCAGTTAAAAACCGTCTCCCGCAAAGAGAGACAACTCATACGTTTTTTCGTCTTCTCTCAAAAAAATTGATAAATCATACGCTTGAATTCTCCAATAAAATGAAGAGATTGGATTATTGCAAGATAAAATGGGATAATTTCTACTGAAATAAAAATTCTCAACATTTTATAACACAGATTTAGCCTAAAAAACGTCTGTTTCTTGCCAGCATTAGTATTTAAAGCAGTTGACACCATCGTTCCCCTTTCTGACACCTGATGAAAAAAATAGACAAGATCCGTTGAAGTGTCAAGGTCACTCATGATTTTTTTCATCGTCATCAAAAAATAAGAACAAACTCAAAAAAATTAATTTATGACACGAGGCAGATGGTTTCTATGCAGCTAAAATGTCACTTCCGGTCTGTAAATATGCATAAAAATGAACTTACCTTGATCGTTTCAAAGGAACTATTTTGTTATATCAACAGGAAGAGTCACTTGATATTAGTACGCATTGATAAAAATAAATCTTTCTGTTCGATGCCTCTCTTGCATCTACTTTAGTCAAGTGGACAGTACACCAAATATATTTACTGGGACCCCGTGGGGCCCCTGCTGAAGCGCGGGAAACCCCGAACATTCGGAATTTCGAGGAGACGGTAAATTTGATAGTGTGATGTCCTTCAGCAAGTAATGAACATAATGATGTAAATTGAACAGTACGGTAATCATTTATAGTTGGAAAAAAGGACACTCTTTGTCACCTGCAAAACATGGGCACACTTAGGGATTTTTCTGTTGTACATCTATCACACTTTGGGTGTCACAGCCCATAACCTTTGATTGCAAAATGATACATGTAGGGCTTTGATATTTCACTAGACTAAATTATCCAGTCTCTCCACTGCTACTAATAGAGACTGAACCCCACTATGGTTGTTACAGAACGTAGTCGGACCAAACTGTTGCATGCCCAAAGATGTTTACTTAAGAGTCACCTGCCAGAAAATCAATATTAAAGGTCCGTAATATGGAAAAATCTTGGGCAACAGTTTGGTCCGACTTCGTTCTGCAACAACCATAGTGGGGTTCAGCCTCTATTAGCGGCAGCGGAGAGACTTGATAATTTAGTCTAATATTTCACATGTGTATTCCTTGTTACAAGACCTTTCTACACATACATAATTTTTTACCTATAGTGACCATGACCTACATTTTTGACCTACTTTTCTGGAAAATTAAGATTGGATATATTTTTTGGATGGTAAGTGATAGGGCTTTGATATTTCACATGTCACCGCGTATTCCTAGACCAAGAACAGGCCAAAATTTTATTCTTGAGTTGGTATTTTTTTTATTTTTTATTTGGTAAATACCAACTCAAGAATAAAATTTTGGCCTGTTCTCGGTCTAGTGTATTCCTTGTTCTGTTGTTATGAAACCTTTCTACACATACCACAATTTTTTTACTTTCTTTCAGTTTGGGCACCCGGCAGCCCTCTTTTCTGGCTGTATTGATGTAACATATTGCGGGGAACTCATTCACAATTGTTAACTGCTAGTTCAGCTAGAGTACTCTAGCAAGGCCATTCCCCTTTGGGATGCCTCAGAGCCCCTAATATTATTTAAGGGGTGGAGTGCTACCCCATTTCATGCCGTGACCCTCCATTGTGTATGTGGTGTATGCATGTATGCAGGAGGGTTGTATAGTTATGTACTGCTTGGATGGTCTGTATTTCCAACGGCTTTTATAAGGTGCCACCACACCTGGATACCTTTGCTGCAGCATGAATGTGGGTACCCAATCGGGCCAGGCTTATAGTCCCCAGGTCAGGAGACTCGGTAGGGACGAACCAATGGATATGACTTTCAACACTCATATGACCGCACCAGGATTCGAACCCTGGTCGTCTGCCTTATCCACTCGGCCATCTCTACCTATGTAACCTAGTAATCTTGACCTACATATTTGACCTACTTTTTTAAAAAATTAAGATTGGATATATCTTTTGATAAGAAAGTGATAGGGCTTTGATAAATTTACACATGTATTCCTTGTGGCAAGACCTTTCTAAACATGCCATATTTTATGACTAAGTGACCTTGACCTAGATATTTAACCTACTTTTCAAAAAAGTTCAGATTCCCTATATCTTTTGACTGGTGAGTGATAGGGCTTTGATATTTCACATGTGTATTCCTTGTAACAAGACCTTTCCAAACATGCCATATTTTTTTTACTAAGTGACTAATATTTCACGCATGTATTTCTTATGATGAGACCATTGTTTTGTTACCAAAATTTTACATAGTGGCCTTGACTTGGATGATTGACACTCTTTTCTTAAAATTTGAGATTTACCATATCTTATAATTGGTAAGTAAGAGGTCTGATATTTCACATGTGAATTTTATTTGATAAGACTTTTCTACTGATATCAATAATTTTGAAACAAGTTACCCTGACCTACATATTTGGTCCACTTTTTAGAAATAAGCCGCTTCGCAGGCTATATATATATATTCCTTTGATTGCTATTTCCTTTGATATCGGAAGTATGTTGAAATTGATACTGAAGTCATGAGCTGCACTAAACTAACTAATGCCGATTGTGAGGGTACCATTCTCTCATAGTGTAGCTTTTGTGCACTCTCTGACGTGCACTCTCTGACGCTCTGGGACACTATTCCTTGCAAGAGCAACATGATAGGAGAATAGTGCTCTCACAAAATTAATGGGCATTAATAGATAAAAATGGCTGTTACTGCAGTGGGGCATGTGAAAAATAAAATAAGTGATCCCTACAAGTTGCTATGCTTCGCAGGCAACACAAAAATTCTAGTTTATAAAAGAAATTCTAATACTAGACTGGTTATTATGATATGACCTTCAATTTGAAAACTCTTTCCTTTTTCAGAATTCTATGGAATCTACTGAAAATCAAAAGCAGGAACTGCGTACGTTTTTAAGAGAACGATTCTTGCGTCTCTGTGCACATATTCCAGGACAAAAGGCTGTGATATACATGCACGAAAGCACCCAGGTGTCCTGTGTACTTGGTCTTGTAGACATTGATGGGCAGCATATTCAAACATCAGATCTGAAAACACCTATGGGAACCATTCCTGATGCCATATTAAGGACATCAGATATAATATCAATTAAAATACCTGATCTGAACTCACAACCAATGAAGTAGGTGTCCAGAATCTAGGTCATAAGGTGAGCGCTGATTATAATTGTTAATAAATCTTAATTCATCATAGTTTGGGGAGTAATGAAAAGATTAATAATTATAAAATGTTTTATCTGAAAATGTAGTCTAAGAGCAAATGCTGACGTTCTTAAGAGTGTACATTTACAGAGGGAAAAATATTATTTTATTCATGCCAAGAATTGTGTCTTATCACACTGTACTATATGCGCCTTGCGTCTCTGTGCACATATTTCTGTGAGGCATTTGATAAATAAACTAAATTTTACTATTACATGTACAAGAAAAGCCTGGCATTGCTTACATGTACATGTACATAGTATATGTCCCTAAATATACCTTGATCATAGATTAATGGGCCAGTGTCATTGTAATTAGTGTGCAAAACATACAAATGCAGCAGAATTTGACTTCTGTAAGAAATCATTGGCATGTTTTTATATATACTCACATATTCTTTTGCCTTTACAGATTTTTTTGACAACAAGAGAATTGCTGTAAAATGTCGGAGCTGAAGGAATTAAGAAGACTTAAGGATGAAGAACGAGCTCTGATGAATATAGCATCAAAGCTGAGTGATCAGTTAAATCGTCTTAAGGTAGAGGAACTGGCTTTACTTAATATGATCAAAATGAAGGAGGGGAAGGAAGCAGCAGCTACGGAGAAAAGTGCTAATACTGGTGACGATGAAGAAGTAGAATGGGAAGGAGAGGAGAATGTGAAAATGGTAAGTGACTAAATGCACATAGCATAGGTGGACAAAGCATCATATTATACATAATTTTTCCCATGAAAAAGAGTAAATTGTATTTAATTTTTCAATAAAAATGCATTGCTTTCAGCAAAGTGTCCACCAAGTACCATGATGAAATGTGTATGCATCATATTGTAGTCATTATTCATACAATTTCTAGACTTAGATAGTTGGCATTCAATGTAATTGTTTGAATAATGGTTCTGGCAAAATGTTTCATCCCTGATCTTTTTCAACTGTCAAGGAGGGAGACCCCCCCCCCCCCCTTTTGAGAATTTCGAAGTTTACAGGTATGGATATTATGTCTTTTGCTTTCTAATATATCATTGTGTAAACTCTAGTATTATATTAATTAGGAAGAAGATGGGGCTGAAGCAGAACCCTCAAAGAAGTCAGAGTTAGTTCCCCTTGATTTGGCCGTGTCAGAACAAAAAGCTGACGTAGAGGAAGAGGACGATGAAGAAGATGATGATTTAGAGATGATGAATACATTCAATGATCCGTTATGATTTAGAGATGATGAACACATTCAATGATCCTTTATGAGCTAATTTAAAAATAACCACAAAAGTGAAAGATTACTTCATGCTAGCCATTTATGTACAGCAGTGCTTGATAAAAGTGGATTATTTTGACCAGTCTTTTCAGTCAGATTGACATTTTGTTGATGTTGGATGAATTAAAACTTGTAAATTTGTTACAAGTCAACAGTATGTTTAAGGTCTGACAACAGAAGCACAATAGAAACAGAAACATGAAAGAAAGTTTAAGAGTTACCTTTCTTTGTCTGCGAAGTATCATGTCAAATACACTATTATATAATTGACTTAGCTTCAGCATATCATGATGTGAAATTCCCTTGTACAGAATGTCACTTATTATATGATCTTATGTATTGTTTAACAGAGAATACCTCTAATAAAAATAAATAAGTAAGACTAGCTTCAAACAAATTTCCATAAGATATTGCTTCATAAAGAAGTTGAATTCAAATACAAGTAGGGCATCAGATGTAGTATTCGACCACTTAAGATTCAGAGAGCATTTCTGAAAGAAATACCTGGTTATGATGATATCTGGTTATTTCGATTGAGAAAGCTATTCAAAATGTTTGATCATTCACCAAATCCATTACAGCAAAATAGTTGGATATGCTTTAGATAGACACGAATCCTTTTTACCGTAATTATCCTGATATTCGACCACTTGCACCAGTATTCGACCACCCTGTGATTTTTAAAAAGAACATTATTTAATACTAACAATCATGGAAAAATTTAATGCAAGTACTGATTAACTTTAAAATGACAATAAATTCATTAATTACAATATTGTTAAATCGATGTTTACAACGATTATATGATGAAAAAAATTTGAACATGACAAATGCTGCTCCAATGGTAAATATGGATTTTTTCATATTTTTTCATCAAAAACACATTACGAGAATTCAGGAAAATGCAGATATAATAATTAAGTGGCGGATTTAATTATGATAGCAGACAAGTCTAATATTGGGCACTGCAATACTTTTTTTTCAAATAAATGTTATACCAAAGTCTTCCTCTATCGACATATATAAAAGTTCGTAGAAGAGTACTTTTCTTCATGTCCCCTTCTTCATCTTTTCTCACTTCAGTACGCGATTGAGCTTTAAAAGTATTGTTTCTAATTATCAATTTTCATAGTTAATATTTCTTCTTTATCCTCATTTAAATCGAGAGATCAATACCTATATTATTCCCTCTTATTAGCTCACCTCGACGAAGTTGAGATGAGCTTATGCTATAACCCCGGCATCCGCGTCCCCGTCCGCGTCCGGTTAAAGTTTTTGGGGTAACTCAGTATCTGACAAAGTACTGATGCTACAGTAACCAAACTTGCACAAGTGATTCATCTTGGGATGCTGAGGTGAACCCATGCATCGGATGCAGCATCTGACCTACATTTTCCGGTTGAATGACTTTGTCAATGTCTGGTTAAAGTTTTTGGGGTTGTTCAGTATCTGACAAAGTAATGATGCTACAGTAACCAAACTTGCACAAGTGATTCATCTTGGGATGCTGAGGTGAACCCATGCATCGGATGCAGCATCTGACCTACTTTTTCTGGTTGAATGACTTTGTCAATATCTGGTTAAAGTTTTTGGGGTAGTTCAATATCTGACAAAGTACTGATGCTACAGTAACCAAACTTGCACAAGTGATTCATCTTGGGATGCTGAGGTGAACCCATGCATCGGATGCAGCATCTGACCTACTTTTTCCACTTGAGTGATTTTGCCTTATAAGGCCAATATTGAGCAAAGTATAAGTGCTACATGTACCAAACTTGCATATTGGATGTATCTTTGATCAAACTTTCATAATATGACCTTGACCTACTTTTTCCACTTGAGTGATTTTGCCTTTAAAGGCTAATATTGAGCAAAGTATAAGTGCTACATGTACCAAACTTGCATATTGGATGATCTTTGATCAAACTTTCATAAAATGACCTTGACCTACTTTTTTCGCTTGAGCGATTTTGCTTTTAAAGGCTAATATTGAGCAAAGTATAAGTGCTACATGTACCAAACTTGCATATTGGATGTATCTTTGATCAAACTTTCATAAAATGACCTTGACCTACTTTTTCCACTTGAGTGATTTTGCCTTTAAAGGCCAATATTGAGCAAAGTATGAGTGCTATATGTACCAAACTTGCATATTGGATGTATCTTTGATCAAATTTTCATAAAATGACCTTGACCTACTTTGTCCACTTGAGTGATTTTGCCTTTAAAGGCCAATATTTGGCAAAGTATAAGTGCTATATGTACCAAACTTGCATATTGGATGTATCTTTGATCAAACTTTCATGAAAAGATCTTGACCTACTTTTTCTGCTTGAGTGATTTTGCTTTTAAGGGCCAGTATTGAGCAAAGTATAAGTGCTACATGTACCAAACTTGCATATTGGATGTATCTTTGATCAAACTTTCATGAAATGACATTGACCTACTTTTTTCTACTTGAGTGATTTTCTTAACATACATGTAATTAGAGATATGTTTAAATTGAACTCATAATGACGTCACAAGATGGCTGAACTAGACGCAAAATTTTGAGCGGGTAACAAAAAAGGTTCGGTGAGCCATATTCTGTGTGTTAAACATTGTTTGTCCAGATTTTACGTGATCAGATATACATTTGTGCATCCTTGAAATGAATCCAGCATACATCCAAGCAGATCTTTACTGAGTTTGACCAAATATTGACTGTGCTAAGGTGAAAGTGAAAGTACACTAGCGGTCAGTACTGAGTACATCTATCACATCAGATATCTATGATCTCCGTTAAACGGAAGCAGCCTGAGTACACAAGCCCTTCAGATACATATAACATTAGATCTCTCAGAAGAAGATTATATTCTTCAACTTCTTCGTCGTTCTCGGCTATGTCTTCTCCAGGGTCAACAGGTCAAAGTCCAAATCACCAAAATAATCAATATGTAGGACCTCAACCTATGCAAGTGCAGGGTATGCCTCCTATTATGAACGCTATGCAAATGCCTGTCATCTCCAATGCATCAAGTGAACCTCAACCTCAACCTCCGACTACCGACCCTATAATGAACTCTATATTTGCTGCCATGAGCAACCCCATGTTTCTGAGTGCATTTGTACCTGTCCTGTCCATGTCTCTCATGCCACTTATTCAGCAAGCTGTACAGAGCTCTGTAAAGGACCTTATTGATAAGGTAACACATCAAGAAGCTGTAATAAATGACCTTCAACTTGAAAACGAATCACTTCATAACAAGGTATCTAACCTTGAGGGTGACATTGAGGAGCTAGAACAGTATGGACGGAGGAATTCTTTAAGATTCCATAATGTCAAGGTAGAGGATGGTGCAGACACTGATAAAATTGTAGTAGACATCTGCAGTAAAAAACTTGAAGTAGCTGTGTCAGTCGATGATATTTGTCGTTCTCACCCTGTTGGTAAGGATCAGAATCGTAATGGTAATAGGCAAATTATCTGCAGATTCCGCAATTGGAAGATTAAAAACAAAATATTTTCACAAAAGAAAAAACTGAAAGGCGATGCGGATAAACTATATATCACTGAAGACTTGACAAAATATCGCCAATCACTGATAAACGAAATTGGTAATGCGAAAAAGGCAGGGAAAGTTCATTCCTTCTGGACCAATGATGGCCGTGTATTTATTAAATTATCAGAAGGAGGCAGGAAGCACCTGATCAACTCTATAGAGCACTTACATGACATTGCCCCACCATTTGGTTCCAACCCTACCAGTTAGCCACCAACATGCAAACTCATCAATGCTCATGACATTTGACCTTGAAATTATATATCCTTTAGTGTAGTATATATATATATCAGCACTCCCAACACCCTTCCACCTCAGCTAACTCCTAGAACCCACTCCCTATAACCATTTCTTACTCTCTAAAAAAAAAATGCACTTACTCAGCACTCGATATTTTATCTTGTATGTTATTAAACTATATGGGTCAATCATACATAATATTGATCAATTTCTAAGAATTACCTGTATAGAAATATTATATAATTACAATCATGCTCAAAAGTTATTTACAATATCAAAATTCCCAATGTGATTTGTATCATTTCTTTTTCACAACTCCATGATCTCATCTACATTATATATTTCATTCTTACAGGTTACAGTTGATAGCATCTGTAGTGCATATTTACAGGTATACTTTGTCATTATTATTACAGCTTTTGCTTCATAGTGCTGCTTATTTTGTGTTGCTCAGCTGAATTATTTTGTATTGCTGCTTTGAGGAGTTATTTTTATTTCATTGTGTTTGCATGCTTGTTGATTTTGCTCTTTTATTTAAATTAATTTGTATTAGTTAGTTTCCTGTTTACCTGAATACAGTGCACTGATTCAACTTTATTACAGGTATTTAAAAGCTAGCATTGAATTTTTGATTACGGAAAATCAGTGCACTAGCTGTTTCCAATTAGATTACTATCTCATGTAAACAACTGAAAAGCTGCATGCACACATATACAGCAGAAGAAAAATATATAGATAAATAAAAATATGTAAATTTATATATGTATATCTATACCGAATAATCCCAAATATAGAGAACCATTTAGAAATATATACATGTTGACAGGAATACAGAGGTCCATTTGAGTCATTGCTGTCAGTAAGAAAATTGTCAAGTTTTAAGTTGAATTTCTTTATCATCACACTGCTTCCATAGCTGCGCATGTCCATATATAGATGATAGATTTTTAAAAACATTTAATTTCATTTTGCATGCTTCATGTAGAGATTTATAGTAGCTTTATCTCACTTTAGAAAGTAGAATTTTTTCCTTTTGCTTAGCACACTGCTGAGTTGTGTACATCTTGTTCTGTTTTAATATTGTATGGTGTAGAATTACATAGCACTATTCATACATCATCTACATTATTTATAGCTTACTTGTACCTTTCATTATACGTATAAATATTTAAGTCGAATTTATGCTTATTATTTCCATGTACAACTACACCACCTTTGCTCACCAAAGCCTTTTCCAAAAGAAATGATCTCATTCTACCTGATTGTCATGATTATCTCTTGTTTGAATTCCTCTTTCTCTTTACCCCCCTTGCCCACTCCCCACCCTCCACAATCTTCATTTGCACTTGTTTACCTTTCCCTTCCCTTTAGCTCCCTTTGTCCACAGACGGTAGCGGTATCAATACTAGGACACCAGTCAAATACCTGGATCTTACTCACCCGTGACTACCCAAACATGCATAACCTGGACCGACCGATTGCCAAACAGCGTGAAACTTACTCTGCTTGCCTAGTAAATGGGAACTGATATATGTACATACCGTGCGGCAATCGGTCTTTTCATGCATTCTTCTCGTTGTAAAATTAACATTTATCAGAAAAGTGACGACAATATAATTGATAAGGCTACAATTGTTGACACTCAAATTCCGATAATTTTCTTTAAAATAGTCATGCTCAATGTTTTCATCGGAAATAATGCCTCCTTAGTTCTCATATTGATGTTGTTGTTATGTTGTATGGATGTCCACCCGAATCCAGGCCCCCAACCTGAACTTGTCAACTTGTCTATCTTCCATCTGAATATTAGGAGCATCCGAAATAAATTATCATATCTCGAAGACATTGCAAGCGATTACAACATTATATGTATTACTGAAACCCATTTAGATTCCTATGTGAATGATGATGATCTACACTTACCTGGTTATCAAATATTCAGACGTGATAGGTCATCCCACGGAGGCGGTATCATTATTTTTGTTTCGCATGATCTATATACAAAACGAGTAACTCTCCTCGAATCCGACAATATAATCCATGAAATGTTATGGTTAGAAATCTCCTTCAAAAATGTTATATATCTCCTCTGTACAGTTTATAAAGCTCCTTCTTTGGGCGAAAATTTTTGGTCTACATTTGAATATGCTATAGATACAGCCACTGACACTTATAATCATATAATCATTGTAGGTGACCTTAATGTAGATCTTCTAGTAGAACAAAATCACAGACTTAATTATATTATTAACTCGTACCAATTCACGAACGTTATCTCCACTCCGACTCGCATTGGTCCAAATCGACAATCCTTACTTGACCCAATTTTGATAAAGGAGTGTTCGAGTAATTTTTCTGAAGTGATTCCGATAGATAGGGGTATATCTGACCATAATGCTACTGTTGTTGATATTACTGTAAATGAAGCCTCATCAAAATCGTATAAAAGAAAGGTTTATTGTTATAACAGAGGGGATTTTGAATTGTTAAATAATAACATTGAAAATTTTGATTGGCAATCTTTATTCTCGCAATGTTCTGACGTCGATGAAGCATGTAATGGCTTTACTGATAAATTTATGTCCTTTGTGAATAATGCAATCCCAACTAAACTTGTAACTATAAGAAATAATGACAAGATCTGGTTCAATACACTACTTAGAAAAGAAATTCGAAAAAGAGATCGTCTACCTAAAGTAGCTAAATTAGGATCGAATATTCACATAGATAAATATAAAAATGTTATGATCGCTGAGCGATATAGTCCCCTACCGGCGGCATATATTTATGTCCTGCAACTCTGCCTATGAATTGCTCTTCAATTAAACATGAATGAGTTTTAATTAAACTTACTGCTCAGTTCTGAGATTTTATCTGCTTTAGCTTTATCGATTCGAAAAAAGAGGTCAAGCGTGAAGAAAGTTGAACTTGCTCTGTAACTATCCAAGACTAAGCTGAGTATCAAATTTTACCTGAATATCTCTATTTGTTGCAGAAAAAAGTCCGGAAAACTGACAAAAACTGAATTTTCCAAGTCATAAAGGGGCATAACTCCTCGAAAAATAGGTCAAGCATGACAAAAGTCGAACTTGCTCTGTAACGATCCAAGACGAATCTGTGTATCAAATTTCATCTGAATATCTTCATCCGTTGCAGAAAAAAGTCCGAAAAACTGACAAAAACTGAATTTTCCAAGTCATCAAGGGGCATAACTCCTCAAAAAATTGTTCAAACGTGACGAAAGTCAAACTTGCTCTGTAACTATCCAAGACCAAGCTGTGTATCAAATTTCATCTGAATATCTCCATCCATTGTAGAAAAAAGTCCGGAAAACTGACAAAAACTTAATTTTCCAAGTCATCAAGGGGCATAACTCCTCAAAAAATTGGTCAAGCGTGACAAAAATCAAACTTGCTCTGTAACTATCCAAGACCAAGCTGTGTATCAAATTTCATCTGAATATCTCCATCCGTTGTAGAAAAAAAGTCCGGAAAACTGATAAAAACTTAATTTTCCAAGTCATCAAGGGGCATAACTCCTCAAAAAAATAGGTCAAGCGTGACGAAAGTCGAACTTGCTCTGTAACTATCCAAGACCAAGCTATGTATCAAATTTCATCTGAATATCTCCATCCGTTGCAGAAAAAAAATCCGGAAAACTGACAAAAACTGAATTTTCCAAGTCATCAAGGGGCATAACTCCTCAAAAAATAGGTCAAATGTGATGAAAGTCAAACTTGCACTGTAACTATCCAAGATCAAGCTGTGTATCAAATTTCATCTTGATATCTCCATCCGTTGCAGAAAAAAGTCCGGAAAACTGATATTAGGACAGACGGACAGACGGAGGGACAGACGGACGGACGGACAGACGGACGGACAGACAGACCGAGAGGAAACTAAGAGTCCCCTTCGGCGTTGCCGGTAGGGGACTAAAAAGCAAAGAAATCACGTAAATAATTTAAAGAAATCAATCAAAGAAGAATTTTATAAAAATGTAGATGGTCTAGTAGATCATTTATCATCTGAAAATCCTAAAAGTTACTGGAAATTAATTAATTCACTCACTAAAGGTTATGGTAAATGCGAAATTATACCCCCACTTCTAAATCCTGAAAATAACGTAATTGAAACCAATAACGAACAAAAAGCAGAAATCTTAAACAATTATTTTACTGAAATCTCCACTATTGATGATACTAATATAGAAATTCCAACCGCTGACCTTAAAACTGAAAGTCAACTTTCCTCAATATCTATTTCCTCGTCTGATGTACTTGATGTACTTAAATCTTTAAAACTAGGCAAAGCCAATGGATTCGATGGTATCAGTCATCATATGCTGAAACTTTCCGCCGATGTACTTTGCTATCCTCTTAGTATCCTATTCAATATGTGCCTAGAATCTAACCGATTTCCTACTTTATGGAAAAAAGCTTTAGTGTTACCTCTATATAAGAAAGATGATAAAAACTTACCTTCAAATTACAGGCCAATATCTCTATTAAGTACCGTTGCAAAGGTTTTTGAAAGATGTATATTCAAGTATCTCCATAATTACATGCTAGATAACAATTTGTTCTATGAATTTCAGTCAGGCTTTCTACCTAATCATTCCACAACTTACAAATTAATCGAATTGTATCACCACATCTGCTTAAATAGGGAAAAAAATGAACACACTGGTTTAGTTTTTCTAGATATTTCCAAAGCATTTGATAAGGTTTGGCATAAAGGTCTCCTAATTAAATTATCCTCTTACGGTATCGTTGGTAACTTGCTTGCATTTCTCCAAGACTACTTATCAAAACGCGAACAATCAGTAATGCTAAATAATAATGTTTCGTCTTTCAAACAAATAAATGCAGGAGTGCCCCAAGGATCGGTATTAGGACCCTTTCTATTTCTTATTTTCATTAATGATATTGCTGATAACTTGATAAGTCTTGCCCGTCTTTTTGCAGACGATACTTCTTTGCTTCATTCTTCCAAGAGACTTACCGAAATCGAACGCTCGCTAAATTCAGATTTAGATAAAATATACACATGGTCTCATAAATGGTTAGGGTCTTTCAATCCAGCTAAAACCGATGTTCTTATTATAAGTAACAGAGAAACAGATCAACTAAACCTTCGTTTTGGAAATCATGAACTAAATACTACTACTTCCCACAAACACCTAGGCGTAACTTTTAGATCCGATGGTAAATGGACTTCTCATATCGATAATATATGCAATACAGCTCTAAAGCAAATAAATGTACTTAGATCTCTCAAATATACTCTCAGTCGTTCTTCCCTCAACAAAATATACTTAACTTTTACCCTGCCTTTACTTGAATATTCTTGTGAATTATGGGACGGATGTACTCAAGCAGATTCTGATAAGTTAGAAAAAATCCAATACCAAGCCGCTAGAATAGTAACTGGTCTTCCTCTTTTCGCAAGTATTGAATCACTTTTGTCAGAAACTGGTTGGGAATCCCTAAAATCACGTCGTGAAAAAAGAAAACTCTCTCTATTTTATAAAATTCAAAATAATCTTACTCCATCTTATTTTAAAAATATGATACCGCCACAGGTGGATCAGTTGAATTCTTACGATCTTAGAAACAGCTCT
Organism: Pinctada fucata; assembly: GCA_028142955.1. Taxonomy (NCBI): domain Eukaryota; kingdom Metazoa; phylum Mollusca; class Bivalvia; order Pterioida; family Pteriidae; genus Pinctada; species Pinctada fucata. Next base: position 53,011,728 of record AP027109.1, read on the forward strand.
AATTATCGGACCCCCCAATTTCGTCTACAAAGCTCCGTGGATTCGTTTTTACCTTCCACTCTTCGCTCATGGAATTCACTCGACATGGAAATAAGAAATAAATCAACACTTAAACAATTTAAAAGTTCTCTCCAAAAATCTTACGAAGTTTATAAACCCCCTAGACATTACATGGTAGGAAATCGTAAAGCTAACATACTGTTAACTAGGTTAAGAAACTCTTGTAGTAGCCTAAATGCAGATCTTTTCAGAGTAAATTTGACGAACTCTCCGTCTTGTTCCTGTGGTTATTCTAACGAAGATGTATGTCATTATATTTCATATTGTACTAAATTCCATGAGCAAAGACGCACCCTATTGAACAAAATAACAGCATTTCTTCCTTTATCTTTAAACGATCTCTTAAAAGGGAAAGATGAATTGGATTCTGTCGATAATATCTATATCCAACTGTCCATACAAGACTTCATCATATCATCGGGTAGATTTTGATCCTCTAGGCTGGTAATTGATCTCCGTCTGTTAGTTTAAACATATTTATTTTCAAATGTCACAAGCTTCCGTCTGTTCAACCTTCTTCCTTAAACCCCATCCCTTTGCTCCTCGCATTCCTAGCACTTGTCCTCTCAAACCCATATAACACAACCTCCTCCCTCCCTCGCTCTTATAAATATATTATTTCTTAACTCTTTTCCTTATTCTCTTCCTCATTAGTTTATTAAGAAATATTTGAAATATGTTTAAATATCAGCCTCTTATGACATGCATTTGTGCTACATTGTATTTGATAGGAAAGGGCCGTTTCTAATGTTTTCAAAACTTGTGGCCCAATCCTTTTCAATAATTATTTATTGAATAAAATATGTTTAAACTATTGAACTTTACTGCCGCGAGGTGAGCTTCGTAATCTTTGATTACACTATGTTTCAATTTTAAATCTGTGTGGCGAAGTCGGTGCCACCTCTAGAACTCCTATGATCCTCAGCCCCCCCCCCCCCCACCCCCCCCCCCCCCCCTAATTTCCACCTTTACTTTTAATCCAAGATTTGTCATGTCAATGCTCTTTTATGTATTTACTACCTACCCTCCAATATTGAAGGCTGCATCTACTTCATCGATATATTGCAATATTTAGATAACTTTTTACAGTTGGTAATACGTTAGGAGCTTTTATTTTGGATATATTACGGTATATATAGCGGGTGGTCGAATACTGGGTCACCACGTGTTTTCGTTGATGTCATCAATATACGAAATCATATGACTAAATCGCCATCCAACAGAGGGAAATTTGACGATGAACAGAAAATCCTGGAATTCATTACCAAAATTAACTATCATAATTAATAGATTTATTAAACTATTGGTGTTTATAGTCGATTTTGATATTGAAATGTCTTACAGGAAGTAATAAAAACGGTGATGAGCACTTAGAACACATGTAACCACTACAATGAAGTTCACTTTTGTGACATTGAGCGTCTCCTATTTTCTCAGGAATAGGCAGAAAAGTGATATGAATTATGATTGGTAATTTTTTTTACAGTAATATGACGACATAAGTTTGATTTATAGTTGAAAATGATGTATACAGCATAAGTGGTCGAATACTCCCCACTGGTCGAATACTACATCCGATGCCCTACATGTAGATTCTCATAAAATGTTGAAAACTGGAGAGATTCTTTATACTTCTAGTTCAACTAAGTAGAGCTCCCATGTCTTTTCTTAATCTGTCTCTATAACATCTGGTCTAAACATTTCTTATCTCCAGGACCAGTGAAAGGACTTTGATGAAATTTGTAGGAATGAAAAAGTTCATTTTCAAGGAAATAGTTTTGACCGTTTTTAACTTAAATTTTATAAGTACAGACACTAGGCATTACATTATTTTTCATTTCGACATCATATTTGATAGCACCGTCTTAGTGTGTTGTCATGATTTCTATTGTGACATCACAGTAAAAAAATTGCCAAATTTTGTGATGTCTGACTGTTATACTGCATTACTGGACAATTATAGATCTATTACCGACCATCTTCACTGAGTATTATCATTTCTGTCAAGGCAGATCAGAGTTGAACATACCTCTGGTCTGTGAACATGATGAAGATTTAAGATATAATCTTCTTTTTAATTAGACTGTCAGTATTCAAGCAAGCTGTATATGGGTTGTTGTTTATTATAAGATCTTTGTAACATTGCAGGATATTTTTAGCTCGCCGGGACGAAAAAGTCCCGAGAGCTAATGCCATACCCTCGGCGTCGTCGTTGTCGTCGTCCGTAGACAATTGAACTATAAGGGGTAGGGCTTTGATATTTCACATGTAGATACCTTGTGACGAGACCTTTCATTTGAGATCATGACCTTTGACCTAGTAACCTTGACCTGGGACTTTGATCTACTTTTCAAATACTTTAACTTGGTTTCTGACAAAAACCTGTATAGGCGAGCTATGTAATCTTTGATTACCCTATGCTTAGTCCTCTCTACAACACATTGATGATCTCAACATGCTCTTTCTTATCATGATGTCGCACACTTAGTATCATATGATACTAAGTTACTATGATATCCATTAGAGAAAAATGTATATAATAACAGGAAGGGGAGGGGAAGGTTATTAAAGTGGGGATCATAGCTCAAGGTCACTTGGGCAGAAAGTCGAGTCCACATTTTCTTTCAAGGTACATGAATACTGTTTTTAAAAGTACATCGACAGGACTGAAGATTATTTTTAAAACCGCTTTCATTGAAAATTTATGTCAGATCTTGATATAATATTGTTAAGTCAGCAAAAAATGCTCTAAATCTGTCTGTTAAAGTTACCTCAATATGAGTTATGCAGGGCATGACCTTAAATCTTAATTTGTGGATATTTGTTAGGTGGGGGTACCTATTGATTTATAATCCAAAGATTCAAGTGAGCTACAATCGTCATAGCACTGCCTGACCTCCGTCATTGTTGTAACATTTCACATGCTTATCTTTCCTTCTGCAATAACTCTCGAAGAATTAGGGGATAAACGTAGTGTTTTGTAGTTCCGACAGGTATATGCTGAATATACTATTGGAAATCGCAGTTACGGTATAACGTATGTTTCGAACAGTATATCCAACATATACCTTTCAGAACCACAAAACACAGTACGTTTATCCCTATTCCAATTTATTTGATACTTTTGAACTCTTTATACCCCTCAGAGGGTTTCATGTATCGCTTTAGAGGTGACATTTCTACAGAGGACTAACAACGACTAACAGAAATCATTGCACTGCAAAATATAAAATACAACTGCTTCATGTTTATTACAATGGCAAAAAATCGAAGTGTTATCAATATTATCAATAACATGAATCTAGGTCAAGGTCAAAATCGGAGAGAACCGATTTTGCTATATTCTTTTGTAATTAATTTACTAGTACCCGAAAAACTACTGAAGCAAGGGTACATTTGTGAGTGACTGACTTATTCACTTCAAAAATATTTGGACGATACAATGAAAATATTAAACGTTATTACATGAAACCTCCACCACATGAAAAGAATCATTCATGTTGGAAGATACATCCAAAGACACCGTATTTATCAAATCTACCGGATATGAAAGAAAGGAGGGGATCTCCAACAACACTCGGTTGTGATGACTTTCTTTTCTGCATGGCCTAAGTAACAGGTGTTTCTAACAAACAGGAGATACTTACTCTTCCCGGGCACCTGATCTCATCTCCATTGGGAATCAGTTTTTCTTCTTTTCAGAATGTTCAAGTTGATTGTATTATTTGAATCTCAATAGAAGTTTTTGTAAAATGGAAATTTATTGTAGGTGCCTCTGTTGGAATTAATTTGTGTTTGGCAGGCTTTTGGAACAATGGAATTGCATATTTCAATTACATCTAATTTTTTCATTGAGGTGGCATTGGATTAATGCATTTGGTTCTCAAAACTGGATGCCACTCGGGGCTATTGGCATATTAAGGTCAAGGACGAGGATGAAATGTTAATGCAAAACTGCCTTCACGATCAATTATGACCTTCTTCAGTTCAAAAGTATGAGTTACAGGCTAACGAATGCACCAAGTAACATCTCATGAGCGACGAGTACGTTGTGATGTGAGTGCTGCAACTGCGTGTTGTCGGAGATCCCCTACTTTCTTTACACAGGTTACACTAGAAGACTGTGCTGCATAGATGATATTTATGTGATATCTTAGTTTTATGTAACGCATTGCCTCTCTTAGATTACATAGATAGCCTTGAGGAATTTTCCCAGCAAATTCGACTCCATGGCATCAAATTAAATGCCAAAAAGTGTGACTTTTAATGTGATTTTTAATTACAATAAAGTCACCTCTGGTGTTAATGAGTCATGTCCTACGTCATGCGAATGCGCTAGTTCTGCATATCTTTACGAACCAGCTGGTCATAGGAGATCTGTCCATCTTCAAGACTCGAGGCTTCGTAGTCTTCTAAAGAAGGGGCCAAAGTATAGAAGTCCTTCAAGATAGATTTCATGAAATGTCGGGAAGTGCTAAATGAGGCGTTGGAAGTTTATATATACGAAGTGTGTCAGTTAGGAGTCGGAACCACAATCTCTCAATGACTGGAAAAGCCTTATTTTAGACATTGTAGATATTCGAATTGACAATTTAAAAAAAATCTTCATCTTTATTCGGAAGCACCCTCAGAATTGACTAAAATTCATAAATCTAAACTTCAGGATTTGCACAGTAAGTTTATGTCTTTGCTCCGGCAGACAAGGCAGCAAACAACACTATAACCATTTGAAAGCGCTATTACATATCAGTTTTACTTTCGGAGCTTTCTACCACTAACACTTATATAAGAAGCAACGAAACTATCCCTTGTGCGCCTCTGGTTGCAGATTTGTTTTTATACACATACGAAAAGAATTCATGCAAAATCTGCCAAAAAAAAAAAAAAAAAAAAAAAAAAAAAAAAAACTTCAAGAAATTTGACGACTTGAAATGTTTCAACGGCACCTCTAGGTATTTTGATGATATTTTGAATATCGATAACCCACATTTTGACCATTACAAAAATCAAATTTATCCTCTTGAGTTTTCATTGAACAAAGCAAATACAAATGATATAGCTACACCATTTTTGGATCTTGATCATGTTGATATCAATAATAATAACGGACAAAAATATACGACAAAAAAGAATACATTAGCTTCAACATAGTTAATTTTCCTTGGCTTGATGGCGATGTTCCAAGATTGCCATCGCACGGGATTTACATCTCTCAGCTCATCAGGTACGCTAGAGCTTGCTCCCATGTTTCGGACTTCCGTGACAAAAATATACAATTACAAAAAAACCTATCAGTCAAGGATTTAAATATCATAAACTTGTAAAATCTTTTTGGAAATTTTACAATAACTATTCTGAACTTTTTTTCAAAATTTGGGACGACTCCAGCAGAGTATGCATCTTTGGGAATTTCATTGCCTTCATTTTACGGTGACCTTATAAACAAAATCAGAAGGATCAAAGGCAGATCAAACTTCAACCACAAATGTAAGAAAATAGTCGGTCGCCTGCTTTACTGAGGATATGACCCTAAAGTCATCACAAAAACATGGGCATGGTACTGGACCAATCTACAGTTTTGTACCAGTGTCTTTCCCAACGTTGCACACAGGTCAACCGTGACGACGGGACTCCATGATGGACCTGTTGAAATCTCGTCAGAGAAGACTGGGTCTTAATTCTCTGTCCTATCGAAAAGTTGGTCAGACTTCTCGGGTGATTGATCTTGAGGTCGCTTCTGCCAGCAGAGCACAGACTGTTATACGCATGCCATAGAATCTTTCATATCCATTTACATAGAATTTGTGTTACAAGAGGCCACTGCATTTAACTATCTTGTTTGTGATGTCACCTGACAGTGAGGAGTTTTATGCATGCTTTGTAGACTTTTTTCCTTTTCGTGCATGAACATCGACGGCGGGTTCGGCTTGCCAAAATGGGATGCTTACTCCTCCCGGGCACCTGGTCCCACCCCTAGCTTGCTAGGGGTCCGTCGATGCTCAATTTGGTACCCTATTGTGAGTGCTGTTGAGATTGATGTCAGGATCTGCTTTATATCATTTTATGTTTATACAACAATTGTGTGTCTATGGAGACCTCTGTGTATCAGGATAAGTGGAAGGGTTGTGCGCACGTAATCCGGATAACTACACCATTTTCTAAAAGCAGATGGTCGTCCAAAGTCGGTGCCGGGTGCACATTGGTTTCCTTCCTTTTATGTGTTGTCATCAATGTTTGATGTTTCTGTACGTCTGTTGCGATTGTTTTGTATAATGTCCCAGTAAATACTGTTGCCTTATTGCGATTTGTAGTTTTGTATGATGTCATTTATAAATGTGTCACTTTCGTGTGGGTTTGTTTCGCTGGGTGAGTGCAGGGTGGTCATGCTTGAGATAATTACCTTTCCTTTGCACCAAAAGTAAGTAGAGTACTTAGGAAGAACAGCACTGTGTGTACATGTAGGTAAGGAATGGTATGGAAAAGAGTCATCTTGTGCTTCATTGAAACTATGAGTAAATGGTCATTACCAACTTGTACAAAAGATTTTGAGCATTTTTGTAGTTTTGCTAATTACCATTTAGGAATTTCAATAAGAATCGGAGAAGCTCTAAACGAGTCAATTTGCAGCCCACCTTTCACTAAAGATCATACTCAGTAGCCAGGCTCTATTTGCTCTGGACACGTCAGTACCAAGAGGTTAAATGTTAAGTTGAGACCAGAAAGGAGAGGATAAAGGATAGTGGTAAGGAAAGTGACATAAAAAGTTCCTTCACTACACAATTTGTGATGTGAAAAGCCAACGTTTCTACTCCAATGAACTGTTTCGTTTCGTTTCGATTTGTTTCGTTTCGATTTGTTTCGTTTCATTTCGTTTCGATTTGTTTCGTTTCGTCTCGTTGGTCTATGTGTAGTCATTTGTGTTTTATGTTTTTCTGTGATTTGACGTTCCTTGTACTACTGCGTCTCTTTCTGTGCGTGTCTTTTTTGTGTTTTACAGTGGGTGTTTTGGGAGATTGCTGTTGGTGCTGCAACTAGGTGTTGTTGGAGATCCCCTCCTTTCTCTGTACTAGACTCCTCCTGCTAAATAATATTTTTTTCCGCCTAGGAGCTAGGTTATTCATCCCCTTCACTCTCCTTTAATCCTTTAAAATGCAATTGTGCTATATACCGTATATATTATGTTTTAATCGTCAACTTTGACCCTTTGAAAAAACCCTCCAGCCACAAGAACTAGTCTAGTGGTTGAAGGTAATAATATATGCAGATATTGACATCCGTGCTAGTTCTCTGCACCTAAATCAATTTTTTCTCAAGTTCTCTAAGATTTATGTTTTGTTTCGTTTCGATCTGTTTCGTTTCGTTTTGTTTCGTTTCGATTTGTTTCGTTTCGTTTCGATCTGTTTCGTTTCGTTTCGTTTCGATTTGTTTCGTTTCGTTTTTGTTTCGTTTCGCACTTTACAGGGACCCGATATCTCTTCAAGTACATAATGTATAAGTGATTTGACTTTCATATTTCACATACACTTCACACGTGCACATAAGTTTAGCAGTCAGGGGTATAACCTTTAGAAGTTATATCTAAAACTAATGCATTCAAATAATAAGAGATTAAAGTTGCCCTCTTCAAATTATCGTTTGAAGATGATTTTGGTTTCCGATCACGACCGTTGCGTTACGTAAGGTCAACCCCTATGTACTTCTTTTTGTACTTGTTTTAACTATCCGATACACGTGTCTGGTGCATTATAATTATATAAATAATAAATCTGAAATTTTCTTCAAGAAGGTAAAGAGTTGGAACACTTCCGTCTTATTATCATAAAAACTTATTTCTTTTTGCATTGTGGAACAGTTAAACTCGTTCCCCGTGACTTGATATTTGAAGTGTAAAAAATACTTCTTTCGAGCTCTGTCACCTCAAAGAAACTTTCTTTTGGCCCTTTTTTCCATTTGACATCTTAAGTATTATTTTGCTATTTCGGAAACTGTCATTTCATCCCAAAATATCATCGAATTTAAAAGATGTTACCATCTGAGTACGGTCCCATGAATTTTGGCAGTGTCTGAAAATCACTTTGGCTGGAAGCATCACTGATAAGGGTTTACTATCCGAAAAATGTTTCTAGTGCATTGAAATTGAATTGAAACTTTCTTCAAGAAGGTAAAGAGTTGGAACCCTTCCGTATTATCATTCAAATCATTTGCGTAAATTTTATTGCTGTAAATAATCAAACGAAAATTGTCGCTTTTGGATCATTTGTATAAAAATATTATTACAATAAATGGAAAGACAGTCTGAAAAAGCTTAAAATTATACAAGAAAATAGTCAATAACAACGAAATTTTACTTCCCATCCCCTCGAGCTTACAAACAAAATGTAGAGCGCAACATTGTCTTCCTGATCAAACCATGTGGGATAAGATTGACAAAACTAGCGGAGTTACAATATTTGGACGCCAGAACGATGTTCAATTCTCCCCTTGTTATTTTGAATAACACAAATACGTTACAAAATGGAAAGATAACGTCTCTAAGTTATAAAACTGAAAATTTCGAGATTTTTGATAACAGAAATTTTGTTGTGTTGTCATCAATGTTTGATGTTTCTGTACGTCTGTTGCGATTGTTTTGTATTATGTCCCAGTAAATACTGTTGCCTTATTGCGATTTGTAGTTTTGTATGATGTCATTTATGTGTCACTTTCGTGTGGGTTTGTTTCGCTGGGTGAGTGCAGGGTGGTCATGCTTGAGATAATTACCTTTCCTTTGCACCAAAAGTAAGTAGAGTACTTAGGAAGAACAGCACTGTGTGTACATGTAGGTAAGGAATGGTATGGAAAAGAGTCATCTTGTGCTTTATTGAAACTATGAGTAAATGGTCATTACCAACTTGTACAAAAGATTTTGAGCATTTTTGTAGTTTTGCTAATTACCATTTAGGAATTTCAATAAGAATCGGAGAAGCTCTAAACGAGTCAATTTGCAGCCCACCTTTCACTAAAGATCATACTCAGTAGCCAGGCTCTATTTGCTCTGGACACGTCAGTACCAAGAGGTTAAATGTTAAGTTGAGACCAGAAAGGAGAGGATAAAGGATAGTGGTAAGGAAAGTGACATAAAAAGTTCCTTCACTACACAATTTGTGATGTGAAAAGCCAACGTTTCTACTCCAATGAACTGTTTCGTTTCGTTTCGATTTGTTTCGTTTCGATTTGTTTCGTTTCGTTTCGTTTCGATTTGTTTCGTTTCGTCTCGTTGGTCTATGTGTAGTCATTTGTGTTTTATGTTTTTCTGTGATTTGACGTTCCTTGTACTACTGCGTCTCTTTCTGTGCGTGTCTTTTTTGTGTTTTACAGTGGGTGTTTTGGGAGATTGCTGTTGGTGCTGCAACTAGGTGTTGTTGGAGATCCCCTCCTTTCTCTGTACTAGACTCCTCCCTGCTAAATAATATTTTTTTCCGCCTAGGAGCCAGGTTATTCATCCCCTTCACTCTCCTTTAATCCTTTAAAATGCAATTGTGCTATATACCGTATATATTATGTTTTAATCGTCAACTTTGACCCTTTGAAAAAACCCTCCAGCCACAAGAACTAGTCTAGTGGTTGAAGGTAATAATATATGCAGATATTGACATCCGTGCTAGTTCTCTGCACCTAAATCAATTTTTTCTCAAGTTCTCTAAGATTTATGTTTTGTTTCGTTTCGATCTGTTTCGTTTCGTTTTGTTTCGTTTCGATTTGTTTCGTTTCGTTTCGATCTGTTTCGTTTCGTTTCGTTTCGATTTGTTTCTTTTCGTTTCGTTTCGTTTTTGTTTCGTTTCGCACTTTACAGGGACCCGATATCTCTTCAAGTACATAATGTATAAGTGATTTGACTTTCATATTTCACATACACTTCACACGTGCACATAAGTTTAGCAGTCAGGGGTATAACCTTTAGAAGTTATATCTAAAACTAATGCATTCAAATAATTAGAGATTAAAGTTGCCCTCTTCAAATTATCGTTTGAAGATGATTTTGGTTTCCGATCACGACCGTTGCGTTACGTAAGGTCAACCCCTATGTACTTCTTTTTGTACTTGTTTTAACTATCCGATACACGTGTCTGGTGCATTATAATTATATAAATAATAAATCTGAAATTTTCTTCAAGAAGGTAAAGAGTTGGAACACTTCCGTCTTATTATCATAAACACTTATTTCTTTTTGCATTGTGGAACAGTTAAACTCGTTCCCCGTGACTTGATATTTGAAGTGTAAAAAATACTTCTTTCGAGCTCTGTCACCTCAAAGAAACTTTCTTTTGGCCCTTTTTTCCATTTGACATCTTAAGTATTATTTTGCTATTTCGGAAACTGTCATTTCATCCCAAAATATCATCGAATTTAAAAGATGTTACCATCTGAGTACGGTCCCATGAATTTTGGCAGTGTCTGAAAATCACTTTGGCTGGAAGCATCACTGATAAGGGTTTACTATCCGAAAAATGTTTCTAGTGCATTGAAATTGAATTGAAACTTTCTTCAAGAAGGTAAAGAGTTGGAACCCTTCCGTATTATCATTCAAATCATTTGCGTAAATTTTATTGCTGTAAATAATCAAACGAAAATTGTCGCTTTTGGATCATTTGTATAAAAATATTATTACAATAAATGGAAAGACAGTCTGAAAAAGCTTAAAATTATACAAGAAAATAGTCAATAACAACGAAATTTTACTTCCCGTCCCCTCGAGCTTACAAACAAAATGTAGAGCGCAACATTGTCTTCCTGATCAAACCATGTGGGATAAGATTGACAAAACTAGCGGAGTTACAATATTTGGACGCCAGAACGATGTTCAATTCTCCCCTTGTTATTTTGAATAACACAAATACGTTACAAAATGGAAAGATAACGTCTCTAAGTTATAAAACTGACCGACAAAAAGAGAAATTAACTCTGTCTTAAAAGCAAATAAAAACATGCATAAATTATTTTTAACAATTACCTTAATATTAATAATGTTAAATGTCTTCAAATTCAATAGCATCATTTAAGAACAGATTTTACAGCATGGACAAGACATGCACGTTTCGGGTACTTAACCCTCGTCAGTGATCCTCAATCTAAATGGCCAAATATACCGGAAAAGGTAGCAGAATGGATGGATCATGGTGCTACAGGACCCACGTTTTAGAAATTTCGAGATTTTTGATAACGGAAATTTTCGAATGCGTTGAAGAGACAGACGATCGAACTTGGCTACATGTGCCCTCGGGACTCCTTGTTCACCAGCAGTGACACTAACCAAGTGGTTCATATCTTAAACGTCTTCAAATTCAATAGCATCATTTTAGAAAAGATAAATTTACAGCATGGGCCAGACATGCACGTTATACTATTGACTGTTTAGAGTAGCGAAAAATTATACTCGCGAAAATATAAACAAGTTCATTTTGTCTTGAAATTGCGAAATCAGCTGAATTCAAGCATTTATTCACAGGGAGGATTGCCTGTATTGGTCCAAGTTCTATTAAATATGTCTTGCTACTCGTAATCTGTCTATACTCCTTGTATTTACTATGGTCCACATAGTCCAAATACTCATTTACACTTTTTCTAACAAACACTCCTACAACCTTTAAAAATACCGTCATTATTTAAAGTGCGTGACATTAGATAACATGATATTTAGCATACAGGTAAAAGTTTGAGATATCGACTCATACATAAAAATAAAATTCTTATCACACCGAGTGCTTCGTCAATAACTTTAGCTCGAACTATCCACGATTTGTTATAGAAACTCTGTAAACAAATGACGTTTGCCCAATATAAAATACATATACGTACGAAGAGTAATGACCTGAAATTGTTTAACGTCACAGTTGGGGATTTCATGTCCTATAAAGCTTGGCACGAGATTCAAAAATTTAAATTATATCTATTAACTTCAATCAGCCAGGAGAAAACATTTAAATATAAAAAAAAACCCGATAATCTACTTCCTTTGAGATTTGCATTTTAAGACGAGAGAGAAACCAGTTAGAACTTATTTTTACTGGAAATTAACATTTTGATCTGAGAAACATGGGATGTTGTGACGATTCATCTGTGCTGTCCAAAGTGGCCACAGTGGTCATCGTAGTGTCCTTTGCCTGCTTGACCGTGGCTATATTCACACCATACTGGACCGAACAAACGTCTAACGGCACCGTCAACTACACCGGACTAATACTGACGTGTCAGAATGACATCAGTAACTGCTTCAACCTGGACAACGTCCTGTCCGTCTATCAGGGAACAGGTATGTATACTAATTGAAATGTAATTTCTTAATCAAGCGGTTCATAAACATGGCTTATCGATTTTTCTACTTTATTTTTGAAGATGCAACCTGCATTGAAATTGTTTTCGATGAAAAATGGCTTTCTGTGCATGAAGATTATAGCAGCATTAATAGATCTGTAAGTTACATACGAACTACGAAATATGCGAATATTTCATTAATTTCATTTGAAGTACTTTGGACGTGATGGAGGTTATAGGAAAGAGAACAATTTGTCCTTAGATTATGAGAAAATTGATTTTTAACCGCATAAAAACTCGATAAAAGTGGTACAGGTAGCTAAAGGAGTCTATTATGGATTTATATATTCAAAATGCAACCTATTGGTCACAAACCAGGATTTATTCTCTAAAGTAGGCGCTCCATTTCACAAACCGAATCCTTCAGTAATTACTCCAGTACGTTTCCAAGGACGCAAACTTGCTGAAGGTCTAATCCAGTGATTTTCAATACATACAATATACGTGTATATACATATGAAAAAATCAATGTGATGCTCATGATCAACGAAGCATATTCAGCTCAATTCTTCCATAAAGATGTAGAATTGATTGCTTTAGACCGTCTGTACCTTCCGCTCGTATTAGATAACAAAGAGAAAGTTACAATTCTCTCAGTCTTATTTCTCTCGTTGTAGCGAAAGAATAAAGAGAATTATAGAGACATTTCTAGACTTTTATAAATATTCTTCAAATGCAATCCTGTAACCAATCAAAAATCGAATTTTCTTGCATATAGATTTCCTTATTGATATAATCATACATATACTTACATATTTTCAGACTACTATGACGATTTTATTGCCACCTTGTCTCTCCAGCTGGTAGGGTGGGTGTTAGTACTCATCGGTATGATTCTCATGATCATATTCAGCTGCTGTCTATCACAGAAGATTTTTGGATGGGTCTGCATTATATTTATGCTTGTTGGAGGTAGGTTATTATGTAACGTTAAGAATGAGGTTAAGATCTCCAACAAGAAGACATAGTCTGAGTGACAACAGTGGAGCACACGATCAACAAACATAGGATACGACAAAGAACAACATTGATAACAGAGCTCGCTTCTTTTCATGTGCTGGAGGTTTTTTGTTTGTTTGCTTTGGTTCCTGTTTTGTCCTGGTTTTGCATGCATTCGGTTTGTGATTTTCTGAATTCTCGATTTTGTACTGTGTATGGGGATATGGTCATTTTCCATATTTGTCATACAGCTAGAGTCAGTCAACCAGATAAAAGAAAACGATCAACAAACAAACAAACTGAAACTAAGCAAAAAAGGAGGGGATCTTCAACAACGCTCGGTTGCAGCACGCACAGCAAAATTCCAAAACACCCAATGAAAAAACATAGAGCAGATACTCACAGAAAGAGACGTAAAAGGGACAAGGAACACAAACTCTCACCATAGAAACATGAAACACAAAAGACCACACATAAACCAACGAGACCAATGGGCAACCTGTGCTGACTTAGGACGGCCATCTGCCACGGAAGGCACGATCGAAACACGTTGAATAGTCATCTCTTATGTTCGCAGTTAACTATATGGTTGTCTTTATTACGTGCGCACAACCCTCCAATTTATTCGAAAAGACAGGATTCTATCAAGACAATGCGAACCAAGTTTTCTTTAAAGAGATTTGGTCAATGTCCGTCATCATGGTTTATCAATGTTAACTACTGAGCTATGGGAAAATTGTACCATGTGTTTTCTTGTCTTTTTTCAGTCTTCTGTTTCAATGTTCCCGTTTAAAAGACGATTGATTGTCTTTTTTAAAGCTCACATTAAACTTAAATCTACATTTCTTCTGAAAGATAAACTTATTTTTTTCATCAAATCAACTCCAAATAAAAGCAAAGACATTTCTAAAACGATACATACTCTGCTGATACTTTTGATCAGAATTTAGACAAGAGTTCGGAGTCATTCATTTAAAATACCCCGAAGATTTTAGTAACGAAATCAATGACCGAAAAGTAATTTCTTCGTTTGGAAATCCGAAACGCAAGAGCAAGTTAAAGCGTATCTCTGGAGTTGATAAAATTAAGTACTGAATGATGTCTAAAGACATCACCATCAAGCAAAAGAAAATTAACTATGTTTATAGCAAAACTCCGCTTCTTTACAAATATTTTCCCCTTTTTTAAATAGTATGTTTTTGCTTACAGTATTATTCTTATATTCTATTTGGTTTGGAGGTGCAAAATAGTGTTTTAAAGTAATCTATAGTTGATTTCTGAACTTTTTTTGTCGAAATGTGAATAATAAATATTCTAAACATCAATTTTTGCGTAAAGGTAAAATGCAATTGAAACATTCCGTAAATGCTAATGAATTTGATCATGTGTGAAATCCAATTTTACAATTCAGTTCAATGACGCAGTGTTGAGTCTTCTTAAAATTAAATTTCAGCAAAATATAGAAAATGTCTCAACTTAATTCACAACGATCTTAGCATTTATGATTTAAACTACCATAATATGTATTACATACATCTAAACATATCATAAAGACACGTTGTTCTCTTCTCGGTGCATGATGAAAGTTTATTTACATGGGAATATATTTGTCATCTGATTATATTTATTAAGAAGCATTGAAGTATTCATAGAACTAAAGAATGATTGAATTTTAAAGGACCATGAGAGTTTGCTTCCGAAAGGCATAGGATTGGAAATACGATAGATTGTCGGAGTGAAATTGTCATTGTAGAAAACCTTCATTACTTTTACTAGCACTATGATTTGGTCAAAGTCTAAGAAGCAATGTGCAGATGAAAAAAAAACTACATGTGCCAGAAAAAAAGACATCTTTTGTGTCCGTATAATAAAAGTAATTGGTTGATTGATCAAGTCAAATTTCAAATTAATGTTTCCTTTTCTGCAAAATTCAATCAGCCATGTCTCAGAATCTGGGACGGATGGTAATGACGATGTACGTCATGCATGGATTCCTTGGCTGTGTGAACGTCGACAATAATGTCTATCTATATTTCTAACTCGTATATTTTAATCGTCTCAAATTGAAAGTCTATCTGCAAATTTAAACCTTAACCACTTTTGGAAAAGTAGGTTAGGCCTTAGCAATCAACGCCTTACATTATGCATAAAAGGTACATGATTATACAAAAGTACGTGGGGTATTTTAGGAGAGGCATCAATAACATTTCCATCACTCATTATACTTGTACATCTTAAATGGAAGATCTCTTGATCATTTGATCGATAATAATTTTATTATTTGAAAGTTGGAAACAGTTCAAGATGACATAAAACTTACATGTTTTTAATATTCTATTTTTATTCCCAGGTTTATGCGTACTTGTTAGTATCATAATATATGGAGTCTCCCTCACTAGTCTATACAACTCGCTTCTGAACTGGTCATTCGGACTGGACGTTGCCGGATGTGCTTTGGCCCTTGCTGCTGCCATCTTGATGATCATCAACAGTTGTCTGATACCGTAGCCAACGTTCACCTGGAGTGACGAAATACTTCCATCCTCAGAAATGCTCAAAACACATTGTATTCTACGTGCAATACCACAGTAAATAAATGAAAAGGTTGTTAGAGTTGCCGGGTGGGTATCCGGCCAAATTCTGGTTCTCGAATGACGTCACAATCAAGCCAATGATAAGTGACTGACCGACCAATATAATGTTATGCATCATGATACGCATTTAAAAGCAAATTTATCTGAATGGTGCATATGACTTCGTCATAAAAAAAAACTATTCTACCTCTTGCAGAAACTACTCTTTAATTAATGAATGATTAATAAATGAATTATCTTTCTTATAATTCGTTCATGAATACAACGATCGAACAATTTCCTTTTAATTTGAATAAAACTTATGAATTACAATTCCATATGTAGAGTGTTATTTGAAGTTTTTACAAGAGTTTATCAAATAGTTTTAAAGATGTTGTTTATACATGTATTTAGAAAATTTTTTACAATATTATATGATTCGTTAACATTAAATTGTTTCCTTATCAAATGTTTGAGTTGTTTTTTTTCATTTTTGTGTCGCATTCAGAATTCATTCTGAAATATATAAGAATAGATCGAACTCATTACACATCCTAATCCATTAAGTTCAGCGAATGAAAGTCAAACACAAAACCCGAAGTCAGATTCCAAAAATCTTAATATAAAGGCTTACAAATTCATTAAAAAAATAAACAAAACTTTCTCACAAGAAAAGAAAATAGGATAAACAGACCTAGACAATAACACAGCATAATAGAAACACGAAGGTCAGATTAAAGTGTAATCATATACTCGATGATGCTAAAAAATGAAAAAGAAAATCTGTGTGGATTGTCAGTTATATGTCCGATAGTACCAATTTTATTGTACTAAACACGTGTTTCGGATATCAAATCCGCGATCGTCAGAAGGACTTAATATCAAACAGCGAGTTGATTTTTTGGCGTCATCTACAATTTAGACTTCATTTTATCTCACTAAAAATGAGCGGCTTCAAATTTTGGGAAGGGTGTATTCAGAGGCTGCAACCTAGTGTTGTTGGAGATCACCTCCTTTAATTGTTTTAAGTGACAAATATGGCCAAAAATCTCAAGAAGATCTTTATGTAAGATCAATAATTATACTCTCCCTTTTATATTATAAATTCTAATTCAAAGATCACTTTAAAGAAAGAAATGTGCGCATCAGACATGCATGTAACCCATAGTTTTAGAAAAAAAATTCATAGCGATCTTTAAATTTAAAATTTTTCAAATCTATATACAAAAGCAGACTGTTGTATTTGGAAACCTTAATTGAACTGTAATAACAGCAAATGAAGGATCATTGTTTTCTTCCTGTGAAATTCGACAAAAATATTGTTGAATGTCCTCTTCTATACATTTCCTCTATTCACTTGACGTCCCATGATCTAAAAATATGTCTGAAGTCTCGGATGATTGAATTTGAGATCATTTCAACCAGTAGAATGTGGGTTGGTCTTCATAGAACAGAGCTGTTTTGTTACCAAGGGCCAAATGCGTCTTAAATGTGTTGTTTGTAGAGTCAACTTACTGTGGTAACATGTTTTGTTTTTAACAAATACTGTACGTCTTTGGAGACTTGTTTGCCTTCTTGACTTTGAGACTAAATAACTGTTAGGTACTTCTTTGATGTTAATTTATCTTGTCTTTTTTTGGTTAAATTTTAATTCGGTGACATATAAGACCAACCGTTTATGCAAGCCACTGACTTTTCTTCTTATGAATTGCCCTTAATGGTCTAAATGATGTTTGTCTTGTTAATATTATATTACTTTGGTTTTATTCAACCTGTTTGACATTAAGTACTACTGACGAGAATTTGATATCCGAAACTCGTGTCTAGTTCAATGAAATTGGTACTCGTTTTGACGTTAACGTGTTGTTTCTCTGAATATCTCCTTTTGTTGTTTCGCATGTTGTAACCCCAACCCCCTTTGTCTCCTGAATGGCTGCTATCAATTGTGTCATTTTCGATTTGGTCAAGGATGATAAACGTCTTCAAATTCAATAGCATCATTTAAGAGCAGGTTTTCAGCAAGGACCAGACATGCACTTTTCGGGTATTTAACCCTCGTCAGTGATCCTCAATCTAAACAATGTAATATGAAGTAAGATGAATGAAACAAAATACATTTTCTCTATTTTAACATGTTTATTTGTCAAAATTTCTTAATCTAGCAGAGAATAGTCAACAATTTAAAGATTGCACTTTAAAAAGGACAGATACAACATTCTTCTTTTTTCTTTTCTTTTATAAACTTTATTTTAACATAATATTCCACAATGTAAGAGTAGAATCTTAGGTCTTTTTTACAGAAAACAAATACACATACACTAAATTATCTCGTAAACATTGGAATGCATATGATAGGAAAGACATTAGGAATTCTTCGGGTTAAATGGTAAGTTAGAAGCAGTTATGAACACGTTTCTTTGAACATTTCTTGAAACTGAATAATTACTATAAGAATCTGTGTTATGTTCGTCGGTGTCATAATATTATATTTTAGCGAAGTTAGTTCTGAAAGGACTGGGCTGAATAAAAAATACGCTGAATTCTATAAGAGGTTGTAAAAAAGTAATGTACGCTAAATCATGGGTATTTCACAAAATTTCGCTTTTTTCCGATAAAATTTGATTCCGCTTAATTAAGTACTCGCACAGTATTACGTGCAATAGTTGAAACTCAGACTCATAAATACTTTTTTTCGCAACAATCAAGAAATGAAATATCATAACCTAAAACAATTATGTCCATTCAAAAACAATCATTACCTAGAAATGTCTAATCAATCTACAAAAACCCATCAATCGTTTCGTTGAATTATAAATTATGAATCCTTTTCGAAATTGAAACATTACCAAACGAAAAAGATGCTTTTTATAGTTGCATCGTTTTAAACATGTGCAACAGCATTGTAAATCAAAGAAGAACAATTATATTAATCAAAAGTTCCCTTACCATTTTACCTTGTATCTCTAGGTTCTATCTATCAGCGTCTACGCACTCAATAACGCAAAGCAGAAATGAAAATAGTTTTTAACGTTGGATCAGTTTTTTTTTCAATTCCAAATGAAATATAAAGTTAAATAAATACTACATGTATAAACGATGCAGATTCCTTCCATTGTTAGGTTCTGCAATGATATGACATAATGATACTATACAACAAAACCCACCAATCAAACACGACTTTTACAAAAACGTTAACATCATTGTCATCAACGAAAATGTATAAACGAGGAAACAAAAACACAACAAGTCAGATCATGATGTATAACAAAGTTGTAAAAGATGTAAAAAGTATGTTTTATAACAATCTCATTTCATAAAACACAACATTCAAAACGACAATCTCAGTGGTGAGTTACGACAGGCCTGATCTCCCAAAACCAGATTCATTCATTACATAGAAATATGAGGCGATGGGTCAACTCTAAATCTACTCTGACCTTTCAGAGAGGAACTTGACTGATTTTTCGGTAAATTTCTTATTTGTTCCATAGGTTGATCCTTCTGATTTTCTAGGAATTCATCTTTCTCGGAATCCGATTCCCTCAGGTCGAAAGGGAGTCCAAGACCATTACTAGAGTTTTTCGGGCGTGAAAATTTCCTTTGCGCGAAAATATCATCGGATTTGTTGCCATTAAGATCATTTGTTGTCATTGTCTCCGCACTGCTGTTACGCCTACTACTCAGGAGTTCAGTAAGGGCATTCAGATCTCTTGTGTTCACTTTGGCACCAACAGTTTTGTAATGAAGATCACCAACATTGATATGTGGTGACGTGGAGCGTCGGGACGGATCACTTCTTTGTCGAGATAGCGGCTGCTTTGTGAACATTGCCTTAACCATGTTCCAGCCATGTTTACTGGGAATGGCTGCCATACTGCTTGGCTGTATGACATATCTGAATTTAAAAGCAGTGTTTTTGTATAGAACTGACAGGTATAGTTATTTTTTCCGTTCATAACATTGCTAGACAGGAAAAGATAACGATGAATAAGCTAGGAATAATGAGGTTTTTTCTTCGATGTTCACGCAATCTTTTGTGAAACATTTACATGTTCGACGTTTTGGTGAATTTGTAAATCTTCAAATAAAAATATAAGAGGCGATGGCTTATTTGTGACTTACACTATGTCTCCAACACGCAGTCTCCTTTTTGGTGTTGGGTTTAATATGACATATGAAATTAAGTCTACGGCTTCATCAATCTCCGCTAAAATAAGAAAAGAGCAATATCAATATGAAACGTAACATAAAACACTGTAGCTTTTGAAAAGAATTAAATTGTAAAAGGTAGATGATGTCTGAGAAGTGATCATGCAACATTCCGCGTTCCTGGAATTTCACTAGACAAGTACATGCATCAGCATACAATAATGTTTATACATATACAGTATTTTACTGGTAATTCTACCAATAAAATATCTCAAGAGTAATATATTTAACTTCTATGAAATAACACATATTGATTTTGTCTAGTGGAATAATATCCACGTTTGAATTCAGTAACGGAAGCCCGTGTCATCTTTACAGATTGTGTACAGGAAGTGCTTGCAATATAATTCTAAATCACATTACACGTATTGAATGCAAATTGGTTATTGAAAATCAATGTCTAATTTGTTTTCAAATACTGATAAAAGGCCATTTATTCATAACCTTCAAACAAATGTTAGCATCAAATCTTGTATGAAGTTTATTGTCAACAAAATGTCACCTTTATATGTAGTGATCAATGCGAAGCTGAAACACTACATAATACGAGCATGTACAATTGACACATGTAAGTGAGGCTGGAAACTAAAGGCTAATTAAACATACAGCATGGTACTTCATGTTAAGCAATTTGCAGTGTTAATTGCCTTTTTTAAAGTACAAAACATTGATTACCACGATACAGGATGATTGTTAGTAAATCATATGCAATGAGTTCTGGTGAGTAGATCGTAAGTAACAATATGCTCATGTGAGTTTGTTTTGAGTACTTACACGATCCCGTGATCCCATCGGGATCCTTGTAGATCCCATGGGGATCTGTAAACACAGAGGGTGAGTAATGTACACACTATTTACACCATCATGCTAAAGGTTATGAATATGATAATTATTCTATTTATACACAGTGTGGGGTAGACGCACGTGTTCGAATTGTAATTATGGTACACAGTGTTCGTGTTGCGAATATGGACTAACAAACAACGTATATATAAATATATTTATAACAAAAACCAGTAACCAACCATACAATGATGATTAAACATATTAGAAATACTCAAAAATAAAACCTTACTAGTTACAAACAAAATGGAAATACCAACAATACATTTACTGTAACATATTATATTCATGCAGTCCTAAGAATTACTTAGTAACGAGGTACTAACATTCCCCAAACCCCACGATATTATTTATAACAGATTAAGACTTACTGTAATCACTTTCCTTCATGCCAAGGTTTCGTAGACGGTTTCTGACAAGGTCACCTAAGCCAGAATTGTCATTGGCCTCGTTTTGAAATGCAGCTTTTGGAAATGGCGCACCACGACTGTATCGTTTTCCTCTGCTGCTCTTGGAATTTGATTTCTTATTTATGTTCTCTTTGAGATCCTGAAATTCATCATAATATTTTAGGTAAAAGTTGAAATGTCAAGTAGAGTTGTTTCAAAGAAACACATGTTAAATGACCATTTTAATTGTGTTTTTTGACAATGTTTAGTACTGGACACAATAAAAAAGAAGCAGTTTTGTGTCAAAACAACTCTCCGTTTGCATATGAACCGTTCAAAGTTTAAATTCAATTAGATAAAAAACGTATAGTTTTGTCAGAATATATATACCGGAGGAGAAAATGCAGTTTCCTTTGGTTCTGTTCTATAAATAGCAATGGGAATCTCCCCTGTGGTGGACGCCATACCGTTGTACAATTCCCCGTATGTAGGGTACCTGGCTAGAGTCATACGCTTAATTCGAACCTATTCCGAGAGAACAGAAATCAGCTCATTTTTTCTTATTGTTGTTATACCATTTCAATATGAAATAAATGTATTTTTAATTCAACTAAGTGTAAACGGTCGTTGAATATAAATAGATTAATGAAATTATTCTAATATCATGAGCTGCTTTATACTTACACTTGATAGATGTCCAGAGTTTTCTTGGGCGTCTATACCAAGCAGCAAACGCACGAAGGATATTAGATATCCTTTAACCAGTGTCTTGGGAAAACAAAAATTGTGGTAGAATATATCAGAAATAGAGATGTTCATTTCTAAATCTTTTAAGAAGTTCAATGAAAATATGAAAACTTCACTTTAAATCTTTAAATCACAAAAGAACTTGTAGTAATAAGATTTAGCGTACCTGGTAGAGCAGGCTGTTCAGCATACTTGCACTGAAGACTTGTCCGGCAGCAAACGGAAGTCGGAACAAATGGGCAAGAGAGGAGCTCATACTGGCATTCAACCTCTGTATATAGATATAGTAGTGTTGAAATACAGTTAGGAAGAGCTTCTATCAACACTATTTCAAGCCATATGATGTTTACAGCATCTCAATATCTTTGTCTCTGATTATATTTCATAACACTTGTTTTCATAATCAGTTTATTTTTGTCATAAGTATGTGTACTGGTATATCACAAGGCTCGATAAGCGTCTGAATACATTATGGGCAAGAAGAAGATTAATGAAAATGCAACAATAGGACGTTTTTGAAAGGGATCTGATTAGACGAAAGAAATGAGACCTTTTTTAGATTCTATTAATAAAGAAAAAACACACCCTTTCCATCTTTGATACTTTTCTTGTATATTCATTATTGGCCTGAAACTGCATGAACCTGATATTGGTTGTCTGCCTCAACTCTGTAATGATGCTTGTGTTAGGAAACAATCTACAGAAAAAAAACCAAATATTTTACTGAAAGAATTTATGTCACTTCAAGTTCAATCAAACAGACATACAGCTAGGGATGCCATGCAAATGACGTTCTTGCTAAAATATTACATTGACTCACTTAAGAATGGTCTGTACAGCAACTATTGTTTCTGAATCCACCATTGAATCCCCGAGAGCTTCACCACAAGTTTCTCTGTTTGCTATTACAAGATGGCTGACCTTATTTATACCGGCAAGTATTAGATCGTCAATACTAAAAATACATTTACATTGGAAGAATAGAAAAAGAATAATAAAATGAGTAATTTGCTACTTTTTCTTTCATTATTTGTTTTATTTTCAGCTATGTACTATTAGTGATTTTACAACAAAAGGTTGGTTTGCCGTTTCATATAATCGCAATATCACTTGTAAAAACCTTATTTAACATAATCATCGATATATTTCGAATACTAGAAAATTGTGATTGTTAATTGCATACTTAGTAATTTTGCCTTGCATCCAATAAACAAGAGGGAAATGGCCAATGGTATCAAGAAACATGTCTTCAGGTCTGAAAATAACAGTAACACTTGCATGATTAACACCAAAGGACGGGAGAAATCTTCCAGAACTTCCAAAACGTGATATAGAAAAACGTACAAAGAAAGGGGGAAATGGCTTTGATTTTTGCATGTTTGTTTTACGTTTTACATAGTTTGGAATGATTCGTGCTTACCTGAAGGTTATTGTTAGTAAGTTACTTTTTATCAAGTCATTATTTTGACAAAACATGGGGGGGGGGTGTTAGTAGTTTTCTTTATACTTTTCATTTAACGAAATACAGTACTCAAAGACACAGCAAAATCTTATTTAAGTGTATTTTCGTGATCTTGAATTTTAGCAAATATTTAAAATTCACATACTTTTCTTCTAGCAGCAGAATGATAGGACTAAGAGAGTTTTTGCCAATAAAATGTGATCTGAGAGGGACAATGAAATTATAGATCCCTGCACTGGCCTGCTCTGTGGTCAAGATAATCAGCTGGTCTCTCCATCTGTCGTCACGGGCATTCTTGTACGTACAATGTGCACAATCCTGTTCATTGTAAAACTCGTATTACCTTCAAAGTTTAATTCATTGAGGAGTAACTAGCAATATAATATTGTTAAAATTGCATTGTTGATGCGTTGCTAGGAAAAACGCTAGCAACCTTAATCGCAGGCACTGACCATAAATATATATAGTACATGTATATTCATGTATTAAATTTACAGGTATTAGGAAAAACTCCTCTGAATTTATCTGTAAAATATATGCATACTCCGTCATGTTATATCCACACAGATATTCAGATTGCATTTTCAACAGAATGTTTATATATGCTTATATAAAAAGGCAGTGTTCCAATTCTTTACCTTCTATAAGAAAATATCAAACAAATTTTAATGCACCAGACACGAGTTTCCGATAGTAATTCATCATCAGTGATACTAATATTTAAATGCCGAAGTGATTATATATTTTATAGTCATGATAATATATATATTTTTTAATTTCAGTAATCTTTTGTTGTTCGTCTCTGAGCAAACAACTTTCCTACAATAATTCTCCACAAAACAAGCCGTTAACAAAACAAGGTAAATATTCTTACTATCGAACTTCATGTTTTTGAAAAGTATGAAAATAATATTTATCCACAAGAATTGACTCTAAACAAGGCAAACGTTACAAACACAGAAACGCCATTTTGGACCTAAATATCAAAATAGTTAATGGAGAGATTCATACAAGTGTATATGACAAATGAGATGATTTTGTATTCAACATAGTAAATTTTCCCTGGCTTGACGGTGATGTTCCTAGACTACCGTCATACGGTATCTACATTACACAGCTCCTCATGTATGCTAGAGCTTGTACTAGTATTTTGGATTTTCATAAAAGAAATTTACAAACTACGAAAAAAAAAAACCTTTTTAGGTTAAGGTTTTCGCTTTCACAAATTAGTAAAGAGTTTCTTGAAATTTTACAAAAACTATTGTCAACTTCTTTTGAAATTCGAACCCATACAAACAACAGAATATATTACATTGTGTATTTCACAACCAGCATTTTATGGTGACATAATTAACAAAATAAGAAGGATCAACGGTAGACAGAAATAGTGTTAGAATCATCAAAGTCTTTTATACCGTGGATATGATCCTTCTGTCACCAGACGGACACTTGGCTTGGTACTGGGCCAATTTACAGCCTTGTACCAGCGCATTCTTAAGACAAAGGAGGGGATATCCAACAAGAATTGCAATCAAACTGACTGTGACGACATGACTCCATGACGAGCCCTGTCAAAACCTCTTTAGAGAAGACACGGCCCCTCTCAGAATATCAGCCGGACTCCTCAGGTGATCACATGCATGAGCTCGTAATAGCCGGCAGAGCACGGACTGTATTTCGTACGCCTGTTTTTATATTCATTTACATACGGATCTGTGCGTTTCTTGGGCCCCTGCGTCTATTTGTATGTTAATCTTACAGTGAGGAGGTTATTTTACATTACAATTGTACGTTTTTCGAGACTTCTGGGTAATAAAAAAGTGGGAGGGTTGTGCGCACGTAATCCAGGATAATCACACTGTCTGCTACTGACGTGGCAGATGGCCGTCCTAAGTCGGTACCTATTGCCCATTGGTCTCGTTGGTTTATGTGTAGTCATATGTGTTTGATGTTTCTATGTGATTTGGCGTTCCTTGTACATTTGCGTCTGTTTATGTGTGTGTCTGCTTTGTGTTCTTGCAGTGGATGTTTTGGGGTTTTAAAAATTAAACTTTATTTATTTTACAACGTTTAACAAACAAATTACACAACTTATATTAATGTCTCACGTTGGCTCAGATGTTGGCGTGAGGGGGTCCAAGGAGCAGGAGGAAACCGGAGTACCCGGAGAAAAACCTTCTACCGAGGCCTGGGTGGGGACCACCTATACTCTCCCACATAAGACCTTTCGCCGAATCTGGGATTCGAACCCGGGACATTATAGATGAGAAGCGAGCGCGCTACCACTGCACTAACCCGGCCGTTGTCGGTTTTTGGGGTTTTGATTTTGGTGCTGCAACATGGTGTTGTTGGAGATCCCCTCATTTCTCAAATAACATTATGAAGTTTTCAAATGTGGTGATGGAGAATTTAAAATATATTTTTAACCAGTTCACAAAACTGTAAAACTAGGTGAACGGTATCAAGGAAAATTGCTTACTCTCCTCGTATGGCGGGAGATTAGGGTCACAATGCTATTTGACTTAATTAAAGCAAGACAAATGAATATGGAATAATCAAACATTGAATATAGCAACATAGCATGAAGCATATAAGCAAGTCAAATAGCATTGTGACCCTAATCCCCCTCCATATCCCCGGGCACCTGATGTCATCTCTATTGGAGATTCACAATTGTTCGTTTGTAGAATGACCAAGTTCATTTTATTCTTTGCTGAGGGAGTATTTTCTATCGTCAATATTGAAATATATGTTCTATGTACCAATTTTGTTGTACTAGAATCGTCTTTCGGATATTTTAATCCTCGTCAGTAGGACTTCATGCCAAATAATTTAATAAAGCCAAAGTGAATTTTCCTCTTCCAATTAAATTTTGTGCAGGGTTTATTCAGAAGCGTATTTAAGTGATTAATATGGCCAAAAATCGTTGGAGGGTAGGCGCAAGGAGCTTAATTCTAAACATGACCGAAAAAAGTATGCCGAAACCCAGCTAAGGACAGAGCTATGCAATGAGGGAGATACCCCTTAGTTTTAGAAATTTAGGTATAATTTGATGACAGGAAATTTAGAATATATTTCAATGCAGTGCGTAAACACTTGAACTAGTTCAGCGATATAATAAAGAATCCTCCAGGACTTGCAGTCCACCAGCAGCGATATATTTGGTCTGATTTTTAAGAAAGGTGGGGATCTCCAACAAGACTCGGTTGCAGCACCAACGGCAACACATCAAACACCCAAAGTGAAAATACAGAGACGACACACACAGCAAGAGACACGGAACATAAACGAAACATCAAACATTGAACATAAAAGACATTTAGTGTCCACTGTGTTTCTTTATCAAAATAGCAAATGTTACGCTTTCACATTCATAGCATCATTTAAGAACAGATGAATTTGCAGCATGGACCAGACATGCCCGTTTCGGATAACTCTCGTCAGTGATTCTCAATCTAAACAATGAAATATGGCCAAAGACTGTGAAATGTATGTAAAAAACGAAAGACGTAGCAGAATGGGTGGGATATGATGATATACATAACCCACTTGCCAGAAATATCGAGAGAATTTTGTTGCCAGAAATATCGAGAGAATTTTGTTGCCAGAAATATCGAGAGAATTTTGTGAACAGAAATTTTCGAATGCGTTTGAAGAAACGATCAACCGAAATTAATCGGACTTGGCTACATATGCCCTTGGGGAATTCTGGTCAACCAACAGTAACACTCACCAAGTAGTACTAATGTTACGTCTTCAAATTCATATCATCATTTAAGAACAGATAAATTTGCAGCATTGACCAGACATGCACGTTTCGGGTTAAACACTAAATCATAATTTGTTTGCTAGTAGGCTTTAAAATCAGTTGAATTGATTTTTTTTATTATTTTGATTTTTTTCATTTATTCATTTTACCTATTAAGTAGCGCCACAAAGACGGATAACTGATATATATATTGATACAGTTGCATTTCTATCGGAATAAATTCTTTGGATTACTTCCGTACAATCAAAATATATTTTGGCTTTTTTTTTAAATCCTAATGTCTATTGAATTTGAAGACGTTTAACATTTGTACCACTTGGTGAGTGTCACTGCTGGTGGACCAGGAGTCCCCGAGGACACATGGAGCCAAGTTCTGGTCCATGCTGCAAATTGATCTGTTCTTAAATGGTGCTATTGAATTTGAAGACGTTAAACATTTACACTGGACTCTGTAAAACTGGTTCATAAGACGGACTTGATTCACTGTCAGCTTTTCTCTATTCTCGTTGCTTTGTTTTACGGTTGGAAATCTCTATTTTTGTTTTGTTTTATAGTTTTGAGAATTGTATTCCCAGTGATTGTGATTTTTTTTATTCTTACTATATTGTTTTTTTTTGTCTTTGACCTTCACTCCATTATAAATAATTGAGATCAAAATTATATGATTGTCAAATTGTGCGCTTTTAAAGACACAATGAAGAGCCGTTTTATGACACTAAGGTAAAATATTAGTAAGGTTCTAATATATCACCCGTGTTTAAGCATTCTTTTACTATCGTCAAGCCTTACTTACGTCTTGAACATCTCTTGCATAAACAATTAAAATATTTACATTAGGAAGGCAACCTGCAGGTTATGTAATATAGACAAATGATAAATTGACTCTACTTTACCTCTCCCCATTTCAGACAGCACGATGGCCTTTGTTTCTTCATAAGGTAACACACAGTCCGCTTACTACTGGAGTACAGAGTTACAGGGGGAGGGCCGGTTATGATTCTGAAGATAAGACATATTGTGTTAGATATAAAGTGTTTCTATAAACGTCAGTATTTCTTTTTCTGTAGTAGAAATTCCTTCTTTCCACCACAATTCAATACGTATGCCCGAATCTTGTTTCGTATAAAATCATTGGACTTGCAGGGATGGTCAAAGATAATGCGATTCAACAGACATTGAGGGGCAGGATCAATCACAGCGATATTTGATTTACCTTTCTTTGTTATTAATCATAAGCCGAAGGTACTTCCTAAATTTTTTGGAATTATAACAAAGTTAATTTCAAAAATATAACGTAAGAAAATATAACGTACTGTTCTTGTCCCATATCTGTATACTCTCGTAATACACTGGGAACCAATGAGCTTTTCCGTGACCCCATATGAGTATAAACCTTTGGTTCTATGGGTTCACTTTCCTCTGTTTCCGTTGGAGACGAGTCTGATCCATTAGACATTGTCCGACATAGACTTTTGGACCTAACACGACGTGCTATCTCCTGACCAACTTGACTAGTTATAGTTTGATTAAAGAGACTCTCGTCTCCGTATTCATTGTTCTCTATATCATGCTGGAGCAGCTTCTCAAGCGCATCAGAAATATCCTCTATGAAAACAAAGAAAATGTTTAAAAAATATAAAAATTTTCAAACATTTTCCAACTTAACATATATGCATAACTATTTTTAAAAAATCGACATTACAACTATAATTTATACTCACCGATATTTTTTGTTTTTCCAGACGGTACTGCCGATTTGATCGATTTCGCTGGAGTTGATTTCACTTGTGAGTATTCTTCTTTGAACTCTCCTATGTAGAAACAATAATCCGTTGCCTTCAAAACGTACTCAGAACCCGGATTTAGTTGCAAACGAGGCTCATCAGCATTAATGTCAAGGACGGCAACAAGACAAACACCGAATCTTCTATGAGCGTCACAAGAAGCTTCTGTGAACTTCTTCTTCTCGTAGCTTCTAAAGAAAACACTCTTTTTAAGCTGAATATGGTAGACTTCATTTCCAGCATGCATCCCGTAAACCTTCTGCCATGGCTCTTGTGCTATTTTCCCTATGCTGCGAAAAGGAATGGTCTCTTGTTCATTATGATGAAGATAGGGCATAGTAAACGTGTTTCTTTAATGTATCGTAATTGTATACAAAAATTAAGACGGGTCTTAGTAGCAAAATTGTTGGTATCAAATTATAAGAAAACAACTTAAAA
This sequence comes from Pinctada fucata, assembly GCA_028142955.1. NCBI lineage: Eukaryota > Metazoa > Mollusca > Bivalvia > Pterioida > Pteriidae > Pinctada > Pinctada fucata. The sequence continues at coordinate 53,041,292 of AP027109.1, forward strand.
CGTACAAAGAGATGATAACGCATGTGCTGAAAAGCAAATGACTGGTAATTGTCATATAAGTTCGTAGAAAAAAATCAAAATCGAATGAAGCAATATATAATGAAAAACAATTTTAATCTCAAAAAAATAAATACATATATTTCGGCGTTACTCACTCCCTGGATGTCGTGTGAAGCAGCATTGTTACCAAGGTAGATAAGCCGGGATATAGGCAATTGTTTGCAAAAAGTGCATACTTGAATTCATCTTCACATACAACATGCTCTACGAAGAATAAAATATAAGCTTTGGAAGAGGATACACTGATACATATAATAAATGATACAAACGCTTCTTTGGAGTCTATTTTAATATTAATTAAACAAAATACACATGGTGCATGCGTTACCTGTTTAAGAATACTTCAAACTAAGAAATATGCAAGGGTATTAATATCAAAATAATAAGTCGATTTTGAATTGGCAAATAGAAAAGCAAAAAAAAAAAAAACAACAACAACAAAACAAAAAACAACAACAACAACAGATTTATACCTGCAAATTTGACATGTAGTTTATACTCTGTCTTGTTCAGTTGTACGTACTGTCTGCAGAGAGGTGCGAAATCTTTGACAGCCCATGATCTTAGCACTGTATGCTGATCCTGTCAAAGCACGAAAAGACAGTAATTTTAAAGGCTCGTAGTTTGATACAATTTTATTACAAAAAGTTGGCGAGATATTGGCAGTGCAGAAATATGTTTGACTTGATATTACAGAATCCAAGTTCTGCAAATTCGACCAATAAACCATTACAAAAAGGTTTTTTTAAGTACAAAATAAAAATGCTTCCACCAGTCTAAACAGTTGGCAAAAGTACATATTGTTTTTAAAACTATGTTCAAACCTGTACATGTAGTTATAACGGAAAATCAGATTATGAATCGATGTCTGATCTAAACACCGACACGTATAACATACAAGGCGTTCAGGAGGAAGATTATTCAATAAAAGTAAAACAAAGGAGGGAATCTCCAACAACACCAGGTTGCAGCGCCCACAGTAAAACCCCAAAACACCCAATGCAAAAACACAAAGTAGACAAGCACAGAAAGAGACGCATAAGGGACAAGGAACGTCAACGCACGAGACAGAAACATCAAACACAAAGGACTACACATAAACAAACGAGACCAATTTGGAAAAAAATGGAAAAAAGTGTATTGTCAATATTGAAATATATGTTCTATAGTACCAATGTTTTTGTACAAGACACGTTATCCTCGTCAGTAGCACTTAATGTCAAACAGGTTGAATAAAGCCAAAGTAAATTTTCCTGGCGCCGTCTACAATATAGACTGTTAATGACAAATATGGATAATGACCATATCTCTGTATACAGCACAAAATCGATAATTCAGAAAATCAGCAACCGAGGGCATACAAAAACAGGAACCAAAGCAAACAAACAAAAACCTCCACCGTATGAAAAGAAGTGAACTCCCGATATGGGAATGAGAACAGGTGCCCAGGAAGAGTAAGCATTTCCTGCTAGCATGCAACACCCGCCGCTTCAATTCGGTAGAACTGTCACATCCGGTTACTTTCATTTCGGAAGACATAGAGTACAATCTTTGGTTGGAAGGTTCAAATGGTCTATAACAGAATATCATCCACTATTCTGGAGTGTGGGACATCAAAGTGTATGACGAGTTCCCAATATCGACCGTAGAACTTCCTATGTGACGATGTTAGTCGGTCACAAACATATCCCTGACTGAGAAGCTTATCTGAAAGACGTCTAGCTCTCAGAACAAAATCTGTATATTTGGTACTTGCTCTGGCATAGCGATTCAACTGAGATATTATCTTGCCGAAAATGAGCGGCTACAAATTTTGTGCAGGGTGTATATAGAAGCGCAAGGAGTATTTCATCTGCTTTCAGCATCCTTTTAATCAAGGAATTCCCCCCAAAGCTAAATTTCTGCGCTAATGCCAGTTCCTCCCATTTTGTGCAGACTTTTAAAAGTATCTTCCATAGCTGGTGTAAACTTAACCTGTGTCTTATCAAATGATTTAAAGAAGATCCTGACCACAACCTCAACAGCACCCACAATAGAGCACCAATTGAGCATCGACGGAACCCTAACAAGCTAGAGGTGGGACCAAATGCCAGGGGGGAGTAAGCATCCCCTGTTTGACTGACATTTCATGGACAAATAAAGAAGGACAAAAACATAGATACATGTGTAATTACATACTTTTTATCTAATTAATCGTTATGTAAAATAAGAATTATAATTACCGCTTCATCTTTATTATCACACAAACTTGGGGCTAAAATAAAACATGCGTCAGCTTCATTCAACCTGAAATGAAAACCAGATATAGTTGTATCATTTATCAAATTTTCAGTATGAAGAAGAAATTAGATTCAACCTTGTGATGTACAGATGAACTGGTGTAATTTGTACATACCTACATCGCCTGAGATCTACATCTTTGAGAGCCGATCCTTTCATGTAAATAACTCTGTGAGCCCATTTAGGATCTTTGAGTATGACCTGAAGGTTTGTGTCCTTCTCCTCAGAACTTAGTAACACCACTATGTGGTCCTATAAAAACAGGACTCAAATTTTCATAAAAATCATTCCAAGGAATGCATGTGTCGCCTGCGAAACATAGCGACACGCAGGAATCACTTTTATAGGGTGTGACATCCAAGTGTGACAGACAGACGGACAGACAGGCGGACGGACGGACAGACGGACAACGGACAAAGTGATCCCTAAGTGTCGCTATGCTTCCCAGGCGACACAAAAAGTTGAGATGTTAAAAGAAATTGATAAGATCGATGTATCCTTCATTTTCAGATATCCATAGCATAGATGTAACGTTAATTGGCTGATAGAATATTTCAAAGAATAAAATTATGATTCATTTTCCGAAATGATTTAAAGTTTGCAAGTTTTGAAACATACGAAGTACCTCTAATTTTGAATGAGCATAAAATTCTATGAGAAAGTCCATCACATCGTCTGCAGTAAGACTACTGGAGACAACAACCACATGTTTGTGTCCTCTAGCCTGACGGCTGCTGTACTCTCCTCCTGTCTTCTTTCTCTCTTTCCACGTGGAATGTATGCCTTCAAGCTGATGAACAGACAATTGAATATGTATCTGCTGTTACGTACAATAAATAGAGACAAAGACAAGTATAATCTAAAGTTGACAAAAGCATAGAAATTACATACTTTATTGGTGAATTTGTGTATCCTTCATATATTATACTGACTTGTCTTGGAATGAAGGCGAAAGCTAGGCAGATCATGAGTGCCATGAAGAGTTGTCCTAGCCATGAGTCTGGTGATATATCACCGTAACCGACCGTGGAGAATGTCACAATAACAAAGTAGAAAGATTCAAACATCGTCAGACGGTTCTTCTCATCGCTGCCCCGTTGGATGTGCTGAATACCACATATACTGTAATATAACATCATATCAGGTTAGAGACCATCTAGATAATTAGGCTAATCTAGCCTCTCGGGCCCATCTCAGCAAAGCTTACATCTACATCAGCAGCATAGAATACCACATATACTATAATATAACATCATATCGTATCAGTTAAAGACAATCTAAATAATAAGGCTAATCTAGCCTCTCGGGTCCATTTCAACAAAGCTTACATCTACATCAGCAGCATGGAATACCACATACATATATAACAAGGACATGTCGTGAAGGGTATCACCAAGAAGACGTCTAGAGCGAATACTGGACAAAATGACAACACAGAGTTTAATGCTGTGTTATGAATTGCAAAGTAATGCCCAGAAATCAATGAAACGGGACGCATGCGAAGGAGATTGATAAAAGGCATAATGTCAGCAGCATACTAACGTGGTAAAGACCAGACAGAACAGCGTCATGATGACAATGAGTAACTGCTGGAACAGCGTCACAGATATAGTCTGGAACCTCTGCTTTGTTAACGGTAAGTCATTCTGAAATATAGAGATAATAGCTGTTTTGTATTAACCCTGCATGAGTGATGACATATGGTTCCAATTGTTAAAATCGTTTACAGTAACTTTACACTCTTTTCTTAATATGAATTATACAGTTACCGTGGTTACCAGAGGGCTTAGCTTAGCTCACAGATCTCCACTGAATGAATTATATTTTAAATTACCCCAATAGAAAATGTCTTCCATCTTTCGTAATTTACTACCTTCTCATCAGAGGATCTTGCAATTCTATCATATTGCAGTAAGTTGATATACGAATGTACAGGACACATGGCAATTTACTCACAAACAGTTTAACCAGGCTCCATTTGATCAACCAAATGTTCAGAAATCCAGGCACAAATAAATTCATCAGTAATGGAGGGTATACCACCTGTAATATTTAAAATAAATGTCTTATATCACTTAATGTTGAGGGGTAGGGAAGTGAAAAACGGTACATGTACTATCCGATATAGGCTATCATAAATGACACGTAACAATTGAAAAAATAACATCTGCAATCAATGAATGAAAATGAAACAACTAAAACAACACTCAAGAATGGTGGATGATATTTTATCATAGACCATTTGAACCATCCAACCAAAGATTGTACTATATGTCTTCCGAAATGGAAACTAGTAACCGGATGTGACAGTTCTACCGAATTGAAGCGGCGGGTGTTGCATGCAAGCAGGAGATGCTTACTCTTCCTGGGCACCTGGTCTCACTCTCATATCGGGAGTTCGCTTCTTTTCATATGGTGGAGGTTTTTGTTTGTTTGCTTTGGTTCCTGTTTTATCCTGATTTTGTATGCATTCGGTTTCTGATTTTCTGAATTATCGATTTTGTACTGTAAACAGGGATATGGTCATTATCCATATTTGTCATTCATGCTTTTGCAGCACATAGGAAATATGTAAAACAATTAGTGTCAACATTTAAAAAAATCCCATGATGAAGAAGGCTATCACGATGAAAGAGGTGAAAATTCCAGTAGAATCCTACCGTTGCTATCATAGGCACTGTACATATGATTTCCAGGATCAGTCCATCATGAAACACCTTTTCATAACAAATACCCTAAGAAAACGAAGAGGATACATTCAAGTGAGTTGCAGTATTTTGTGGTCATTATTTGCAATTCATATTTTTTTTAAATGCAATCGCTAATTTTTTCTGAAGTTCTCAAAATGATTGAGATAATAAACTATCGAGAAAAATGCAAGGAACAAAACATCTTTTATGGAAGAGTTTTCAAATATTTCTTTTGTTATTTAAACTTAATAAAGAACTGAATACCTTGGATCCGATGATTAATTCCAGGATGACCTTTGACATGGTTGCCATGGAGATAACAACCTGTATAATCCACAATACCATTGGTCGCTGTACCCATAAAATAACATACCTACAAGAACACATCAACCTTGAAAGAGGGGTGCATTTGGTATGTATAACAATTACTCTAATGTGTCGAAATGTATTTGTGGCCATTCGATGTATTTAATTAGTTACTTTCATGCTTTTGAGAAAGGCATGAAGCTAATCCATTCTAAAATATCAATACTATAAACGTGCTTAATTTCACTGGGGGAAAATGTCCCGGTTGTAACATCAAGACGTTACGCTCGGGGCAAATATTCGCGATATTAATGTATCTGTCTTTGTAAGAATGCATCAGAGTTGGGGAAATTTTGGCGAAATCCCTTAATTTTCAGTATTTGTGCTTATCATATGAGGTACATATATACCAGTTGATTGCCGTGGAGGAGAAGACCATACTACCGTCGTCCTGAGGTAGGCTACCATTGGATGATTCACAGTGATGACCATTACTACAAGAAAATCAGATAGAGGTATATTATATCGTATTGTCTGTAGTTGTCATTATGAACTGCGTTCTTCGAGACCACTTGGTAACTGGACAAATAGGAAGGTTGTGTATGACCTGGGAGATGACCGTCTTAATTAATCAAGTCTGCTCCCATTACCCAATGGTCTCGTTAGTTAATGTGTAGTTTTTTTGTGTAAAACTGTCTTTTTTTGTTCTGTGCTCCTTGTGTCTTCTGCTTTGCTGTATAATCTGTGTTTTTGTTTTGTGCTCCTTGTGTATCTTGCTGTGCTGTATAGTCTGTGTTTTTGTTTTGTGCTCCTTGTGTCTCTTGCTTTGCTGTACAATCTGTGTATTACGCTCACATGTGCATGGGTATCAGGTGAGCGTTGTGCCCCCTAGGACTCTTTTTTGTTTTGTGCTCCTTGTGTCTCTTGCTGTGCTGTTTAATCAGTGTGTTTTGTTTGTTGCTCCTTGTGTCTCTTGCTGTGCTGTATACTCTGTGTTTGAGTTTGTTGCTCCTTGTGTCTCTTGCTGTCCTGTATAATCTGTGTTTTTGTTTGTTGCTCCTTGTGCCTCTTGCTGTGCTGTATAATCTGTGTTTTTGTTTGGTGCTCCTTGTGTCTCTTGCTGTGTTGTATAATCTGTGTTTTTATTTGGTGCTCCTTGTGTCTCTTGCTGTGTTGTATAATCTGTGTTTTTGTTTGGTGTTCATTGTGTCTCTTGCTGTGCTGTATAATCTGTGTTTTAGTTTGGTGTTCCTCATGTCTCTTTCTGTGTTGTATAATCTGTGTTTTTGTTTGGTGCACCTTGTGTCTCTTGCTGTGCTGTATAATCTGTGTTTTTGATTGGTGCTCCTTGTGTCTCTTGCTGTGTTGTATAATCTGTGTTTTTATTTGGTGCTCCTTGTGTCTCTTGCTGTGTTGTATAATCTGTGTTTTTGTTTGGTGCTCCTTGTTGCTCTTGCTGTGTTGTATAATCTGTGTTTTTGTTTGGTGTTCATTGTGTCTCTTGCTGTGCTGTATAATCTGTGTTTTAGTTTGGTGTTCCTCATGTCTCTTTCTGTGTTGTATAATCTGTGTTTTTGTTTGGTGCACCTTGTGTCTCTTGCTGTGCTGTATAATCTGTGTTTTTGTTTGGTGCTCCTTGTGTCTCTTGCTGTGTTGTATAATCTGTGTTTTTGTTTGGTGCTCCTTGTGTCTCTTGCTGTGTTGTATAATCTGTGTTTTTAGTTTGGTGTTCCTTGTGTCTCTTGCTGTGCTGTATAATCTGTGTTTTTATTTGGTGCTCCTTGTGTCTCTTGCTGTGCTGTATAATCTGTGTTTTTGTTTGGTGTTCATTGTGTCTCTTGCTGTGTTCTATAATCTGTGCTATTGTTTGGTGTTCCTCATGTCTCTTTCTGTGTTGTATAATCTGTGTTTTTTGTTCGGTGATCCTTGTGTCTCTTACTGTGCTGTATAATCTGTGTTTTTGTTTGGTGCTCCTTGTGTCTCTTGCTGTGCTGTATAATCTGAGTTTTTGTTTGTTGCTCCTTGTGCCTCTTGCTGTCCTGTATAATCTGTGTTTTTGTTTGTTGCTCCTTGTGTCTCTTTCTTTGTTGTATAATCTGTGGGTTTTTCGTTTTTGTTTGGTGCTCCTTTTGTCTCTTGCTGTGCTGTATAATTTGTGTAATTGTTTGGTGTTCCTTGTGTGTCTTGCTGTGCTGTCTCATCTGTGTTTTTTGTTTGGTGCTCCTTGTGTCTCTTTCTTTGTTGTATAATCTGTGTTTTTTCAATCGTTGCTCCTTGTTTCTCTTGCTGTGCTGTATAATCTGTGTTTTAGTTTGTTGCTCCTTGTGCCACTTGCGGTACTGGTTAATCTGTATTTTTAGTTTGGTGCTCCTTGTGTCTCTTACTGTACTGTATACTCTGTGTTTTTGTTTGTTGCTCCTTGTGTCTCTTGCTGTGCTGTATAATCTGTGTTTTTGTTTGTTGCTCATTGTGTCTCTTGCTGTGCTGTATAATCTGTGGTTGTGTTTGGTGCTCCTTATGTCTCTTGCTGTGTTTTTATTTGGTGCTCATTGTGTCTCTTGTTGTGCTGTTTAATCAGTGTGTATTTGTTTGTTGCTCCTTGTGTCTCTTGCTGTGCTGTATAATCTGTGTTTTTGTTTGGTGCTCCTTGTGTCTCTTGCTGTGCTGTATAATCTGTGTTTTTGTTTGGTGTTCCTTGTGTCTCTTACTGTGTTGTATAATCTGTGGTTTTTTTTGGCTCTTTGTGTCTCTTGCTGTGCTGTTTATTCTGTCTTTTTTGGTGCTCCTTGTGTCTCTTGCTGTGTTGTATAATCTGTGTTTTTGTTTGGTGTTCATTGTGTCTCTTGCTGTGTTGTATAATCTGTGTTTTTGTTTGGTGTTCATTGTGTCTCTTGCTGTGTTCTATATTCTGTGTTTTTGTTTGGTGCTCCTTGTGTCTCTTGCTGTGTTCTATATTCTGTGTTTTTGTTTGGTGCTCCTTGTGTCTCTTGCTGTGTTCTATATTCTGTGTTTTTGTTTGGTGCTCCTTGTGTCTCTTGCTGTGTTGTATAATCTGTGTTTTTTGTTCGGTGATCCTTGTGTCTCTTGCTGTGCTGTCTCATCTGTGTGTTTTGTTTGGTGATCCTTGTGTCTCTTGCTGTTTTGTATAATCTGTATTTTTGTTTGGTGTTCCCTGTGTCCCTTGCTCTGCTGTTTAATCCGTGTTTTGTTTGCTGTTCCTTGTATCTCTTGCTGTGCTGTCTAATCTGTGTTTTCACATCTGGGTCTTTAGCTGATACATTTTAATATTTTTTTTACACATCTAGATTCCTTATACATATGTACATGTCAACTGCATCGTTTGTCACCTATTTATAATTCTGACGACGTAAAAACGTTATCAGGGTCACTAACAGGGACAGGTGTGTCAACAATATCATTCAAATTGTCCATTTTGACAAACGTTTTCGGGGACGTCAAAAATACGACACTTTATTTTGACTTTACTATGTTAATCAAGTCACGTGTATGTATTTGATGGGATTACATCAGACTTTTTTATATTCTAGAGAAAAGAAATCAAGAATATGAATAAAAGATTTTAAATCGGAGGTCAAAAATAAAATTTTATATAAATTCATTTTTTGCTAGAAATTATAATCATAGTGCATTTCAAAAGATTAAGAAAATTATCATTGTCAGTATTAATTAAAAATTCAACAGAGGTCATTTCGACTCCGCTACCAATAACCAAATCAAATGCACACGAGAGTCGTAATATTAACTGCTCCTGGCATACTTTTTGTGTCGCCTGCGAATCATAGCGACACTTAGGGATCACTTTGTCCTTTTTTATCTGAGGTGCTTATTTCACTCTCATTATCTTGACTTGTACAAAATATATCATAATTCTAAGTTTTTTTAAACCGTAAATCTACGAGACAACTGAATTGAGTAAAGTTGTCAGTCATGAGAAAATTTATGCTGTTAAATATACATGGGAGTCAAAGGGAAGGTTACATAGCATTCGTTATTTATGATGCTCTCTTATGGAAGGCAAATAATATAATATGTAAATCAGTGACAACCCTTGACGCGAATTTTCATAATCAAATCTCGTTGCATTAAAGAAAAACATAAAACGAAGGAACATTTCATGAAAATTACAAGACACTGAAGGTATGCATCAATCATTAAAGGGTCCGTACAAGTATTAGTACATCACATGATAAACCCTTGGAATCCCATTGGTTGAGGACGCGGGGACTTTGAGAGAATAGTGTCCGGCGACCGGGCATTATTGCTTTTTCCTATTACTAACAGAGTTACGTCGCTTGGAGAGTAATGCGCTATAAATAGGTGTCGCCACTATTCCTTCCAAAAGCAACACAATGACAATGAGAGAAACGGGCATCATGTAAATAGTACCCACTCAAACGGGCATTAATAGGGCAGTAACAATCTGCACAGTATTTCTCATGTACATTTATATAATACTTATTATGAAAAGCGAGTCCCCTTCCCTCAATCCTCCTATTTATGAAAAATACCAAAAGGCATCAAAATGAAAGTCGAATCAAATACATATATATAAAAAGTCTACTTTTGTTTGTGGTGTTGTCATCAGCTGACGGATCTGAGCAAAACTTAGCTTACAAGTCGTACAATTTCCTTCAAAATCTGTTCAGTGTTGAAAAGATGGAAGACGACAGACGGACAATAGCTCACGCCAGCTTTTCTAAGGTGTCAGTTGAAAATGTGAATATATAACTAGGTATTAATCAGAAATGCACATGCAGTTTTCGTATGCATTACCTTGTAAATATTTCTCAAGCATTTACATTTTATATGACAGACATATTTCATTCTACTTTGCTCTATTTAATTATGAGATTATAAAGGACTGAATACTAAACATCTAAATTATATTTTAAAAGTGTCATATTCTATTTTTATAAAATCGTCCAGTGTTTTATGACAGTTTGACGGTAAGTATTCACGTAAATCAGACAATAAGAACCTCAGGCCGCTTTATTTATAGACAGTTTTGAGGACTCTTTGCTGTAATATTTGTTTAAATTTTCAGACCGACTGTTTACGTGACTTTTAATTCCATTGTTGTAATCTCTAGTACCCCGTGTGTCATCAGTATCTATATTTTCAGCTATCATCAAGTCGTAAAATTCTATACGGTTAATGTGTTTTCTTTACCAGTGATTTATTAAAATCAGATTTTAAATATAAAAATTATTTTTCCTCTCTCTTTTTCAGCAGAGAGATCGATCTTTTGAAGCATTGTTGAATTATTTTGAATTTTTGAATTCAAGATGCATGGATAAAAATCAAACTTATACAATGCTCTGACCCCAGGGGTCAACGAGTATTGAAAGATATTTTATGCTAGAAGCATTCAAAAAACACAAAAATTGCTAAATTTATCGGTTTGACCTTTACAGCACGGCTAATGTGACAGGTGTTACTGACAAGCAGGAGAAGCTTACTCTCCCAGGACACCTGACCTCATCTCCGTTGGGATTCACTTTTGTTCCTTTGCAAGATGTATTTTGTTCGTTTGTTTTTGTTTTGTCTTGTTTTGTTTACTTTTTGTTTTGTTTACTTTTTGTTTTGTTTACTTTTTATTTTGTTTACTTTTTGTTTTGTTTACTTTTTGTTTTGTTTACTTTTTGTTTTGTTTACTTTTTATTTTGTTTTGTTTCTGTTTTGTTTGGGTTTATTTATTTTTTTTTTTTGTGGGGTTGCATTTTTCTGGTTTCTTATGTCCACTGATTGTGAGTTTTTAACAAGATTCTGTTTTTGCGTTGGATTTTAAGGCATTCAGGAACTCGTGTTTCACGAAGGAAAAAAAACTTCTTTATGTGTGAGTTCTCCGCATCAGTGTATTTGCCTATATTGAACATTCTGTCCCGTCTCAACATCTAAACAATGAAAAAACTACATACCATTCATAGTCTGTCTGATCATCCAATAGCACTCTCACAAAATACAGAATACAAAGTAGTGACTTGGCTACCAGGTCAAATATACGGAGTCTCAGTCCTACAAAGACAAATCATCATCATCATCATCATCATCATCATCATCATCATCATCATCATCATCATCATCATCACCTTACAAAAATGGCTTTAAAAATCATAGTATTCTTTTTTTGATATCATGAAAAGTAACCCCTATTGCAGATTTATTTTGTAAGCTTACAGTGTCCTTGTCAAAGTTTAATGTGTGACCCCCCCCCCCCCTCCTTCTAAAGAAAAAAAGAAAGAAAATAAATAAATAAACAAAGGAGTGTGAGAGAATGAGAAAAAAGTCACTCGGTTACAACTTTTTGAATGGATAGAATGAATATGATGATTATTCTCAGATTTATAGAATTGTAGATAAAGTATGATGGAAAAGAAAAATATCCTTTGAACTTGTTTCATTACAATTATATAGATATTTTATTCCAGCTTGGGAAATTTTCAATTGATCTATATATGATCTAATATAACACTTGTCCCTGTGATTTGATGATATTGATCTTTAGACACAGGATCCTTCTCTTATTTCCTGATCTAGTGATTGATATGATATGATTATTTTCCGTGAAGTAGGAAGTGATTTTACGTACTGGTGGACGGGTTCCTCAGGAAAATCCTCCTCAGCCTTCCCCGGTACGAAACTTCGTTAGTGAAATATTTGACGGGAGCAGATCTGTAACATAATAATGTGGAAATCTATAGGCAATTTATTTAGGGAAAACTTTCCTTGTTCGAGCTAATTTATTTGAAAAGAAATATAGATGCCAAAAGAAAATCTGCCTAAAATAAATAATAAGTATCCCCTCTATAGCCACCCCTTTAGTTTTGATATCAAGTTTTATAATCTTAATCATTGGTGTTGTCCAGTCCAGATTACAACATGTACAAAGTAGGCTACGGAATCGTGGAACTGTTAAGCAATCAGTCTTTTTTTTTTTTTTATTTTAGTTTACTTCTTGACAAATGTACATTTATTTTAAGCTTTGACAAATCATCGAATATCTTGCATACTAAAAGGAAAAAAAATCATCGTTATTTTCATCTTACCTGATCCAGTCATCGTCAGAATCTTCCTCGCTGTCATCTACAAAATTGAGATCAATACCGTCGCATAGTGTCTCATCGGCCATTCTATTTTCTTCATTACTGAAAAGCAAGATCATGATTAATTAGATACCCGTGTATATTCAATGTGTCCATTTCATCAAAAGACAATTTTCTTAATATATATATATTTTTTTTCAGTTTAAGAATTGAATGAAATTTGTGTAAACATCACCTTTTCTCCATGTCATTTTCCCTTTATTTATCGACAGAATTTTCAATTTTAACAGTGTTAAGATTTAACCCCGTGACCCTCTGTGCATAGATATACGTGCGTGCGCATTGATTCAGAATAGACACTTATAGGTGGAGTATATTCATGTTCAGTACCTTACATCATTGCCTATGTATAACTTCACTGAGTTTTATTACGTAATTCATTCGCTTCAGTTAAAAAGTTAAAAGATGAAAATACGACTTATGTACTTTAACTGTTTTGCATTGAAAGAAATGATGATTTAATTGAATTTATAATTCATAAATGGCAGTGTGTGAGCGGCGTAGCTGCCCCCGCCCCCCCCCCCCCCCCCACCTACAAGACGGATATTTTACTTCATTTCAATCAACAAAGCGAAAGCAAAACATGTTTTTTTTTTTCTCTCTTTTTTAACAAAAGGATATTAAAGAACAAAAAAAAACAAAACAAAACAAAAAGCAAAAGCAAAAACAAAAACAATACAAAACAAAACAAAACAAAGACGAAACCAAAACAAAAAAAATCAATTTTAAGGAATTGTGGTCCCCCGCTTTTGGGTGTTTGTCTTACTGGAATGCTTACAGACTCCCTCCCCCTTATTCTTAAGGTTTCATAATATATCTCATGTATTATCAAAATTCTATATATCAAAAGATTTAATTCTAAGAAAGGTCAAAAGGTCAAAACTTACCAAGGGTAAGGTCTTGTGAAAAGGAATTCACATGTGACATATGAAAGTTCCATCATTTACCATCCAAAAATTATGATCGAAGTTGAAATTTTTAAATGTGAGTCAATCTCCAAGGATGAGGTCACAAGGTCAGAATTGTTGTTACCAACAGAACGGTCTTGTCACAAGAAATAAGCGTGTGAAATATGAAAGCTCAATCATTAACGATTCAAAAGTTATTGTCATGGTTAAAGTTTTTGAAAAGTAGGTCAAACTTCAAGGTTAAGGTCACAAGGTCAAAATTGTTGGTTTCCATGGAAAAGTCTTGTCAAAAGGAATATACATATGAAATATGAAAGCCCTATCACTTTCCATTCAAAAGTTATAGTGAAGGTTAAAGTTTCTGAAAAGTAGGTCAAACTCCATGGTCAAGGTTACAAAGTCAAAAGGTTTGGTATCCATGGAAAGATCTTGTCACACGGCATATACATGTGAAACATGAAAGCCTTATCACTTACCATTCAAAAGTTATGGACAAGGTTAAAGATTTTCTGACTGACAGACAGACAGACAGACAGACGGACGGACGAGGCAGTTCCATGTCCCCGCGCTTTCACCAAAGCGGGGGACAACAAAAAAAATAACAAAACAGAGGAGGCTATGAAGATCATTTTTCATGCTATAAAATATGCACTAGCCATTCAATGAAAAAATCATATATTATAATCATAATAATACAGAGGTGGGGCTTTGATTTTCTGAAGAAGAATGAACACAGCAATATTTTTTTTCTATTTTCCTTAAATTAAACAATGATATGAAACGTCAAAAAATAGAGAAAACATCAATCAGTTGCTGTATTACATTCAGTCTTCTTCCGAAAGGCATATTTTCGATTATAGTTGTTTCTGAAACCTTTTGAAAAGAAGCTTTTCAACACAGAGTAAGTTATCCTGCCTAATCTGGATAGAATCAATTGCAAGGACAGACAAGAAAAACATATAAGGAGCTGTTAAGATAAGGCGTAAAATCTGTCCTGAAAAGTCAAAATTTCAAAATGCAAAATTTGAGAATCTTTTTCGGTAGAAATTTCAAGTAACTTGGTCCACATATGAATCTGCAGTCAGATGGGATAATTTATGCAAAATAAGACCCATATTTTGGTCAAAATAAGCGTTTTTTACACAGAAATCAATGCAAAACGGAAAAGTTGTATACAACATCGTTCCCCTCCTCGCTTTACAATGCCACTTTCAACAAAGTTGTATATCAATAAAACACATTTTCTAACCCAGTGGGGTTCTTAAGCGAGGGGGGGGACAATGTCCCACATGCGAAAAACGACTTGCAAAAAGGGGGATGGATGACTATTTTTAAATTTGCATCTAGAGCGATAAAGTAGGTTATATTGCCATCTTTTTCACTTTATACCACGGAACAATCTATTCAGAGTGTGTTCCGATCAAACATTTAACAGTGTGGAAGGAAATAAACGAGAAAGTTGTCTATTTCTACACCGTGTCTATTTCGCGCCAGAAAGCTACATTAGTGGCAGAGAAGAACGAAATAAAACCGTTTTTCAGTTTCCGGATTGCAGATTTTGCCGATTATATTGATATAATAACCTCAAAGTTAATTTCGCCTATCCAATTTTGACATGAAAAGGTAACAGAAGCATAATAAACGTAAAAATGTGTAAAATAATGCATTTTTTGTTCGTTTTCAATCGATATTCAACGTTTTCCGTATTCTGTACCCGTACCTCTTCAACCCGTAATCATAACATCGTTCACCAAATTTATTTAAATAAAATACCTACTATGGATCTTATAATACTTCATATTTTTATCCTGACCAACTTTTATCTAAATTGGAAGGACAGCGCACGAGAAATAATCGATTGATTTCAGGGCTAAATCCGGCCCTTATCTTAACAGCTCCTTTCAGAAATTTTGAGAAAAATTGAATTTGGCGTCCAAGTGTTCAATACCTCCTTAATACCCCTCTGTATATCCCACAGGTAATACTAGAAAAGCAAACAATATGCATTTTATCAATACATAACTTATACTACAAAACGTGCAGAAGAGGTAATCATTCTGGATTTTCGATTGCGAATTTTTCAAATCCATTTCAATTTGTTACTTTTATACTAATTTCAATTCATTGTACCATATAATCCGCATAATTATATATAAAGGTCCGTGTACTAAACCACAATTCAATTTTCCATTTTTGAAATGTTAATGAAAAATGGAAAATTGAATCAATTTTTCATTTTCAATTTAGTAAATGAAAAATGGAAAATTGAACCAATTTTCCATTTTTCATTTTAAAATTTCAAATTGAAAAACGAAAATGGAAAATGGACTCAAATACGCTGTATTAAACCACAATTCAATTTTCCATTGCAAAAGTAAAAAATTGAACCCATTTTCAATTTTCAATTTTCATTTTGAAAATGAAAAATTGATTCAATTTTTCATTTTTCATTTTAAAAGTGAAAATTGAAAATTGAAAATGGGTTCAATTTTCCTTTTTCCTTTTTAAAATTTTATTTTCTTAATGAAAAATAGAAAATGGACTGTAATAGGCTGTACTAAACCACAATTCAATTTTCCTTTCCAAAATCCGTAATGGAAAATGAAAAATTGAGTCAATTTTCCATTTTTACACTCCGCGCGCTAATGCAAAAATGAAAAATGAAAAATTGAATCCATTTTCAATTTTTCATTTTTCATTTTCGTTTTAACGACACACGACCTGCACACCCCTATCTCTATAATCCAGAGGTCCAGCGAATAGCCAATCAGAGCGCTCGTTTCAAACGTAAACAAAAGTCTCTATCGGCAGCTTGCCCTTTCTCTCGCTTCGCAAATAAACAGTTGTTATTGTGGAAATAACATTTTATATGTTTTGTTTTTAAAATAAATTTTTTTAAATGTGTTACTGAAACCACCGTGAAAGTAAAATAAAAGTAGCCCATGTTTCAAACTTTCTGTTGATTTTATTGTATCAACATAGAGGGCACATCTTGCACATGAAGTCCAACGGTTCTGTAACGTGAACACGCTTTGAATAATGTCGTTTTAAAAGACATTGAATATTAATACTTGTTTCACTCTGACAGTCAAAAGTTAAATTGGCGATTCAATAAACGGAGTAACTGCTAATTAGATAATTGGATTAACGCAGGGGTAGACGTTGTTTGCACGCGCAGCGTCACTAACATCAAGCGAGCCGGCATGATCGTTGCTCAAGCCGATTTTAAAGGTAATTGTGCTATGCATGGTCAAAATCAAAATAAATCGATTCAATGATCCTTGTATATCTTGGAAAAAAATGAACAAAGAGACCCAAAAAAATCTAAAATCGTACGCGAAATTTTCGGATTTTTATGACAAAATGGTGTAATCCGAGGCTTTTTTAAAAATCGTTTTACATTCCCCATATTTTGATTTTTAGATTTAATCGGACTTCACAGATTTTTCACTTGTATAAAAGCGCGAAGGGTTTGTGATTTAGATTTTTTTTTTCATGAAGAATGTTACTTGCAGTTTTTTTTTTTTGGTTTTTTTTTGGTTTTTTTTTTTGCGCAAAAGTTATCCGTTCGTAGGTTTGCCAAACCATGACACGACGCATTCATGGGACAGAGAGTACAGATTTTCTTGACTTTTTTTTCAAAATATTCTCGGGGAGGCCCCCGAACCCCTTTCCAGATGTAGGGATATCAACTTCCATTATACCCTCCCCACATAGACCCCTCATGCCTTGCGAGTCATTCCACAAAATGTGTATGATTATGCAACCCCCCCCCCCCCCCATTTGAGGATTTAGGCCCGCCGGTCCCTGCTAACCGTCCACATCGAAGCTACGCCCGGCACTGATCAATCAATATAATAGACGGTAAACTAATATTTTAGTGAAAATTCGGCAAAGTGCTCAACCCCCCCCCCCCCCCATTTTTTAACATATATTTTGATATGCAATATGCACAAGAATATTTGATTATTACAGATTAAAATACATTTATAAAAGAAACCAAATACAATATACAAATGTAGTTCCAGGCACGTATCGTCCCTGATAGTACTTGCTTAGAAACTTAATATCATTCAAGAAATATACAATTACACTACTACAGTAAATCTATCATGTGGATAACATGTAGAGGAGATAATTACATTTTTGTACTATGAAAACAATATTAATGTTTGAAATACACGTGTCACATGGGGTTTAATCCCGATTGTCCCACATTTCGAAAAAATCATATCCCGATTGTCCTACATTTCTAAATAAACATATGCAGAATTGCAATACAAACACTCAGTTTATAGTCTGTTTTACTTGAATAAGTAGTATACTTCGTTATATTTTCAAGTTCTAACGATGATAAAAAAAAAGAAAATAATATGATGGATATGATCGTCTGTATATTTCTATTTATTTATTTATTTATTTTTTCGTTCATTATTGTTTGAATATTTATTACTTACGCAAACAGTGCACCCCCCCCCCCCCCCTATTTTTTTCACATGTTTAACTCACTGAGATTATTTGTTCCATCTCTATTACATTATCAGTCATTCATTTCTTCTTATATTCATTCTTATTCATTCTTCTTGTAATCATGATAGATGTTGAATTTATGTAAATGTAACATAATATGCTGTTTTGACAGGGCTTACAAAATGTACGTCATTACATTAATTTTTTTTCATAGAATTACATCCATAAGTTGGTTCAAATCTTCAATATGGTGAAGTTCCTGGCTTTTATAAATACTTTCTTCTCAAAATAAGCAGTGTTGTCTTGAAAATACGTTATTTAATTCAGAAACATGGACATTCTTTTATTTTTAGCACTTTGACAAACTTCTTAGATATAGACACGAAAGAATCTTAATATAGATTTAATTGTTGCGTATATGTGCACTAGGTAGTTAATTTCGAAAATAAAACTTCAAAATATCTGTGATTAATATTGAAAATTCACACTTTATGGCATTATGCCAATAAAGAATGAAATATTAAAGGTTTTTTTTCCCGCTCCAAACATATCATCTAACGTGAAAGTACTGGTACTGATCATAATTTATTCCTAAAAGAAGCATCTTCTATCGATAAATATAATCTTATGGATTTCATGAAAAGTTTCATTTAAGTTTTGTACGAAAATGCGTTTTTTAAGTACAAGTCATGAAAGAATGATAATGAGCTATACTGCAGATCTCAGAGTCAGTGAAAGAAATAAATCTAAAGTTTTCGCATAAATACCCTTTTGAAAAAAGAAACATTTAAATACGAGCTATACATGTAACATCAAACTATATTAATTCGAAATCATAGTTGTTTTTCCATTGCGCTATACATATGCATAAAAATATTGTCTCCTGTTAAAAAAAACCTCATTACCCCCGTAAAAGATATATTTTGACTATATGGAATTTTCCGTGAAACATCTTTTTACTTTTTAGTCTGAAAGAGGGTAAACATACTTCAAAATAAGATAGATTGAGGATGGTCAGTGGAAGTGCATCCATAGGTTTGATACATGACAAATATGGAAAAATTATGACCATATCCCAATTTACGTACACAGTACAAAATCCATAATTTAGAAAATCATAAATAGAAGGCATCGGTAATTGTTTAGTCGAATGCATAAAAGTCAGGTTAAAAAGGAACCAAAGCAAACAAATGAAAAGAAGCGTTTTTTTTTTTAAGTCAAAATTGGCGAATTCATCTAACCTTAGTAATCCAACTTAATGCATAAAATTAACAAGAATATCTTATTCTGCTAGTTTCCCGATTTATCGTTACAAGACGACATTCTAGCGACGAATCATTTTCTTTTCTTTTGAATTTTGAACATTCGAAAGTTTGAACATTTTTCCATTTTGATAGAAGTCCCGAAATGTCTTTTTTTTCTGAAATTTCGCACAATTTGCATGAATACGTCTCCCGCCTCTACATTAAAGTACACAAAATTTCAAGACATGTATATTGATGTCGTTGATAAAAAAAAATATGAATCAGACTTTAACTAAAACCCTCTGATCTCTGAATGAAATAATTGCTGCAATTGCCTAATTAACTTGCACACCATATCCCGATTGTCCCACATGACTTTTATACCTTTTTAGCTCACCTGAGCCAAAGGCTCAAGTGAGCTATTGTCATAGTGTGGCGTCCGGCGTCCGTCGTCCGTCGTCCGTCGTCTGTCGTCCGTCGTCCGTCCGTCCGTCCGTCGTAAACTTTTAACATTTTCAACTTCTTCTCAAGAACGGCTGAAGGGATTTTGATGAAACTTGGTATGCATGAAGTACTAAAGGTCCTCTACCAAGTTTGTTCATTTCGGCTCGATCCCTTCAGGGGTGGATCCAGGGCGGGGTCAAATAGGCCCCGGAGGGTACCCCTCTTCAAAAATCTTCTTCTCCAGTTCCACTGAATGGATTGAAAAACTAATTGTATCTATGTGATCTAGAAGGATGTATGATTCAAGTTTGTTCATTTCGTTAAAATCCGACAACTAATTTTTGACGCGTTTTTGACGTCTTTTCGGACTTAGTCAGAAATGCACATTTTTGCACTTTTTCTTTAAATAACTCAATAAGTGTATGATTTTACACACTCATTTACTACATATTTATCATATTTAACTTATTTAATGCTTTGATATGTATTTTATGCTTAAATTTTATTTTTTTGATTTTTTATGAATTTTTTTCTTATGTAAAAAGGAAGGGGGGGGGGGGTGATTTTCATACATTTTCTGCTTCTTTTCTATAACCACTCTTCAGATTGTCATGACAATTTGTAGGTATGAGGTACTCATGCATGGTACCCTACAAGTGAAAGAATTTTGTCCAGATATCCACTTTTGGATTTTTAAGGAATATTTTTTAAGATTGTACATAGGTATAATGTATGTTTTCCATGCCCAATGGACCCATGGGGAGTGGCTTCAAACCCCGGCGGGACCCCAACAAAATTTTTTCCCCTTTTTATTAGCTCACCTGAGCCAAAGGCTCAAGTGAGCTATTGTCATAGTGTGGCGTCCGGCGTCCGTCGTCCGTCGTCCGTCGTCTGTCGTCCGTCGTCCGTCCGTCCGTCCGTCGTAAACTTTTAACATTTTCAACTTCTTCTCAAGAACGGCTGAAGGGATTTTGATGAAACTTGGTATGCATGAAGTACTAAAGGTCCTCTACCAAGTTTGTTCATTTCGGCTCGATCCCTTCAGGGGTGGATCCAGGGCGGGGTCAAATAGGCCCCGGAGGGTACCCCTCTTCAAAAATCTTCTTCTCCAGTTCCACTGAATGGATTGAAAAACTAATTGTATCTATGTGATCTAGAAGGATGTATGATTCAAGTTTGTTCATTTCGTTAAAATCCGACAACTAATTTTTGACGCGTTTTTGACGTCTTTTCGGACTTAGTCAGAAATGCACATTTTTGCACTTTTTCTTTAAATAACTCAATAAGTGTATGATTTTACACACTCATTTACTACATATTTATCATATTTAACTTATTTAATGCTTTGATATGTATTTTATGCTTAAATTTTATTTTTTTGATTTTTTATGAATTTTTTTCTTATGTAAAAAGGAAGGGGGGGGGGTGATTTTCATACATTTTCTGCTTCTTTTCTATAACCACTCTTCAGATTGTCATGACAATTTGTAGGTATGAGGTACTCATGCATGGTACCCTACAAGTGAAAGAATTTTGTCCAGATATCCACTTTTGGATTTTTAAGGAATATTTTTTAAGATTGTACATAGGTATAATGTATGTTTTCTTACCAAAAAAGAAAAGAAATTCTCAAATCGCACCGGGTTATACACATTGATACTACTTTTGAATGAAGAAATTTTATTTGAATCACAAAAGATTAAAAGTACACAACTTTTTTAATATTTTTTCAAAGCCATGCACCTGGTTCCGGACCGGAATTATTCGAATTTTATGATCTGAGGACCCATTTTCACACGTATTCTTCCACACATGTAGATGGTAAATAAAGACGCCATGTTTCTTGTGTTACAAATTTGATTGGTTCAATACCTCCCCGCCCCCTTTCACACGTATTCTTCCACACATGTAGATGCCTCACACACTTTAAAACTATATTCAAAATTTTATTTCATCTATCTAGTAAACAATCACGGGAAGACAATTCAAGATAAACATTGTGTGTATTTTCCACCAATTGTTGAAAATAATACGAAAATAATCGGAACTATTTGACCAATTGTTGAAAATAATAAGAAAATAATCGGAACTATTTGACAGGACAATGACCTAGATATGCATTAATTCATCTTCGTCCCCAAGGCGCATCGTATTCCGCTAGGCGCTACATTGCAATACAAACCGCAAAGCAGTACTGCGATATATTTCAGGAGATACAGTGCAAACGGAATAGATTTTTATACTTGGAACACTTTCATAATCTGTATCTGTATCTGTATGGGTACGTTGAATTACCAATACTGGCTTGTGATCAACGGAATGAGAGAGCGCATAAACTTACTTAATCGCGCTTCAGGCTGAATCTAAAGCCTTCCACAGTCCTTGACAGCACTTGATGGTTATCCAGTTCGTTCCACTCTGTGACTGTACGTATGAAGAATGAGTTCTTCCTGATGACGGAATTACATGTAGGTATGTTAAAGCAGCGAGTATGGTTTGAGCTATGAACAACGTTCATAATGGTTATCATTCATGTACTTGGAACACTTGCATATACTTGTTATCATGTATAAAGTTTGCTCGAATTTCCTCTGTCTTAGACTCTCTTAGATGAAGTAATTTACGGACTGATTTCTTGAAAAAACGTCTAATGAGTAATCTCTTCCTCTGGATTTTGAGAATGCATAGGACATTTAATATCTGAAATTCTTGAAAATAAATAATTCCGTTCAGAGTTCCTGAAATCTTCCAATGAAATGTTGGACCACAGAAGCTGTTGTTTTAATAGAGAAAATAAATTATTATTCACAACCTTAAGCCACTGTGTTCATCATCTTGTATGTATAATATTTCTAAGAGGAACACAGAGGCCTGAGGTTGTGAATAATAAAACATTTTCTCTCATAAAACGACAGGATCCTGTGTTAAGACATTTGGGAATTTTTATCTGTTCAAATAATAGATACATAATGAGTTTTTATCAGACCAAATAACTACTTGTCGGCAAATCCAATGCAACCGATACATTTCATGAACTCTCTCCGCTAACAACTTGCCCGTGTAACAGACCTATGATGAGGTAAAACAATTAGTTAACAGTAAATAACGATGTCGTAGGTCTGCTAGTTGGACAAGCTAAACAATTTCATGGGCCTTTTAATTTGTTTCAAACTGCGAAACCTTAGAGAAACCACTTGAGTTGTTGAACAGCGTATGCTGAAATGCGATGCTCCTTCTCGCCTGTTGAAATATGCATAGGCAAGAAGCGTCGCATTTCAGCATATTTACTTAAAATTATTTGTTCAAGTGGCTTCACTGGGTCATGAGGTTTGATACAACATACACTGCTTTTTTGGAAAACAAACTGGCACAATTTCTGCACAACTCACTTGAATTGATGAATATTGGATCAAAACGATTTTAACTGTACGTTTCATGTATTTGAGATGAAATCAATACTATTCAAAAGCATAATTCATAGATTTCAGTGAATAAAGGCAAAACCGAAAAATCTTTGTTTTTTATGCCCCTGGAATAAAAGATTCGGGAGCATAAAGTTTTTGGCCTGTCCGTCTGTCTGTTTGTCTGTCTGTTTTCCAAAAAACTTTAACATTGGGCATAACTTTTGAATGGAAGCTGGTGATAGAGGTTTCATATTTCACATGTGTATTTACCAAAATTTTTGACCTCATGACCATAACCTTGACCTTTCACGTACTTCTCAAAAACTTTAACATTGGGCATAACTATTGAATGGTTATAGTGATAGGGCTTTCATATTGTACATGTGTATTCCTTGTGACAAGATCTTTCCATTGATACCAATATTACGCTGACCCTGACCTCTCACATACTTAACAGAAAATGGTGTTTATACTAACAAAGATGCCGCCGGGGGCATTCTCGTTTCACAAACACAGGCTTTATAATTTCTGGCATGCTAGCTATCAATAATGAAAGGTTTTGTGTTCAATTTTAAATAAACTTAATTTGTGAAATCATTTCATTGTTTTATTCTTTTTCTGCTGCACATTTATGTGGAATTTTACAATATGATTTTATTTTTGATGTTGCATAATTGAACTATACTAGCTGGGCATATGACGTTGGACCACTTTATCCGTTTTTTTTTTCAAATCAGTAAAAAAGTTATTGTTTTGAAATGTGACTATTTTTTTCTTTTTTGTACCTTTAAAGGTTGTCTGAAAAAAAAAAAACACTTCTCTGCATCCGGCAAAAATCTTTTTAGAAAGGTTGTGGGCTAAAATCCTGGTACTGGCACTATCAGTATTCAATGTCAGTATGTCAGTTAGAGCGTGCATGGGTATCAGGTGAGCGTTGTGCCCCCTGGGGCTCTTGTTTATATAAATGTGGGACAATCGGGATGACATGGAGGCATGCGCTGTTCAGCAGGCGATGGAGAACATGGAAAACTTTATCAGTGGGGGATCCAGCTTTTGAGTTAGAGGGGGCGTAAAATTAGCGAGGGGTCCTGGGACCGCTTAGGTCCCGAGCGGGTCCAGGGCAGAGCCCTGTTAGGGGAACCACTTCGCCCCCCCCAGAAGCTAACGAATTTCAGCCTTATTGGACCCATTTTCATGACTGAAATTGATTAATGAACTGAAATTGATGCATTTGACAATTATATTAACTAACAGGTAGTTAATATTTATTAATATTTACTCTTTGTTTATGAAAAATGATCGTTTTACCTATGATTTGCAGATTTCAGGAGTGGGGAGGGGGGGGGGGGGGCGTACGCCGCCCCCCCCCCCCCCTTGAATCCGCCAATGTTTAACATTTATTTTCCCATGACGTAATCAAAATATCGGAATGAAAATTAGATATCTACTATCTAGATACTAGAAATCTATATCTATCAAACCATTTAAGTTTCAATAGGGCGGATTTAGGGGGTGGGTGGTGGTGGTGGCGGTGGGCAATACCCCCCCCCCCCCCATGGGAGCCCCCCCTCCCCCCCCCCCCCCCCCCCCCCCCCAGGGTTTCGCTTTATTTTGGTAACATCAGCAATCAAAAAAACCCTGCAAAAGCATCAGTAGAAATTGCTCAATGGTCAGCAATTCACCAATTAGAAAGATTTTGTTTTAATGTATTCACCTTAATAGAGAATTTATTGAGGTTGTAAATACAATTTTTTAATGTTCTAAATTTGTTCGTACTAACAATATTTTATTGCGAAGTTTTGTAATGTACATCGCGCAGGGGGGGTTTCTGTTATGCCCGAAAATTGGTCCTTATTCCAAGTAGTAATCATATCTTTCATTTCAATTTCTACATTTTATCGGAAATGAACAATCATATAAACATGTCAAATGATTTACAAAACATGTAAATGGCACGGGGATAGTAACCTTCACGCTTTTATGCTTATAGAAGGATCTTTTTTTAATCTTCACATTTTGTTTAAAACATATAAATGTACATGTATTAAACATTGTATTTGGAAATTATGTAAAAACAAACAAACAAACAAACCAAAATGAAGAAAACAAATTTTGCACCATATCATACCAATATTCTAATTCTATATCCATGTAACTGCGGGGACAAATAAACAATAAGTAGTAAAGTACAAATAATCTGAAAAAAAAAAAAAATCGAGATAAACCCAGGCTCTCCCTACTAATTTGAAAGGGTATCCCTAAAATGGTCCTGATATTCGAGATGATAAGGAGAAAATATGCTTCAGATTGCACAATTTTATTTTTTTTCTTAATTCCCGGGGAGGCCCCCCGAACATCTACCTCCCGTACCCTCCTCCACTGGGCATTTCGTGCCTCGGATCGACCCTTTGGGCCGATGCAACACCCAACCTCCCGCTTTCCACTCTAGATCCGCCCCTGATAGTGTACAACCATCCAAAGGATTACCGGATATACAGCGGTGGTAGTAGAATAACCTTTTGACAACACAGACGTCAACCGTGTTATGAATTGATCAAAAAGAGATTACTTTCAAATTCATACTAATTAAGTGTTCATAGTTCTTTTTATGCAAAAAAGCACAATTCTGGTAGATTCACTCGAAATATAGGCGATAACACAAGGACACTTTTTTTAAAAGTCCATGATCCTTTAATAAGCTTATTGCATTACCTTGTCAAATAGCTATGTTATAAAAAATACGAGAGAGCTGCATAAATGTGTCTAAGATAACATATTTCATAATATCATTTTAAAAACAAAACATATAAAATGTTATTTCCACAAAATTCTTACGACTGTTTATTTGCGAAAAAGTCATTTGTTTACGTTTAACCGAGCGCTCTGATTGGCTAATCGCTGGACCTCTGGATTATAGAGATAGGGGTGTGCAGGTCGTGTGTCGTTAAAACGAAAATGAAAAATGAAAAATTGAAAATGGATTCAATTTTTCATTTTTCATTTTTGCATTAGCGCGCGGAGTGTAAAAATGGAAAATTGACTCAATTTTTCATTTTCCATTACGGATTTTGAAAAGGAAATTGAACTGTGGTTTAGTACAGCCTTTTACAGTCCATTTTCTATTTTTCATTAAGAAAATAAAATTTTAAAAAGGAAAATTGAAAATTGAACCCATTTCCAATTTTCATTTTTCATTTTTATAATGAAAAATGAAAAATTGAATCAATTTTTCATTTTTCATTTTCAAAATGAAAATTGAAAATTGAAAATGTGTTCAACTTTCCATTTTCGTTTTTTACTTTTGCAATGGAAAATTGAATTGTGGTTTAATACAGCGTATTTGAGTCCATTTTCCATTTTCGTTTTTCAATTTGAAATTTTTGTATGAAAAATGGAAAATTGGTTCAATTTTCCATTTTTCATTTACTAAATTGAAAATGAAAAATGAAAAATTGATTAAATATTCAATTTTTCATTAATGTTTCCGAAATGGAAAATTGAATTGTGGTTTAGTACACGGACCTATAAAGATATGCCCCTTCCACCGAAAAATACAACCCCATGACATCGCATCTAGAGAGGTCTTAAGGAATAATATGAGAATATTATTAGAGTGTTGGGGGGGGGGGGGGGGGGGGTCTTTTAATTTCTTACGCAAGGCAATCCACTAAATCTTTTAACTTTTCCTATATATAGATGAGTTCGATAATGAACATACTTAATGGTGTAAGCCCTTTTTACGACAAAGTTCACCGTGGGTCTGAGCTCATCATGAGGTTTGAGCGGACAATGCCTTTTACGAAAAGACAAAGGTGATCCCGAATGAACTTTGTCGTGAAAATGACGTCATTTCATACCACACAAAAAGACAAAAGTGATCCGAGTGAAGGTAAATCTGAGATTAGAGAGATTAGTGAACGGCTCTTATCACCTTAGACACAGTATTTAATTCAAATTATTTATTCTTTTAAAAAAATGAAAAATAGAGTTTCCTCTGCATACAAGAAGTCAATCGCTCGTTCTCGGGCCTTTTCGCGCGTTCGGAGAGGCCCGGGGATCACAAAAAGTAGGAATTTCGTAGTTACCTCAGTCACACCTAGCCGGATAAGGCGAACGGACGAGTAACGGATAGCTAAATTTTCAATCCGTTGGTGTCCGTTCGAACCCGTTACTCATCCGTTATTCGTCAGTTACATCTCCGTTTTATCCGTTACTCGTTCGGCGATGACCGTTGGTGACCGTTCTGTCCGTTGGCAAGTTTTGAGCATGCTCAAAACTTGTCAACGGACAGAACGGACTAAGGCATCCGTTACTTACACGTTACATGTCCGCTGGTATCCGTTTTGTCCGTTACTCGTCCGTTACATCTCCGGTAGGTGTCCGTTAGGTGTCCGTTTATATCCGTTTTATGTCCGTTGATGTCCGGTAGACTCGAGTCACGAACGGTCATCTACCGGACGCGAAACGGATAAAACGGAGATGTAACGGACAGCTACCGGAGGTCAACGGACGAGTAACGGATGTCTGTTTTGTCCGGTTCATATGCGTTGCAGATCCGTTTTATCCGTTGCTTTTCCTTTTCTCGTACGGTGAAGTCCGTTATACGTCCGTTACTTTTCCGGTAGATAGCCGGTACTCGTACGGTGCGTGTCCGTTCAAAACTAGTCGCCAGAGCCTGGGGCACTGTCATTGTTGACTTTTTACAAACGGACGATCAACGGACTAAGGATTTTGGCAATTTTTTCATCCGTTATGCGTCCGTTCGCGCTATCCGGTAAGATGTGACGCGACCATAAAAATAGGTTATCAAGTCAATGTTTCATATTTACATAAATTACCGCAATACCTGTGTTCTACATGACGGAAATAGATAAAATATGCTGAATTAATTACAGTGTCAATCGCACGCTGCAAAAGATACAAAAACATTAACAGGAACAAAGCCACGTACTTTGTTGGTAGACTGACACCCCCCCCCCCCCCCTATAATTCTCAAGGCTATATCCCTTTTCTATCTCTCTTCCTTCCCTTTTCCTCTCTTTATTTTTTTACGTTTTTCTCTATTTTCTCTTCTTTTCCTATCTATTTAAACGCTACAAAAAATAAGGAGGTCAACCTTAGGTTAACAGGATGGTATGGGAGGTCTGCTGACATCAGTCATTGAGCAGGAGGGGAAGGGGTAGTCTTATTTTTTCATACTTTCTATTTTTCCTTTTTTATCTCTGTTATCTTTCTTTTCGTTTCATTTTTTCAACCTCTGTTAATTTTCTTTTCTAAATTCATATTAAAGAATAACTTGAGATAATGATTTTGGGAAAGCATCCCTTATCAACGTGGCAAAATACAGATTTAATCGTATTTTGTTAATGAAAACATGGTCTGTTTTAAAGGGGTTCAAAATGCTATCTTTTTCAAAGGCATCCAATTCTTTTTCACAAAAATTGAAACTCATACCACGCTTCAACAGACAAGTGATGGGAAGAGAGGTCATCTTGTCTTTTTAAAACTAGAGTCTTCTTTTATCATCTGTCCCGATCTTAAGAAAGCACACACAAAGAAAAATACACAATCGAAAAGAAACATTTCCGTGGTAACATTATTGCCCAAAAAATCAGCAGACCGTGCATAAAATATGAACTTGGCCTTGACTTACCACTGGAAACCTTGTATGATGTCCTACATATTACAGCTCTCCGATGGGTCTCATTATCACCTTGTCTGGTAGGGAGGGTGACGTGGGGTGTACACGGCTGTGGTACGTCCTAGTGGAGATCCTTGTTAATCAGAGTGAAATACGACAGGTGAGAAGCGGCCAGGTTGTGCAACACTGTCAACAGCGAGAGGCAATTATAAACATTAAGTTACCTTTTCATGGCCTCTTGTTAGTCGAAATTACATCAGGGAGAAGTCGACGTCGTATAAACATTAAATTTATGTGAAGATCCCAGTAAAGAGTCCTTTCTTAAGAAATTAAAGACTCTTTGTTCGTGCACCCACCTTAAAATTTATACATGATGCATTAAATCCATATGTTATATAAGAATATTGTTTCAACTTCAAAGGAGTTTAAAGACTGTAAAATTGCATTAACGTATCGAGCTTTCAGATCTGCAATGTCTGTTGGAAAATAACCATGCTTTTCTCCATCACATAATATATGTATATATATATATATCAATTTAACCTAAACTTGTAAATTTCCATTTCATATCGCCCAATTGTCATTGTAATGAATTGATGGTGTCAATCTTCCTGTATTCATGGGACAACAGTGTATCATTGTAAAATTATTAACCCGTCAAACACAGTAAATTATCATTTGATATTTCGTATGAAAAATTAGATTTTTTTTTTCATTTTTGTTCCACTGCAGTCGGCATGTTATGGTTAATATGCACTTGCTACATAAACGTGCACGTTTGTTGACCATGTTAGCACACAAAGTGTAAACATTACAACTTATATATTTCCCATAAAAATATAACTTACCTTCGTATAAAATAATTTCCTCTTCGTTGGCGACGTGGAATGGTGTCAAATAACAGATCTTGGTTACATTCTTTAATGTTATCCTTTCATACATGTGTCGTTAAAATTGCAGTTTTATATCTATTTACGAGCTGGTTATTAGTTAAAATAGCTGTCTATATGAAGCGGCAAGAGCCTTGATGTCCTGACGGCTCGTTACGTGATATTACGACATCCCGTTCGTTTCCTGTAGTTAACACGTACGACCCCGTCCTCAGTCGGTAGCGCTCTCTATGTGTGTTTTAAAAAAGTTTATAGAGGGAAATTTCTCTTCTTATTACAATTGTACCAAAGTACGATAAATACCTGTTTTTCAAAATTCAAATGTTATCTTTCTGCATTCTTTGAAATTACGCAAGCTATTTAAACATCATGTGTATTATTTAAGAGGTCAAAGTTCATGTTTACCAATCATTTAAGTGAAATATCTGTGATTGTTTTTGTCATTTTCTTCATTACATTTAACGATTTACTAGCACTACTTCCGGTTGACTAACAGTCGACTTCCAAAGTCCATCTAAAAGTAAACATCGTAAATACGGCAGTCTGTCACTCTGTGTGCATACTTTCGAAAGTATTGCGTAATCGAGACAGAAAAATGCTAAAGCCAGTAAAGGTATAATCTCTCTTCCTACATGAAATAAATTTTTCTTTCCTTGATATCTCGACATAATTATGTTACAGTGACTTACATGTATATGGACACATGTATGATAAATTTGTCAATATGCGATTGATGTATGTTAATATGCGACTTATTTAATATCAACATGCATATTATTCACATAATGTCTTAATATATGTAATTATCTTGTATGTTAATATGGGTTAGTTTTAAAAAAATCTCGTATTGTTGCAACTGTAAAAAAAAAACTAAAACTAAAACAGAGCGCCCCCCCCCCCAAAAAAAAAAACACAAAAAGATGCAAGTTTGAGGCGGTACACTTACAAAAAAAAATCAAAAAAAAAAAAAAAAAAAAAAAAAGAACGTTCGTAAACTTTCAATAAGGTCGCCCTGTTCATCACACGGAGGGTCTACTGTCCGCGAACGCGATTTTGATTACTTTGTCATGCAAAAATTAATATAAAATCTATATCATTGAATAGATCTCGCTTAGTCGTTGGCATATGTTAAATGGTCGAGGGTTTATGCAATCAAAATAATGCAATGAAAATTTTAGATGGGGCGTTTTCAATGTTTTAAAATTTCAGCGTGACGTCGCCGAGTTTTGAAAAACATTGAGCCTATGGAGAGCGTCACGACGTCACGGTAAAAATAAGCATTGGAAATGGCCAATCTAAAACTAGTTTTGTCTATAAAGTTTGATTGCGTGCACTGACTATCATATAACTTATACCAAAATTTACGACTAAGCGAGATCTATTGAATGGTATCTATTCCATTAAATCTTTTTGAATGATAAAATAGTCAAAGTCGCGTTTATCTAGTTTCCGAAGTAAGCCACGCGGACAGTAGTGTGCACTTTAAAATCAAAGCATTACTTCAACGATAATTCGGATCACATTTAATGTGCATTAAATTTTCGTGTGAACTAAACACAATATGAGTCATATAGTTCCAACTGGGACATGTAAAAAAAAAAAGACAATGAAAAACGGAAATTTTTTACGTTGCATTTCGAAAATTTCAACAAAAGCGTTGCATCAATATGTCAACTAGGTCGTTTTAGAAAGGACACAACATATTGTTGTTTAAGGTTATAGGGGTATGTTTTGCCAATCTCAAGATAGAACTGTTCTGTATGGTTATTGGGATTGAGAACAACGACTGCCACAGAACCGTCTGGATTTTCAAATGCCACAATGTTAAGAGCAAACCAACCAAGTGACGGTGTATCTATCCGTACAGCGCCAGGTTGTACTATCTTTGACATTTGGCCTATGTTGTAGTACTCCACGTTTTTAGTAAAGCTACCATCTCTATGTACAGTGACCACACCACGGCAGCCGTTACATCCTTTGACTCCTTGTTGTGGACGTCATGACCATGGTTGTCATCGAGTGCCACATTCCATAGTATCACTCCCTTAGCCCAGTTGTGAGGTTGGCCTATCATAAGAACTCGAAATGCCCATCCTATATCAGGCTGTAAGTCAGTATCCCAGTCACCACCTGTACATTCAGTCAGATAGTTACTTTTGGCGGGAAACATCCGGTGGAAGTTGCCAGGCACATCATGGTGTCCTTGGTAATAGTGCCATGCCGTGCCGTCTACTGAGCAGCAGCCGAGTCGTTCATAACACGAGCAGGATAATCTTCTCTGTCCCAGTTATGATCGTATATCAGAATCTTAGTGCTGATACCCATACTCCTAAACGTCGGACCTGGATGATTCTTCACAAAGTCACGCCATACCCATGGTCGGATAATCCTTTGTTAACCACAGAGGCTCGTTTTGTAGTGTAATACTGTCTATCGTAATACCCTCGGATGAGTATGCTTGAATGAATTTGACAAAGTACAAAGCATACGTCCTCTGATACTCTGTCCCCCAATTGAAGTATCCACCAAAGAGATTATGAGTGTACTTCATCCATGCCGGAGCACTCCACTGACTTGCAAGGATCTTTATCTTTGTATTCAGGGACAATACTTCCTTTATTATAGGGATTCTGAAGTCCTTGTCTTTGTCAATACTAAAGTGACCCAGGCTAAAGTCGTCTGGAGTATCGTTAAACGTGTAAGGATCTACAGCCTGGAAGTCACTGGTACCCATTGCTATTCTTATGAAGCTGATACCTGTTATATGTAAAGGTAATACTTTTACTTTTCGAAATAAAGTTGACGTATCGAATTAATAAAAATATTCTAACAATCTATGACATTTAATGATGTCTTAAGATTTTCATGTAAAAAAGTTTTACATTGCAATTACTTGGACATGATCTAGAAATTCTCTATGTGCTGTTAGAATTCAAACTATCGTCATGTCATTTTGATTTAAGAAGTTGAGATCGACATCATACTTATTCCGCTCCATCCAAACAAGGAACGCATGATTTCATGACGTCGAGGGCTGTTATAGATGATGTAGGCAGCAGAATTTGTCAAAGCGGCGCCAAATCCATCTATCGTCTGGTACCGTGAGTTTCTATTCACAGATATCCTAGTCCCGGAAGCAGAGCCCACACGAAGGCTTGGCTGGACTGATAGCTGCTTATGACTTATCTTCGCTTGTTAGGTAAACTTCCAGTGGTCTGTCATCTGGCAGAAATGCTAATGTTCCGTACGAGAGAAGGGTGAATATCCAGAAGTTTATCATCGTGGAGACTTCGGGAAACCTGATTTACATGTATATAGAATGCTACTATCAAACATTAAAATAAAAAAGCAAAACAAGAAAAAAAAAATATCGCTCTTTTCATATTTTACTAGAACTGATAGGAAAGGGGAGGAGGCACAGCCCTTGTTCATCTCCTCCCTAATAAAACATCTAAGAAATGACTGCCTTACTTTTGGTGTTCATGGATATAATTCTTGTTGGTCCCGTGCAAATTCCGTGAATCGCGAAGCAAAAGTAAGACAGTCATTACTTATTTACATTTACACAAATTATCGGTCATTTTTATTTCATGCGCATCTCACAATTTGTCTGTTACAGTCTCAAATGTATTTAAACGTTTGTAAATTATCCCTACATGCAAAACTTGAACGTGACGTCACAATAGCAAAGTTATTATACAAATATGGACTTGGTCGAGGTCATTATGTCATTATAATGACCCGATGATATTTGTAATATTGACCGAGGCCGAAGGCCGAGGTCGATATTACAGATATCATCGGGTCATTATAATGACATAATGACCTCGACCAAGTCCTTATTTGTTATATTATATAAGGAATAGTTAGACTATATATGATTAAAATAATAATTCAAAACAATATATACACATAATCTTTAATAAGAATTCAACAATTAATTGCACTTTTTTGTGAAAAGTATATCTAAAATTTTAATATTTAACAAAATAACTAAAAAAAATTTTTGAAAATACTGAAATCAGGACAAATACCACACCGAGTCATTATCTTCCGTCAGCGGTCATCATCGGAAAATAATGACTCGCGCGTCAACCAATCAAAATCGATGTTACATCCTAGTTATATAATATTGGAATATAATTTTAGTTACCTATTGGGCGTTTAACATGGGGTATCTACTAGTAATGTAAATGTACTGCTTCTCTGTCGTTCTCAATACGATTCCCTGTCATATGCGGTTACATTAACGTCAACTTGATTTTCCCGTCAAAATAACCACTTTGACGTTACCAAAACCGCAAGTTACATTATTTTAACGATATGAAATATGTTTGTTTCTCTACGCTGAAAGTTCATTACAAATGTGTAGCCATTGTTTGTTTGTTTGTTTGTTTTAAAGGTCATTATTTTGTCAATTAAAGACTTGCTAACTGTTGTCGTAAAATCCTCCTTTTAGAGATATATTTCAATCTTCAAGATGCTTCTGTGCCATATGGAAAGAATAAAATTGACAAAAAACAAAAGAGAGAAGTAGAAATAAAAACAAAAAGAACAGCACAGAAAAGTTCGGTTAAAACACCATTGTCTGTATCATACGTTATCAAAAATACCTGCCACCTGAAACTCCTGTCAATTTTTCTTATATATGGGTCAAGATCATTAAATTGTGTCGTTTTGGAAAATTTTCCACGTACATTGAAGTTATTTTATATCTTATAATCTTCATTAATGAAAATCATTATAATTTCTACTACTTAACTTGAAATTCAATCAACTGACCATTACCGATTTTTCTACTATGTTACGTATGACATAGTACGAGTATAGACCTACTTTAAAGGCGCAGTTTGGTGTGTAAAATATTGCAAAAATCAAAATCTTGATCTTGTAATGTAGGTTTCAAAATTTGTGATATGTGTTAGAATATATACTTTGTTACCACCAAAATTCTGATGCCACGGCATGTCTCGGATTTTCATGATTTTCTGCGTACTAGGTATATATAATACACTAATTGCAAAAATAAAGGTTTCCGGTCAATGTGACTTCCGGTTGCCATGTAAACGAAATAAGTCTTTTTGTGCTTCTTTAAAGACATTGGAGTAATCTACTATTAGATACTGCGTTGCTATGGATACCATCTTAGCAGAAATTTAATCTTAATACCTTATGCACTTCTTTACTTTCTTACAAAATGCACTCAGCCTTTTGATTGATCTTATAGGAAGCTTACTGTCCCAAACCAAAATCAGTAAAATTCTTGTTAAAACTAAGGGTAAAATTAAGGGTCATTTTTGTATGATTTTTACCATAATTCAGTGTCAAGTATGACTAAATGCAGCATTATTGAGACCTCTGCTTGGGTTTTTTATGAAAAGTGTTGGTGATTTAAAATATAATGAAAGAAAATTGACGTTGGGCAAATTTAGCCTTTCATCCGGATTTGTCGACAAACACCGTTGTTAGGACAATTTTTAGGGCTAAAGCTTGAACCTAGTACCCTTTAAAATGGGTTCTCCTCCTATTAAAAACAGACAAGACTCTTTTATTTTATTTTATAACCTTGAAAATTCCCAAGGTCATTGAGATGAAGTTCAAGGTCATTTCTTATATTTGACTAAAAATTCAATAAATACAAGTATTTGATTTTTCAAAATTTTTTTTTTGTCATAAATGTTTAGCATTTTCCTTTTTGATTTTTTAATTACTCATATATATTTTGAAAGTAATGGATATAAAAAAGAAATATGTAGAATTCATTGTTTTTATATTTTCAAAAATAATTCTTTTTCTAGGACGAAACGGCGGAATTTTTTTTCATGCTTTCTTTTATCAATATCCACACCTCAATTTCAGAAAGCCAGATAGTTGTAACTTGTAGTAAGAACAATTATCTTATCGATTGTTTGGTTGTATATGATCGTTTAGTCTTGTGTCACATGGTTCCTTTTTATTACTGATCCTTTTCTTTCTACGAAAAATGACAATTTTGGTCAAATCTGCTCAATTACAATTCAGCTCAGCGACCTTGAAAACACAACTTATGACCTTGAACAATTATCAAGGTCATTTCTATAATGATTTATCTCCAGGAGATGTATGAGCTAAGTTTTGTCTTAAGGTAGAGTATCCCTCAGGTCAGAATTGCTGGTAATTTTTTGCCTGGATACCCTATTTTTTCTCTTCAGAATATTGTCCAGATTATCAAACTAATATAGTTTTGGGAAAAGAAACTTTTATAGTTACATTTTATCACCTCTAAATAGGGATTTTCCTTACTTTTCCCATAGGGTCTGATGTTAAAGTTCAAACGGCTAAGTACCCGGTATAATCATGAAACCACGAATGATATTTTTTTCGTATACTAGGTTTAACATAAACTTTGAATATATATGGAAATGAAAATTTTGTAAAAGTTGTAAAAGTTGTTATTTAGGAAATATGAGCATTTCAGACCTGAGGGATGCTCTACCTTAATATCACACATGTACATTTTAAAATAGACTCTTATCATACCCTTTATATCATAACCGTTGTGCTTAACGTTGCCATGGTTACCATATTTAATGCAGTTTCCAGTGAAACAGATATGTTTGCCAAGCGAACTTTTTACATTTTCTTATAGGTCATTAACAATACTTATTGGATATAATTATTATTAAACATTGCTGCATTTTTGAAATTTTAGACCATAGAATTACACGAAAAACAAGCAAAAAAAAAAAAAGGGTCTCGCTAAGCCGATAATGGGAGGTTTTAAAACCATTTATTGGCATTCGCATTGATCCCCTATACAGGACGCATAGTGATGAAATGTGAAATGTGAAAGAAAAAATCTTGGTTATTGCATATTGCAATTTGAATATGTACCCGTTTCCAACAGAGGTTACAAAATTCTTATGAAATTTTCGAATGCTTAAATCTTTAGATATGGTTACCATGGCAACGACACTCTTTTGCTACAAACAAAAGTTAATTTTCATCTTAGCACTTCATATTGAACTTCCAAACCAAGCATCTCCATAATCCATGACGTGCCAATGTGTCAATGATTTGTTATTTGTTCTTACAGAGAATTACTCTTAAAACTTGATATGCATTTTTTAAAAATCTTGATATACATGTATATGAAAAAATATTGGTGTGTATGTAAAAAAAAAAATTGATGATGAGATTTTTAAACTTATACCAAGATTTCGAACTTTGCAATGTTTTACACGTCATGTAGCGCTACACAAAATTGACTTGGCATCACTAACAAATTTTAGCTTTAACATGTTTAAGGTCAGGGTTGCGACTTTTAATAGAAATGAGGTTGTCTCTACATGTAGAGGAACATCTCCTCGAAATATTCAGATCCCAAAAAATCAAAATTTGTCCGTCTCATTATTTGATACCCGGTATATAAACGTCCATTTTTGCCCAATTTTAACATTTTAGTCTTTTTAGAAAATACTACATCATACCTTTGCAACACAGAAGCTCGATGCCAACAACCTTGCAAAGGAAATCGCTAGTACCCTTTAAAATGGGTTCTTCTCCTATTAAGTGCTACTATGATTTTGAAAATGTGTATAGAAACAGACAAGACTCTTTTATTTTATTTTATAACCTTGAAAATTCCCAAGGTCATTGAGATGAAGTTCAAGGTCATTTCTTATATTTGACTAAAAATTCAATAAATACAAGTATACTATGTGATTTTTCAAAATTTTTTTGTCATAAATGTTTAGCATTTTTCTTTTTGATTTTTTTAATTACTCATATATATTTTGAAAGTAATGGATATCAAAAAGAAATATGTAGAATTCATTGTTTTTATATTTTCAAAAATAATTCTTTTTCTAGGACGAAACGGCGGAATTTTTTTTTCATGCTTTCTTTTATCAATATCCACACCTCAATTTCAGAAAGCCAGATAGTTGTAACTTGTAGTAAGAACAATTATCTTATCGATTGTTTGGTTGTATATGATCGTTTAGTCTTGTGTCACATGGTTCCTTTTTATTACTGATCCTTTTCTTTCTACGAAAAATCACAATTTTGGTCAAATCTGCTCAATTACAATTCAGCTCAGCGACCTTGAAAACACAACGTATGACCTTGAACAATTATCAAGGTCATTTCTATAATGATTTATCTCCAGGAGATGTATGAGCTAAGTTTTGTCTTAAGGTAGAGTATCCCTCAGGTCAGAATTGCTGGTAATTTTTTGCCTATATAGATATCTTATTTTTTCTCTTCAGAATATTGTCCACATTATCAAACTAATATAGTTTTGGGAAAAGAAACTTTTATAGTTACATTTTATCACCTCTAAATAGGGATTTTTTTTTACTTTTCCCATAGGATCTTATATTAAAGTTCAAACGTAAAAAATCATGAAACCACGAATGATATTTTGTTCGTATACCAGGTTTAACATAAGCTTTGAATATATGGAAATGAAAATTTTGTAAAAGTTGTTATTTAGGAAATATGAGCATTTCAGACCTGAGGGATGCTCTACCTTAATATCACACATGGACATTTTAAAATAGACTCTTATCATACCCATTATATCATAACCGTTGTGCTTAACGTTGCCATGGTTACCATATTTAATGCAGTTTCCAGTGAAACAGATATGTTTGCCAAGCGAACTTTTTACATTTTCTTATAGGTCATTAACAATACTTATCATTGGCGGATCTAGCGAGGTGGATAGGGGGGTTGCAACCCCCCCCCCCCCCCCTTTGGTCCGACCAAAAAAAAAAAAAAAAAAAACGGAGAGAGAGAGAGAGCTTATATTAAAAAAACTTAATCTCTGTCCTTCTTACTTAACAAGTTTTCAACACCAAGGTGTACAACATTTGTGACCTGAAGTCTGAATATTTATAATGTTGAAGATTTGAGGCTTATAAAATAATCTTTGCTCCGATGCGTGTTTAGTTGTAAATAGGAAATTGTGTTTACTTTACAAGGGCGTAGGGGAAGGGGGCAGCGGGGGCACATGCCCCCCCCCCCCCACACACTTTGAAAAAAGGGGGCACAACCATGTTTGTGCGCCCCCCCCCCCCACTTTTTAATCACAAAATTTTATGATGCATTAACATTGTTTAAAATAGCAACATTTTGTACCATAAATCTACAATTTTTCGTTAATTTTTCAAGATTTTTCTACCGCTCGCAAGTTCTTTATAGACTTTCTGAATAATTTAGCTATTCTGATCCATCCTTTATACATATTACTTTATCAACGTACATGAAGACATTTAACTCAAACTATATAGAATATTATTACATTTACTTGTTAATGATAGAGGGTATAGAAAGTATTTTCTGATAAGTCAATATTTTGCTAAAATTTCCTGGCTCGCTACCGCTCGCCAGACATTTATTCATGTACTTAGAATTTAGAATTGCGCCAGAAATGTTAAAATTTGTGCATGAAATCCCATTTTTAAAAATCTCTTCCTCCCCCCTTTAAAAGATAATAAAACAGATAAAGATTATCTTTGTGTAATCAATAATGCACCCTTTAAGGTATTATTGCAAAACAGAAGCTTTTGATAGTATGCATTCAACATCCCCCCTTTCAAAATCTTCAACCCCCCCTTTGAAAAATTCCTAGATCCGCCTATGCTTATTGGATATAATTATTATTAAACATTGCTGCATTTTTTAAATTTTAGACCATAGAATTAGACGAAAAACAAGCAAAAAAAGGGTCTCGCAAAGCCGATAATGGGAGGTTTTAAAACCATTTATTGGCATTCGCATTGATCCCCTATACAGGACGCATAGTGATGAAATGTGAAATGTGAAAGAAAAAATCTTGGTTATTGCATATTGCAATTTGAATATGTACCCGTTTCCATGACAACAGAGGTTACAAAATTCTTATGAAATTTTCGAATGCTTTAATCTTCAGAAATGGTTACCATGGCAACGACACTCTTTTGCTACAAACAAAAGTTAATTTTCATCTAAGCACTTCATATTGAACTTCCAAACTAAGCATCTCCATAATCCATGACGTGCCAATGTGTCAATGATTTGTTTTTTGTTCTTACAGAGAATTACTCTTAAAACTTGATATGCATTTTTTTAAAATCTTGATATACATGTATATGAAAAAATATTGGTGTGTATGTAAAAAAAAATTGATGATAAGATTTTTAAACTTATACCAAGATTTCGAACTTTGCAATGTTTTACACGTCATGTAGCGCTACACAAAATTGACTTGGCATCACTAACAAATTTTAGCTTTAACATGTTTAAGGTCAGGGTTGCGACTTTTAATAGAAATGAGGTAGAAGAAACATGGATGTCTACATGTAGAGGAACATCTCCTCGAAATATTCAGATCCCAAAAAATCAAAATTTGTCCGTCTCATTATTTGATACCCGGTATATAAACGTCCATTTTGCCCAATTTTAACATTTTCGTCTTTTTAGAAAATACTACATCATACCTCTGCAACACAGAAGCTCGATGCCAACAACCTTGCAAAGGAAATCGTATTTGCTTTATGCTTTCTTATCTTTAAACTTTTCAAAACTATATAAAACGTCAAGTTATTTCATCGCAAACCATCGTAAAGAAGCCATTAAACGTGATCGATTGACGGAATTCGAAGTAGACCGGAAATACGTAATGCAACTAGGAAAGATTTTCTCTGAGCGGTCAATTTAGAATAGAAAATTCCATTACGCGAGACATGTCAATTAACGGCATATTCTTTGGTGGGAAATGTATTTGCAGAGCAATTTTTTTTTTAATTACTAAACAAAGAATATGAACCTTATCATAGGAAAGAGTATATAACAAAAAGAAATTAGATTCATGATAGGGAAATTCGCTCTCTGTATTTATTTCCAAACTTCCGGTCTATTTTGACGTTTCAAAGAAGAAATTGGCTCGAACGACCTGTTTTACAGAGTTTAAGGTTGTATTGCGTTGATATATTTCAAAGTTATGTATCTTCTCGGGTAGTTTTAACATCATTAGAAACACGCCAAACTTAATTTGCAAATAGATTTATTTCAAGAAATTCGATGTTCAAGCGAGACTGTTAGATTTCATTCACTATGGATAGTGAAAGTCCTTCTATATAAGGAAAGTAGAGGCAGATAAACTTGTGGATCGTTGGCATCGAGCTCCTGTGCTCTGCAAGGCATGGAATTTCAATAAGCAGTCAAACCAATAGGGTTAGGTACTAGTGCTGTATATTTATATTGGAATGTTGAAGAGTATCGATACTTTGAGATTTGCAATACGTATGATCGATACACAAATGTTGAGTATCGATACTTTCAATACATTTGGTAAAAAAATAAAATCCTAAACTTTTAATTCGTTTTGGTTCTTATGTTAGTCCCCTACCGGCACGCCGGAGGGAACTTATAGTTTCCACCCCGTTTGTCTGTCCGTCTGTCTGTCACACTTTAGTTTTCCAGACTTTTTTCGCTGTTGTTGCATATATTGAATTGATTTTTAGTATGTTTATATATCTCAATGTGATACAAATCAAGTTCAAGTTTTGATTTGATTGACCTATTCTCACAAGAGTTGTGGCCCTTGGACTTAGTAAATTTCATGAAATTTTCAGTTTTCCGGACTTTTCTTGGCTGTTGTTATAGATCTTAAACGGATTTTTGGTATGTGAATACATTGTAGTGTGATACAGATTTACAAATTAAGGACACTATTTAATGATTTTTTTCCAGTTTTTTTTCGTTACTGCAGATAATTTACTGATTTCTGTGTGGGTATTAATCTTTTGATGTCCGTACAGGCCAAGTTTAAATTTATGTTTAGTTCAAGCGTTCTCAGCATAGTTGCAGGACATAGAATTATGCAGGTAGGGGACTTATATTGCTCAGCGATCAAAGATTTATTTTTCTTTGATCACTTCAACGTTTAGACATATGAGTTCAAATAAAGCTTCTATCTTAAATCGGGTTACCAATGTGACGTACCGTCCAAGTTTTGAACATAAGAAGAATTTACCAACGTTAGAATACTTCTGACGCTGTAATTTGCTGTGTTTGCGATGTTCATGCAAAAATATGGTGTCTAATATTTAGCACAAATGTAAATATAAGGTATGACTGTATTAGTTTTGGTGGTCATGGGAGTATAATTC
The DNA here is from genome assembly GCA_028142955.1 of Pinctada fucata. Lineage (NCBI taxonomy): Eukaryota > Metazoa > Mollusca > Bivalvia > Pterioida > Pteriidae > Pinctada > Pinctada fucata. The sequence goes on from AP027109.1 coordinate 53,082,890, forward strand.
GCGATTCACGGAATTTGTAATTGACCAACCAGAATTATTTGCTAGACAAAGAAACACTTTCCATATCTGCCATTGTCATCTTTTTATTCCTTTTTTTGATTTTGAAACAATGGAAAACATCCATTTGTTATTTGTTTTTGTTCTATTTTACATAAAAGTTTTAATTCATTAAAACATAAAATTCCATTTATTGATTCATTATTATGATTTATTTGAGAAAAATGAAAAAAAGGTATTGTATGGAAAATATTGAGTATTGAAGCAAAATGTATTGTATTGTATTTTATTGAAAAAAATCATTTCAATATGCAGCACTATTAAGTACCCAAAAACGTGCATGTCTGGTCCATGCTGCAATTTTATCTGTTCTTGGATGATGCTATAGAATTTGATGAAAGACGTTTAACATTTGTACCACTTGGTGAGTGTCACTGCTGGTGGAGCAGGAGTCCCCGTGGGCACATATAGAGAAGTTCGATCAACTTCGTTTGATCGTTTTTTCAACGCATTCGAAAATATCTGTTATCAAAATTTCTTAAAACTAAAACGTGGGTCCTATTACATCATATCCAACCGATCCTGCTACGTCTTTCGGTACATTTTCGGACATGATAAAATTCACATTTTTTGGCTATATTAGATTATTTAGATTGAGGATCACTAACAAGGGATAAGTACCCGAAACGTGCATGTCTGGTCCATGTTACAAATTCATCTGTTCTTGAATGATATAATTAAATTTGAAGACGTTTAACATTTTCACCACTTGGTAAGTATCACTGCTGGTGGACCAGGAGTCCCCGAGGGCACATTTAGCCAAGTTCGATCAACTTCGGTTGATCGTTTCTTCAACACATTCAAAAAATTTTATTATCGAAATTTCTTGAAAATCATAAAGCGTGGGTCATCATGTAGCATCATATCCCACTCATCCCGTAGCATCATATCCAACCCATCCTCCTATGTCTTTCGGTACATTTTTGGACATAATGAAATTAACACTTATTAGATTGTTTAGATTTAGGATCACTGACGAGAGTTCAAGTCCAGAAACGTGCATGTCTGGTCCATGCTGCAAATTTATCTGTTTTTGAATGAGGCTATTGAATTGGAAGACGTTTAACATTAGTACCACTTTGTTAGTGTCACTGCTGGTGGACCAGGAGTTCCCGAGGGCACGTGTTGCCAAGTTCAATAACTTCGGTTGATAGTTTCTTCAACACATTCAAAAATTTCTGTTATCAAAATTTCTTGAACTTTCTATAATGACAAATATGGAATATGACCATATCCCTGTATACAGCACAAAATCGCAAAAACTGAGAAGCTTATCTGAAAGACGCCTAGCTCTCAGAACAAAATCCGTATATTTGATACTTGCTCTGGCATAGCGTATCAACTGAGATATGAACACACCATAAGTTGGCGATGAAGGGATGTTGCTACTCAGAAAAGGAAAGTTTGTAATGCTGAAATTGAAGTCGTCACGTTTGTCATAGAGTGCATGAGGTGTTCATGTGCCATCAGTGTCGTAGGACAACATTATGTCCAAATGGGATGCTGAATTATTTGTCTCTGTAGTTTCTTTGACTTGAAGCTCCGAAGGATAGATACTGCCTAGGTAATCCGCGAATTTTGAATTATTGATGGACAACACATCGTCTATGTATCTGTAAGTGAAGTTGAAGTCAGAAGCTAAGTATCTTTTCCCTTCAGAGACCAAAGATTGAATGAATTCAGCTTCGTACGAGTAAAGGAAAATGTCGGCAAGGAGTGGGGCACAATTGGTCCTCATTGGAATTCCTACAATTTGCTGGAAGCCCTTTCCTCCAAACACCACAAAAATGTTGTCGATCAGAAAGTTTAAAATCTGAATAATATCTGCTTCAGTGTACTTATTTTCAGAATCGGACTTTTCTTTTACAAAGTAGTTTTGTCATAGTTAACAACAATGAATTTGTATTTGCGATTACCGTTCTTACTTGTAAACTTTGAAACGTTGGTAAACTTTTATAACTTTGGTCCTATTGCAACATATCCCACCAATTTTGCGACGTATTTCGTTGCATTTTCGGACATAATGAAGTTCACACTTTTTGGCTATATTAGTTTGTTAAGATCGAGGATCACTGACGATAGTTAAGTTCTCGAAACGTGCATGTCTGGTCCATGCTGCAAATTTATCTGTTCTTGAAAAATGCTTTTGAATTTGAAGACGTTTAACATGTACTGGTCCAGTACCCGAAGTAGTTTTACTGTTTCTATAAATAGCACAATAATTTATGCAATAAATGAACATTCTGACCCCAAACAAAGAGTTTAACTCGAAGTTCAAATTTCCTATTATCTCACTTTTAAAGAGTATAATAATTAGTATATACTCTGATGTTTTAATCTTTGGTAGCAGAACTCATACGAAAATGAATTTTTTCCTATTTTAGGCGATTTTCATTGAAAAATATTCATTTTCCCCAAAATATCCTATCAGCAATGAAAATTTCAAGGAGTATTATTTTTTCTGAAAAAATGTAACAAACTGAGGTTATACCATTTATCGTTTATGTCGGTTTCATATATTTCGTGATAAGAAAATAGAGTTATATTCCTGTAGTCGCAAACCTACCCTTAAAAGAAGGAACTATTTCTTGGTCGCCAAATGTCAATCATCGCACCTGTTGGCGTATGTTTTCATGTTTTCATAATGACGACATAACCATCGGCCAGTCAAACATAATTATCTTGATTGGTCATTTAATTAAGACGTCATAATATACAAGTCCGCCAACAGGTGCGATGTGGGACATTCGACGTTCCCTCTTTATACTTATATTACTCTCTTTGTTCTACCTATGTATCAGTGCAGGTTAAAAAATGTAGCGTCAGTTATGTATGTCAGTTGTACTACATATCAGTGCTCATTTCCTTGTAAAGGATTGGCCGGTACCTTATGAACAGATAATGATCAGAGTTCTTGGTTAATAAACCATATGTTTGAATTTACGTATTTTGATTCTATAGTTAAACTCCGAAGCATAATAAAATTGTGTCGCTGAATTCGTGTCTCCCTATTCAATTAAGACTTAATGAAGGGCCCAGGTTCACTAATATATCGGAGTTGTACAATTACCCTTCTTTAAATATGATAAAATCCTGACTTTACCAAAAACACTATGCACTGTACCGGGTCAATTTTAAGATTTTTGAAACATGTGGTGTGTTCAAGTATTGCCTCAGTCAAGGATTTAGATAATTATCATAAGCTTGTAAAATGTTTTAATTTTTTTTACTATAACTATTCTGAACTTCTTTCAAAATTTAGGACAACTCCAGCATCAAAGTATGTATCATTGGGAATTTCATTTCCTTCAATTTACGGTGACCTAGTAAACAAGATCAGAAGGATCAAAGGCAGATCAAACTTCAACCACAAATGTAAGAAAATAGTCGGTCGCCTGCTTTACCGAGGATATGATCCCAAGGTCATCAAAAGAAAATTTGGCATGGTACAGGACCAATCTACAGTTTTGTACCAACGTTGCACACTGGTCAACCGTGACGACGGGACTCCATGACGGACCTTGTCAAAATCTCGTCAGAGAAGACTGGGTCCTGATTCTCCGTCCTATCTGAAAGTTGGTCAGATTTCTCAGGTGATTGATCTTGGGCTCGCTTCAGCCAGAAGAGCACAGACTGTTATACGCATGTCAGAGAATTTTTATGATCAATGTACATTTGAATTTGTGTTTAACTGTCTTGTTTGCGATGTCATCTTACAGTGAGAAGTTTTATGTTTATACTACTATTGTGCGTCTATGGAGACCTCTGTGTATCTGAATAAGTGGGAGGGTTGTGCGCACATAATCCGGATAACACACCATTTTCCAATAGCAGATGACCGTCCAAAGTCGGCGCCGGTCTCCTTCCTTTTACGTGTTGTCATTTAATAGTTCTGTACGTCTGTTACGATTGTTGGAAATCGCGAATAAGGATAATATAAACCGAACTGCATGCACAAAGAAATCAAGCAATCACACAAATATCAATGGTTTGAAAAGAAATCATTAAAGGTCAATTCTACTGCTTGTATTAATGAGGAAAGGAGGGAATCTCCAACAACACTCTGTCGCAGTACCCACAGCAAAGCCCCAAAACATCCAATGCAAAAACACAGAGCAGACACCCACAGGGACGCAAAAGGGACAAGGAGCACCAACTCACACCATATAAGCGTGAATCACAAAAGGTCAAACATAAGCCAACGAGACCAATGGGAAATTGGTGGTGCCGACGCAAGTAGCAGACGGATTACGTACGTACAACCATCCCACTTTTCCGATTACCAAGAGGTATCGATGAACGCACAATTGTGGTGTAAAATAACCTCCTCACTGCAAGATGAACATACAAACAGAGAGCATGACGCAGGGGCCCAAGAAACATACAGATGGATATGTAAATGGATATACCCCGGTAAAAACAGGAGGTATATGAAATACAGTCCGTGCTCTGCCGGTTGAAGCGAGCTCATGCATGTGATCACTCGAGGAGTCCGACTGACTTTCAGAGAGGACAGGTGGTCGAGGCCCTGTCTTCTCTAAAGAGGATTGGACAGGGTTCTTCATTGAGTCCTGTCGTCACAGTCAGTTAGAGTGCAATTCTGAAGAATGCACTGGTACACGACTGTAGATTGGTCCAGTACCAAGCCAATAATCCGTCTGGTGACAGAGGGATATCCACGGCATAAAAGGCGTTTGATGATTCTAACAGAATTTCAATTGTATTCTGTCTACCATTGATCCTTATTGGTCGATATCAAGGTATCGACCATACTATATTTGTACTGGTTGTCAACTTTCGCATTGATTCATCAGATTCAACATTGCAATAGGTGCAATTATCCTATAGAAAGAAACATTTTTGTGACTAGTGAGAAAACACGTGACCTATCCACTTCACAAAAATAGGTTATGTCGTCATAGGCATTCCGATGTCCTCGCACTTTATCCACTTCACAAAAATAGGACATGTCGTCATAACAACGCTTTTGTATCGCATTTCTGAATTAAGATATTGCACATTTTCTTGAACAATTTTTACTTTTAGACCAATTAGTTTGTGATACAGTAAACCCTATGCCTTCAAAATTCTTAATGACATGATCCATTGCATTAAAGATGGAATGCGAGGGTGCCAGTGGGCTATTTAAAAAGTTTCTCACCATCCAGCCGACTAGGCTGTTTCGTTGAGGATATACCATTTTGTTTGTATATTTGCTTTCCAAAGACAAATTTATCAATGCAACAAAGAAATGAATGAGCGATATAAATTTCGATAAGACTGTGCGTAGTCACAAAATTTAATGGGAACTTTTTAGAAGATTCCCCTAATTTTCCCAAATTCTTTTATCGGAACTCTCCGCTTTTCCCGCGAATATATACAGAAAGGCATTTGATTGTTCAAGTTAATTTGCGTTATAATGGAATTCAAGCAATTTATGAATGACTGTGACTTGTGTGAGTTAATGTTCCTTGTCCCTTTGCGTCTCTTTCAGTGGGTGTCTGTTTTGTGTTTTTTGCATCGGGTGTTTTGGGGTTTTGCTGTGGGTGCTGCAACCTAGTGTTGTTGGAGATCCCCTCCTTTGTTGTGTGACTAGTGTAAGTGTACCTATTTTCTAACTTTTCAGAATCATCAACACATAAGTTTCTATTGTGTAACCAGTTTTTTTTTATGAATTTCATGCATAGCTTTATACTAATACTACTCTTTACTCTTTATTATAAGAGTTCAAATTTTTAATATAACCTATTTGAACAAAAAAAAAAAAATTGCGTGATTATATAAATGTTGATATCGACCAAGCTTTTTTTGGAAAGCTAATACTTGTTATTTTGTTAATTATGTCACCATGAAATGTAGGTTGTGAAATACCCAAGTAATATACTGTGGTGCTTGTAAGGATTAGAATTTCAAAAGAATTTGACAATAAGTTTTGTAAAATTTCCAAAAGGTCTCTACTAATTTGTGAAAGCGAAAACCTTGACTTAAAAATTCTACTATGAAAATCCAAAACATCAGTACATGCTCTAGCATACCGGATGAGCTGCAAAACCGTATGACGGTAATCTAGGAACATCACTATCAAGCCAGGGAAAATTCACTATGTTGAATTCAAAATAATCTCTTTTGTGTATACACACTTGTATAAATCTCTCTTTATTAACAATTTGATATTTAGGTCCCAAAATGGTGTTTATCTGTGTTTGTAACGTTTGCCTTGTTTAGATGTTAAACGTCTTCAAATTAGATAGCATCATTTAAGAACGGATAAATTTACAGCATGGACCAGCCATTCACATTTCGGGTACTTAACCCTTGTCAGTGATCCTCAATCTAAACAATGTTATATGACCAAAGAGTTCGAAAATATTATAACCAAAAATGCACCGAAAAAGTAGCGGGATGGGTGGGGACCCACGTTTTTAAGAAAGTTCAAGAAATTTTGAAAACAGAACAGAGTCAATTTTTATGGCTAAATAGCATTTTTGTACTCTTCATTCAAAAACAAGATTGTCGATAGTAAGAATATTACCCAGGTACCTAGAATTATCAATGAAACACTTCAAATCATCATATTGTCTTTGCTTTTGAAGATCTTGCATAAAATATGCAACAAGAGGCACGCAATTAGTACCCATTGGGACCCTTACAACCTGCTTGTAGATATTCTCACAAAATCGTACATAATGTTGTCCAAGAGGAAGGACAAAGCAATACACAGGTCACTACATGTCCATGATTTGTATGATTTGTATTCTGCAGCGGAGAAGAAACCTTTTGATTCAGATGTACAAATATTCAAATTCAAATTCAACATTCAAAGTTTTTATTGAATTTCAGCATATTGGCATATTTCAACATACATGATATGCATTAGATGAACATGGAAACATTTAGTTCACATGTACAAAGTATAATCAATCAGTCATATAAAATACAATGGTTATACATGTTGAACTAGTGATATATTTTGTTTTAAGGTTTTATGATGTCATCTCTTAAAATGTAACATTCTTTCAAAAACTTGCATGTATTATTCATAATTGTTACGGTTTGAGGATTCATAGAATTAAGAAGAAATGTGTCATCATTAGTAATGTCTTCAATATAAGATTTCCCCTCTTGATCAAAACACCATTTTATCAGTTTGGACAATCGATCATTATTTTTGTCGTGGGGTAGCATGGTGTATATCTTAGAAAAGTCGTATGAAGATATCGGATTTGGCTTGAAAATTTCTAGATTTCATTATGTCAATCACATTCCCTGAATTTTTAATAATCATAGTATCAATCAGAATTTAAAATATATCAATAACCAGGAAGGATGTAAACCAGACGGAACAAACGAAGCCTTCATCAAAGAAACTGAAACAAATAACAAATGGATTCAGTAAGTATTTCTGGAAATGGTCAAATCTTGTAGATTCCACTTATTGAGAATAAAATGACAGCAAGGGCATCGTTCATATGTATTAGACTAGATCTTGGACTGTGTCAAATGCAGCCAGAGCTTTCTTTGATACATCTGAAATTCAAACATAGAGTGAGTGCTATTATTCTATGTATGCAGGTTGATTTTACGTGCCATTTACAAGGAAGTAGCTAGGTTTTTTTAAAATCTAGATTAGGATTGTCATTTGCTCGTTGTGAGGATACCAATTACTTTATTGGTGATTGTGGTGGCGACAATTAAAAAAAAAACAATTGAAGTGTCAAACGAATCCGGGATCTTATTTAAACATATCATCTAAATAGCTAAGGGCATTCGCACGTAAAGGGGATAAAACAGTCAAGTACGAGATATATAAGGATTTGGTTAATTTCTAAACTTTCTTAAAAGACGGTCGCCTTTATAAGTAGTCGTGAAATGTCAAAGAGTAATTTCATCGTTTGATTTTTCAAACAGATGAAATAACGAGTATATAGATGTGCAGTATTTAAAAAAAATTCTATCGAAAGTTTTTGAATACAAGCGAATAATTTTATTTCTTTTCATGCAAACTAAAATGGAGGAAAATCACATGACTGAAATATAAATAATTAACTTTCTTTCTGAAACTGAGCTGGTTACATACCCGAAACGTGCATGTCTGGTCCATGCTGTAAATTTATCTGCTCTAAAATGATGCTAATGAATTTGAAGACGTTAAACACTCCTACTTATCAAATACCATCAAAATATATTACTTTGTACTATTCATAGTAAAACATACTAAGTTTAAAAATTGTATTGTTACTTAGCTAATACACGTATAATTTTCGGCAAAAATGAATAGGTTTTTAAAATGTAGCGCCTCATTTCCAACGATTCATATTTTAATCAATCACAATGTTAGCTGATTATCATGACAACTAAATATTCACTTGATTGAAATTCTTATCTAGGCGCCGTAGTCTAGGAGTTAGGACTTAGGGCCAGTGACCGAAAGCTTGATGGTTCGAGTCTCTCTGGGTCCACAGATCGGCCGACATATACCGGTGTATGTTCTGTGTTATATGATAAACATGTCCTTGTATGTGTATTGTGATCTTATCCCACCTCTGGTAAATTTCGTGCAATCTGATTGGTCGAGAAAAACAGGATATTATGTTGTATTCTGCCACTGACAGGATGTTGTTTTAATATTCTGCTTCTACAAAGACGCTTTACGCTGTTTACGTCATTGAGTAACTTTAAAATCTGTTGACACAATCGATACACAAACCAAAAGCCATTGGCGGGATGGATTCGTTATACAGTGTTTTACAGGGGGATACAAAAATATATTGGGTCGATAAAAAAAAAGTTGTGTTGGGCTCGGCTGCGCCTCACCAAATATAATTTTTTTCCATCGACCCAATATATTTCAGTATCCCCATGTAAAACACTGTATAAATAATGTCTGTGGTGTTTAAAAACATTCTTATCTAGGGTCACCTTGAACTTTTCTTTCATTCCATGCAATTTCAGAAAAATCAGAGATCTTTCTTTGAGCAATCTTGATTGAAGTAACATTACAAAGCACGATTCAAACTTTGCTCAGTATTGCGGTGCTTGAAATTAAGATCCCTATATCAAAACATTTGCTATTCATGTGCGAGTGAAACCAAATAATTCCTCGTCACATTAACGCCTTGGCTACACATTTTCATTTGAATGAATTCCGGTCGGCCATTATCATTGTTGTCAATTAATCAATTTTTATAAAGCTTTTGGCATTAACTTCTTATATAGACATACGTCACTAGCTAGTCCCAAGACCTAGCCTCATGCCATCACTACTAGACCACGGCGCTCTCTATTTTATCAATTAGCTCATAGAAATTGCACAGAACACGAAATACAATCTCCAGCAGTACAACTGTGCACTGACCAAAACGTTTCACATCCATGATATTGGAACAAACAATTGACATCTGTGGCAAGTTTCACATAAATTCTTACAACAAAATCTGTAGCTTTCGTAATTTTTGACATTTTTCACCGTGACGAACTTCGAACTTCGTACTTAGGCACGGTCCATTTGATATTCTGGGGGGGGGGGGGGGGCTTGGGTTTTTTTCGAAAAAAATAATCTTGCTCTCAATTTTGATGAAAAAAATTAATTTGCTTATGGTGTAACAGAAAAAAAATAATCTTGCTCTTACAAATAATCTGATTTTGAAGAATTACCATAAAATTTCGCTAAAATTCTTGAAAATTTTCCGGCTCGCTTCGCTCGCGGCAGTTTTCAATTTGTATCAAAAGTTTTTTGCTCGCTTCGCTCGCCATAGTTTTCTATCAATAAACATTATGTATTAATGACAAAGTTCATATATTTGAAGATATTAAAAGTTATACATGTATGTGAATGAAAAAGGGCTTCCTTAAAAGCTTAGATATATTTATCAAATTATCAATATTTATGTATTGCTATTAATACATGTTGCATGTACCCCATAGAGTCTAATTTTATGTTCTTGTAAGCTTGGAAGGAGAACTTCAGTTATTCACCAATTTACAATTCTACATTTAAAAATTTGTCTAGGAGACCTAATTCCCCTCAGACCCTCTTATACGTGTACATATTATACATGTATCTTATATAAAATATTGAGAATTGTATTGTAAAAATCTTTTATTTCTCTGTTTAAAAGTAAATTGAATACTTGCATGAAAATAAACTAATATATTAATGTTTAGAGTTTTGATCAGTAAAAATATAAATTATAATTTCTATTGATAAAACACAAACATTCTTAATAGGCGCATCACTTTGTTAAAAAAAATTTCCTTGCTCCAATTTTGCAAGAAAAAAATAATTTTGCCCCGGTCCGGGGCGAAAAAAATAATCTTGCTCCGACAAAAAACCCAAGCCCCCCCCCCCCCCCCCCCCCCCCCCCCAGAATATCAAATGGACCGTGCCTTAGAACTTCGCACTTTCACAAAGACTGAAAAATAGAAACAAGTTGAAGATACCCCAGAGGGCCACGAATGCTCACCTGAAAACTGCGTAAAACAAGCATATCAAACGGCGCCGTGGTTTAGTGGGCGTTAGGTTAGGACTGGAAGGTTGCTAAGACGACGGGTCGGCCGACATAATTATACTTTTGTGTTTATATAAAAAAATTGTCCTTGTCTGTGTACTGTTTACATGTTTGTGGTTAAAAAAAAACAAGTTTGTCAAAGAAAAAAAACTTGAATTCGGAGTGGAACCTAAAATAACACCACTTCTTTCTAGATCATGCTGATGTTTTCTGTTTGTCGATACTTACTTCGGTTCTGAAGAATATATCTGTCAAAAGAGGGTGCCCCTGTGATCTACTTTTGCCCTTGGTGGCGCAACCTACGGTATTCATCGATCCGGGAAAAAACAACAACACTTGCAGGGGACCATAATTTCTTCATGGTCTAGTTTGTTTATGTTTGGTCTCTTGTATCTCATGTTTCTATGGTGTGAGTTGGTGTTCCTTGTCCATTTTGCATCTCTTTCTGTTGGTGTCTGCTCTATGTTTTTGCTTGGGTGTTATGGAGTTTTGCTGTGGGTGCTGCGACCCTCTCCATTATTACATACCTACCAATTTTCATCAAAATCCCTTCAGTCGTTCTAGAGAAGAAGTATAAAAGAGAAAACGTAAAATAGTTTACGACGGACGGATGCCGGAGGGCACGCTACATAAGATGACAATATCTCAAACTGTTATGTGATATCAAGTTTCTTTGATCACCAAGCGGTGTAAGTTCCCTACCGGCATAAATCTGTGCCCTGCAACTCTGCGCAGAACGCTTCAATTAAACACAAATTTAAACTTGACCTTTTGTTGCACCAAAAGATGAATGCCCACAAAAATAAGTTCATTATCTGCAGTAACAGAAAAGGTCTGCTAAGTAAAGGGGTCCTTTATTTTATAAAAAATAGGTAAATCAAAATCCAACTTAAACTTTATCTGTATCACACTATAATGTATTCGCATACAAAAAATCAGATCAAGATCTGCAACAACAGCCAAAAAAGGCCGGGAAACTGACCAATTCACGACATTTGCTAAGTCCAAGGGCCATAACTTTTGTTAAAATATTGTTAATCGAAACCAAAATCGAACTTGATCTGTATCAAACTATAATGTATACATATACTAAAAAATCAGTTCATTATCCGCAATAACAGCCAAGAAAATCCGGAAAACTGAAAATTTCATGTTATTTGCTACGTCCGAATGTCGTAACTCTTGTTAAAATAGGTGAATCGAAATCAACTCAAACTCAATTGATCTGTATCACACTATGATTTATTCATATACATGTACCTAAAATCAGTTCAATATCTAAAATAGAACCGAAGAAAAGTCTGGAAAACATACATTTCATGAATTTTTGCTAAGTACAAGCACCATAACTCTTTTTAAAAAATAGGTCAATCGAAACAAAACTCGGTCTTGATCTGTATCACATTGAGATATATCAATATACCAAGAGTGATTTCAATATATGCAACAATAGCCGGAAAACTGAAATGTGATAGACAGACGGACAGACAGACAAATGGGTTGGGAACTATAAGAGTTAGTCCCTTCTGCTAGCCGGTAAGGCACTAAACAAATTCAACGATTTCCATTGGATCTGGTGGACATGGACGGCAGCTACGCTACTGATTCTTCAATGTTCGAAGTGCGAAGTACGAAGTTCGAAGTCCGTCACGGTGAAGAATGTCTAATAAAATCTTTACACGTTTTTCTATTAAGATTGTTTTATGTTTTGTAAGATCTTTTCTACATACTGAATATAAATTCAGAACAAAATATAGTGATGTTTAGTTTAAACGAAGAACTAAGCAGTGAAAAGTGACCTAAAAATTCGTAAGTATTTTTGTGTAACAGATTACAGATTAAACAACTTCAACAAACAACAGGGGAAGGCAACACGAACAGCAATAGTTACATGAAGTCTTCTGCGTAGTGTATGGTCGTGTATTTCATTTCCAAATAGTAATATTCTTGTGGCGTAATATTCTGTTCTACACTTAATTTATTTGCGTCTCTTTTTAGGATGCTGAAATGTAATATTGTTACAGATCTGTCCTACCTACAGCTTATTTATCATTAATAAACGGGTTGGTTTTGTCAAATGGAAACGTTCTTGAATGACATTTGAAGGGCCTTGGATATGCCACAATAAAACCGCCAGTTTCAAATAATGAACTAAAGCACAAAAAACCCAAACAAGTTTTGTATCTCAAAGAAAAAATTATAGACTCAGTAAATTTGATTGAATTATGGTCTTTTAAGAAAAGATACAACTGCATGTTCCTTCAGGGTATATGGGTATACCTTGCCACTTATATCGAGGTGGAATTGTTGTGGTGAGTTCTGAGGATTTAGTACTATAATGGCGAGAGATCCATCTGGATTTTCAAAAGCAACGCTGTGAAAGTTGTCCCAGCCAATCCATGGTGTATCTATACGTACAGCTCCCGGCTGGACTATTTTTGACATTTGACCAATGTTGTAAAATTCAACATTTTTAGAGAAGCTGCCGTCGCCATGGACTGTCACGACTCCCCTACAGTCTTTACATCCATTGACACCTTGTCTTGGACCATGATTGTAATCAAGCGCTAGATTCCAAAGAAGAACTGTCTTTGCCCACGCACGAGGTTGTCCTATCATAAGGATTCGAAAAGTCCACACAATCCCATCGAAAAAATTGGTATCCCAATCACCACCTGAACACTCTGTAAAGTAAATATCTTTAGACGGAAACTTATTATGGAAACCTTCTGGTGTATCATGACGACCACCGTAACAGTGCCACGCCGAACCGTTGATATATTGGGCAGCAGATGAGTCCGACAAAATGTGGTCGGGATAGTCTTTTAAGTCCCAGTTATGATCGAAAATAAGAATCTTCGTTTTGATTCCCATGCTCTGAAATTTTGGTCCAAGGTGATATTTAATGAAATCCCTTTCCAGCTCCCAGGACATGCCCATGGTAGGATAACCATTTGATTTGTACAAAGGCTCGTTTTGGACAGTAATGGCATGAATAGGTATGCCCTCAGCTGCATAGGCTTGAATAAACTTTACAAAGTATAATGCATACGCCTCTTGATAATTTGCTCCCCAATTAAAATCTCCCCCAAATAGGTTATTATTATACTTCATCCAAGCAGGTGCGCTCCAGGGACTACCCATGACTTTAAGATGTGGATTCAAAGCAAGTGCCTCCTTCAGGATTGGTATGATGAAATCTCTGTCTTTGTCGATACTGAAGTGATCCATGTTAAAGTCATTTGGTGTGTCTGCATACGTATAAGGGTTGACAGCTTGGAAATCACTTGCACCCATTGGTAGCCGAACATAACTGATACCTTAAGTATATTAAAGGGATTTTAGTCACATTCATGATAAGGTAAAATATACTTCCACTTTAGTATTCAAGAAAAGAAATCAATTTATTCCCTTTTAACGATTATTTACAAAACAAGAAACTAACAACGGGTGATCCAACTGAAACATTGATAAATTAATAGACTGATGAGTTATTCCTATAGACATGACTTATTTTTAAACCTCTTTTTAGAAAATAATTGTATGTTTATTTTTGGCATCTTTTAGATGAAATGTCAGTTGTCGTTTCTCAATTTTGTAAAAACCGTACAGCGAAGCTAGAAACTAGAACGCAATTTATCAAAAATATACATTTAGAATTCTTACTTGTTTTCGGGATGAACCTCCAATGCCTTATCTTATCATTGACCTCGTTGCCCGGACAAGTTCGTTGTACTTTTATTCCATCATTAATACAAAGAATTCAATGTAATAACTTGTCGAGGTTTTTTTTTTCTTTATTATACAAACTTATTTTGTCTTGCAGTGTGGAGTGATGAAAAAAATAAAACATTTTCGAAAGGTGGTATTTGGGAAAACCTTTTTCAAAACTTGATTCAATAATATATTTGAAGATATGATATCTATACAAGTGAACCAGCCCTTCTGTCAGAGAACAATCTACTGAACATAAATGTACAATTCTGAGCAATAGACATGCACGTTGCGGACAATGTATGCATATAGGCAATTGATAGTAATTCAAATAAAACATTAAAGAAGTACCTATCAATTATTCAGTCTAAAAGTCGAAAAGGCAAGGCACAATCATTAGAATTTCTATAGGAACGGCTGCGAACCTCGGAATGAATAACATTCCACAGTGAGACCGGGTGCCCGGGGAGAGTCAGCGTCTCATGATTGCATGCATCAACCGTTGAAACATGGAAACTTGTCAAATTCGGTAATTGTTTCGATGTACATATTGATGAACACATCAGGTAAGTATTTCTTGTTTGGTGATGATGACAGCCATTCAAACTAATTTCGTGGAGTCCCTCGTTGGTTTTCTAAATTTTAGAAATAGGAATTGCATTTTTCTCTCACACTTATAGTACCGAATCAAGCAACAACCATTGTACTTATTCTTTAATCAGATGGATAGATGAAGATCTTTATGACCTCCAAATATAGCTAAACTAATGTAAAGGTCTATAACCTTTATATAAGTGTTTGGTTTTAGACAAGTATCACGGGGGAATAGATAGATTTCAGAAGGAGTCAATATGGATTGTTCTCTTCTGTGTGATGAAAAAAATATCTAAAATGGAAAGACTCTAGGTGTACCGGGAATGACAGCTTCTCCTTCTCGCATATAACATCGTTCGCTTCAGTTTGGAAATGATTATTAGAAATGATCTTTTTCTTACAATACTGTCTGGATCATTCGGTTTGGGTTGTAATATTTAGTCAGATTTTGCTGTTTTTGAGTGTGCTCATTCTTTACGGGGTATCGCAAACTTGTTTTCCGTAGAAAATCAGCTTCCTGTGCATGAGAATGTATTTTTATTTGTGTTGCAAATCTATATGGTTAAAATGACATTTTTCTTGAAAAAAGTATATCAATGTCTTTTAAGAAATGATGCTACACAATGAGCTTTCAAATTGTAGGGATAACTTGTGCCGTCGATATCCACGTGTATTTGTTGGTCTGAACCTGTTGGGTTAAGGACCACGGCTGCTACTGATCTATCAGGATTTTCAAATGCCACACTCTGAAGTGAGTCCCATCCAAGCCACGAGGAATCGACTCTGACAGCTCCAGGCTGCACTACCTTGGACATATGACCAATATACATGTACTCAAAGTTTTTGGTGAAGCTTCCATCACCATGGACAGTTAGAACTCCTCTGCAATCTTTGCAACCGCTGACACCTTGTCTGGGACCGTGGTTGTCGTCAAGTGCCAGATTAAACAGGAGAACCGATTTTGCCCAGGACCTAGGTTGCCCAATCATAAGGATTCTGAAATTCCATACAATGCCATCGTAATAGTTGGTATCCCAATCTCCTCCTGAACACTCGGTGAAGTAGATGTTTTTAGAGGGGAACTTGTTATGGAATGACTCTGGTGTATCATGACGACCTCCATAGCAGTGCCATGCTGATCCATCTATATACTGTGCAGCAGATGAGTCGGACATTATGTGCTCCGGATAATCCTTCAAGTCCCAATTATGATCAAAGATAAGAATTTTCGTATTTATTCCATTACTTCTAAATTTCGGTCCCAGATGATATTTTATGAAGTCACGTTCAAGCTGCCAGGACATTCCCATGGTTGGATAGCTGTCGCTCTTGTGTAGAGGCTCATTTTGTACAGTTATTGCTTCTATTTTTATTCCTTCAGAGGCATAAGCTTGAATGAATTTTACAAAGTATAAAGCATATGCTTCTTGGTACTGGCTTCCAGAATTGAAATCGCCTCCAAAGAGGTTTTTGTTATTTTTCATCCATGCAGGGGCAGACCAAGGTGTTGCCATTACTTTCAGTTTTGGATTCAGAGTCAATGCTTCTTTAAGTATTGGTATGACGAAAGCTTTATCTTTGTCAATACTAAAGCGATTCATGCCGAAGTCATTCTGATTGTTGTCCGGTAGATCATCATATGTATATGCGTTGACTGCTTGGAAATCACTTCCACCCATTGTAAGTCGTACATAGCTTATGCCTACAAATTGATTGAAATCTTTTAAACGTAGGCACAATTCAATTCTCTAGAAAGAAAACAATAGATTTGGTAAAATATTAAATAAGTTGATTATCTAAGTAAAAGTGCTAAAAAGGCATTTCTACAGGGTTTGAAATTTGCGAAAGTGATAAGTCGTCAAATAAGCCATTTTAAGACGCTCACTTCGCCCGGGCACCTGGTCCTGTCTTCATTCGGGGGTTCGTGATAGAATTGTTGATAGATACTTAGACATACATGCCATGTTTCCCTGGATGTATGACTCATGAACTAAGATTGGTATTTCTACCGTATTCTTTAATGAAAATGCGAACGACCTAAATCAACTAGTTTTCAATTTCTAGGTTGACGGAATAGATCTTAGATGATTCGAACTTTATCCTTTCAAAAAAAAAAATAAAGAAAAGAAATTATAGATTATAAATTATGCTTTTTATGCGCAATTAGAGCACGAATTTTGCTAGGGGGTGCTTAGACAATATGTCAAAAGATTTGGTTTTCGATAAAATTGAAAATAACAAATTATCCTACCTTGCATTCATAAATTTCATAAATTCATAAATTATCTGGCAACCTCTAAGTTTGTAATGATAAATTTATTGATTGATCCGAAAAAATTAAATTTCCAATACCTCGGAATAAATTTAATATTCCCATTGTATCCCATGATATGTAAAATTTAGTCATCGAAAAGGATACATTTCTAGTTAGTAGAAAAAACCACCGAAGCCTTTGCAAAATGTGTCCGTTAGCAGTGATAAAAACTAGTACGTATCGTTATTATAGGAAACTTACCTATTCCGTTCCAACCAAACAATGAACGCATAATCTCGTGACGTCTTGGGCTGTGGTAGATAACATAGGCAGCTGAGTTCGTGAGAGCAGCACCGAATCCATCCATTGTTTGGTACCTTTTACTCCGGTCCACATTTATACGAGTCCCAGAGCCTGATCCTGAATTCAGACTTGGTTCTGGAGAGAGCTTCTTTGATCCATCGCCACAAGTTACGTAGACTTCAAGTGGACCGTTGTTGAAGAGAAACGACGAGCAAACACGAAAACAGATATAAATGGCTAAAATCCTCTTCATTACTCTGACCTGTGGAAAAATTATATATCACGAATTTAAAAACTTCATATAAAATAATGAATTAAAACATCCTACATATCTGTAAAAAATCAAAGTAGTTAAGTAGGACGTTTCACAAACAATCGTACACTAGTAAACCTCAAATACAAAAGGTGCCAATGCGAAAATGTAGAACAAGTCAGTCTTATCTTAAGGACACAATTCCAACTCTAATGATTTCTTGTTTAGGGTCAGACTCACGCATGATAAGTGACTTGAAATATTCTTCATGAGTTATAATACATTCATGAGTCAAGATACAATTTCATTGCTAAAGTAAGAAGTGACCTAAATCATGTGACCTTGGGACAATGTGATAAGAAACATTTAGTTCTGAGAAACAACACACTAAAACATGAAAACAATTGTAAGAAGGGTTCAGGAGGTATAGCCCAGACAAAATTAGCACGTACAATTTCGTTAAAAAGAACTAAATGATCTTGACCTTGGGCACATGACCTTGGGTCAAGATGATAAGAAACCCTCCAATCCTGAGAAACAGCATACTTAAGTATCAGAGTGACCCAGTATACGATTCCAGAGACATAGCCCCGACTCAATAGCATTTACTATTTCATTAAAAAATAGAATACTTGACCTTGGATCAAGGTGGTATGAAACCCTTGGGTCATCAGCACCATCACACTAAAATATGAAAGTGATCAAATCAGGGTTCAAAAGATTAAGCCTGGACATAATACACACAACATATACAATTTCATTTAAAATATACTAATTGACCTTGGTCACATGACATAGGGTCATCGTGATGTGAAACCTTTGGGTCATGAGCAAATACAAACTAAAGCATGAGAGTGATCTGATAAACAGTTAAAGAGATATAGCCCCAACAGAATAGCATGTACAATTTCATTAAAATGTACTTACTTAAAGTGACCTTGATCAAATGACCTTGGGTCAAGGTGATATGAAACCTTTGAGTCATGAGCAAATACATCCTCAAACCTGAATGCAATCCAGTCACCAATCCAAGGGATATATGTGACACATGTGAAACCTTCGAGACATAAGCAACAATATACTAAAATATAAAAGGGATCGGACAAAAGGTTCAAGAGATATAGCCCGGACAGGAAAGCATGTACGTACAATTTCATTAAAAATGTAGTAAGTGACCTTGACCTTGGTCACATGACCTTGGGTCAAGGTGATGTGAAACCTGCGAGTCAGAAGTAACAACATACTAAAATGTAAAAGGGATCGGGCAAAAGGTTCAAGAGATATAGCCCGGACAGGAAACTATGTACAATTTTATTAAAAATGTACTAAGTGACCTTGACTTTGGTCACATGACCTTGGGTCAAGGTGGTGTGAAACTTTCAGGTCATAAGCAACAACATACTTAAATATGAAAGGGATCGGGCAAAAGATTTAAAAGATATAGCCCGGACAGGAATCTATGTACAATTTTATTAAAAAATGTACTAAGTGACCTTGACCTTAGTCACATGACCTTGGGTCAAGGTGATGTGAAACCTTCAGGTCATAAGCAACAACAAGCTAAGATATGAAAGTGATCCGGCAAACGGATCAAGAGATAGAGCACGGACAGGAATGTATGCATAATTTCAATAAAAATGCACTAAATGATCTTGACCTTGGTCACATGACCTTAGGTCAAGGTGTTGTGAAACCTTCGGGTCATAAGCAACAACATACTGAAACGTGAATGTGATCGGGCAAACGGTTCAGGAGATATAGCCCGGACACGATGTGTGACAGACGGACGACGAAAGCAAAACCAATGTTTCCTTCCCGTTTGGGGTTGGGGGGGGGGGGGTATAATCATCAATGTCCTATCACCTTGACCTTTGACCCTAAAATCGACCATACTTGAGTCATTTGCATTCGAGGATACAGAGGGGGGGGGACCGGGGGTCTGGACCCCCCCCCTGAGATTTTCGGGGATGGGGTCCAGCTTTGGTCCATTTCTAATTCAAAGGGGTCTAAAAATGCATATAAAGGCTTTGAAACCTAAAATTTCGGCTCGCTACGCTCGCCATTTACAAATACACAAAATTTTATGTTTTCTGCAAAATTGAAAGATGTAACCTCCCTCATGTTTTTCAAGGTTTTGTCATTCTAAGATGTCAGATTATTTGGGAAAATGACTTATCTATTTATTCTCATGAAATTGTGAATAAATCAAAATTTTCGCGGCTCGCTCCGCTCGCCGTTATAAGTTGTAAAATATTCAATGTTATAAAATAATCATAACGATCGAATCAAGACAATTAAACATTTCATATCTAAAATAAATTTCAGACTCGCTTCGCTCGCCAATACTTCATAAAAATAAACATGAAAGGAAAGCTAACAATACCCGCCCTTGAAAATCAATCCTTAGTGCACACGTTGCCCCCAGCCTATGATGTGCACCGAAATATACCTACATTATAGGTAGACTTCCTACAATTTTGGACCCCCTCTGACCAAAAATGCTGGATCCGCGCATGATTTGAAACTTTTCTTGCAAGTTTCAGGATAATAGGTGCAAAACAAGTTTTAATCAATAAGTAACCGGATGTGACAATTCTACCGAAATGAAGCGACGGGACCCGTTACATGCAAGCAGGAGATGCTGACTCTTCCTGGGCACCTGGTCTCTATGGAGGGGGATTAGGGTCACAATGCTATTTGTCTTGCTCACATGCTTCTGAATCATGTTATGTTGCTTCATTCAATGTTTGATTATTCCATGTTCATTTGTCTTGCTTTCATTTCAAATTGACTTTATCTTTCTTCTTTGTGTAATTTTGCTTCCCTGCATTTTACATTTGTCCTTCGTCAATGCATAACTGTCATTATGTATACCATGCGTTATGACATCCTTCTTTCTGCCATTATCCTTTCGTCTTAATGCTATTATTGCTTTGTCAATGCTAACTTCAATTTTGATACCAGATGGCGCTTCGCGCGACCGCATGTGTCCGTTCCTTGAAATGAACTTTGAAACATCCCCTGTCGTTAGAAATTTCTTTTAAATTCTACTACAGTATCGTTCGAAAAGTAATTATATTATCGCACGAGAGGACAGAAGTAGATTGGCTGTATGGATATTTGAAAAATATTTTCAAGTAATTAGTAAATATTTGATTTTGTATGCATAAGATTTTTGTAAGTTTTAAGCATAACTATAAACAACACGTTAATATGAAGAATCTCTGTGGCGTAGTGGTTATCACATATGTCTCTGAATATTATTTTGCACCTTTCCGAGTGGGTTCGAATCCCGGACGAGGATACTTTTTTTTTCCTTTTGTCAATTCTAAGTATAATGTAACTTGTCCATGTTGTTCATCTGCCCAGAAGAGGATGTAGAAAATAATTGGGGGTACTTTTAACAATAAATTGTTTTTATGCAATTTTTTTTTCAGTTTTTCTAGGGGGTCTTATCATTATTCAGTTGAAATAAAAAATCATTTTTATTACAAAACTTTGCAAACGCTTCGTTGGCTCACTATCGTCGCTAGCAAGTCATCTATGAAAAGTCATAATTTTAATAACTTGCCTTTTATATGCCCGTCAATGTCGTTTCTGTCCCATAAATCGGCTGATTCTTGCATAAAAAGATAAAACTTCTATAATAATTGACTTTGAAGTATGGACTTATGAAGGTTAATGTTCAAGGTCAATCCTTGCAAGCATCAAACGCTTGCATTTCTATCTTGACCTTGATCTTGGGCCGAACAACAGTGGTGGATTCAGGGGAAGCTTCTGCACAGACCCAATATTTCCCGGCAAAAACAGGTACATTTCGCCCCTTGACCCCCGGCAAAGGGGGCGCTGGATCCGCCACTGAACAAGAAGAATCTGACAAGTTTGCCATAGTGCAATTTGATTAAAATTATACCTTCCTTGCGCTCCTAACACGGAGTATAGGAACACAATAAAGGTCTAAATTTTGGCCATTGTTGAAAAAGGCTGTGAATGACACTGAACTGTTTTTGTGCCACGTTCCTGAGCTGGCATAGCCCTGGACCAACGGCGTAGCTCTGTCTGAAACAGTGGAGGGGCACAACATCCCAAAATTTCTAACAAGCAAAAAAAAAAAAACAAAAACAAAAATAAATGAAAAAAAAAAGGGGGGAGGGGGGGGGGGTGGTAGAGATTTAAAAAAGATATGGGGGTTTCATGTTCTGTGTACACAAATTTTAACATTTCTGGTGCAATACTAAATTTCAAGTACATTAATAAATGTCTGAACAAGAAGAATCTGACAAGTTTGCCATAGTGCAATTTAATTAAAATTATACCTTCCTTGCGCTCCTAACACGGAGTATAGGAACACAATAAAGGTCTAAATTTTGGCCATTGTTGAAAAAGGCTGTGAATGACACTGAACTGTTTTTGTGCCACGTTCCTGAGCTGGCATAGCCCTGGACCAACGGCGTAGCTCTGTCTGAAACAGTGGAGGGGCACAACATCCCAAAATTTCTAACAAGCAAAAAAAAAAAAACAAAAACAAAAATAAATGAAAAAAAAAAGGGGGGGGGGGGGTGGTAGAGATTTTAAAAAAATATGGGGGTTTCATGTTCTGTGTACACAAATTTTAACATTTCTGGTGCAATACTAAATTTCAAGTACATTAATAAATGTCTGGCGAGCGGTAGCGAGCCAGGAATTATTTTAGCAAAATATTGACTTATCATAAAATACTTTCTATACCCTCTATCATTACATGTAATACTATTCTATATAGATTGAGTTAAATGTCTTCATGTACATTGATAAAGTAAAATGTATAAAGGATGGATCAGAATAGCTAAATTATTCAGAACTGGCGAGCGGTAGCGCTGCCCCCCCCCCCTTTCCCCTACGCCCCGCTTGTCCTGTACAACAGCTTTTGGAGTAATTTTGGCATACAGAGATGTCAAAAGGTAAATTTCCAAGGTCAAAATTATGAAAGGAGACTAGAAACTGCATTATTGACTGAATCAATGGGGCCGGGGATGTTGATCTCTAGGTTCGATCAGTGTAGGACGCGCGGCAGTTTCAATTTATCTAGAATTTTTCGATATGAAATACCGCCTTTCCCACGATATCTCAGAAAAAAAACTGACTTCTATATAATTTCCCACTAACAATTCAGAAAAAAAATTATGTAACCGATGGGATTCGAACCCATGCAGGAAAAAAATGCAATGTCGGTCCGGTACGCTTACCGCAGAGCCACGAAGTCATTACCCTTCATTTGCAAAATTTTCTAGAGCTTTCAAATCCCCAAATGGCTATTACTGTATAAATGAAAAAAAAAAAAAACAAACAAACAAACAAACAGAAAAGGTCCAAATATTTATCATTTAATGATTTCTTTTTTTTTTGTTCAAATATTTCAATCGGCTTTTGCTTTTTCCGCTATTTATAACTCATTTTTCCAAGTACTGCAACAGGGGACGTCTCAAAGTTAATTTCAAGGAACGGACACAAACGGAGCGCCACCTGGTATCAAAATTGAGGTTAGCATTGACGAAGCAATAATGGCATTAGGACGAAAGAATGATGGCACATTGAAAGATATCATAACGCAAGGTAGAACGACAATCATGCATTGACGAAGGACAAATGTAACATGCACGGAAGCAACATTGCATAAAGAAGAAAGACAAATGCAATAAAGTCAATTTGAAATGAAAGCAAGACAAATGAACATGGAATAATCAAACATTGAATGAAGCAACATAGTATGAAGCATGTAAGCAAGTCAAATAGCATTGTGACCCTAATCCCCCTCCATAGGTCTCACTCCCAAATCAGGAGATCGCTTCTTTTCATGTGATGGATGTTTTTGTATGTTTGCTTTGGTTCCTGATTTATCCTGATTTTGTATGCCTTCGGTTTATGATTTTCTGAATTATCGATTTTGTGCTGTATATAGGGCTATAGGGATATGGTCATGTCATTATCCATATTTGTCATGATCCTAAAACTCATTTGAATCCTAATTCCAATAACCTTGACCTTCGATCTTTTGACACCAAAATATAAAAGGTTATCCTTGACTCGCAGTCGCATGTTTGGTAAGTTTTATGAAAGAAAGGGGGGATCTCCAACAACACCTAGTTGCAGCATCAACAGCAAAACCACAAAACATCCACTATAAAAACACAAAGCAGACACGCACAAAAATAGACGCAAATGGTACAAGGAACGTCAAATCATAGAGAAACATCAAACTCAAATGACTACACATAAACCAAGGAGACCAATGGGCAATCGGTGCCGACTTAGGACGGCCAACTGCTGCATCAGTAGCAGACGGTGTGTTTATCTTGGATAATGTGCGAACAACAACAGAGGTCTCTAAGAAAACATAATTGTGGTGCCAAATAACCTCCTCACTGTAAAATGAACATACAAACAGACAGCATGACACAGGCGCCAAGAAACACACAGATTGATATGTAAAAGGATATAAAACATAGGGTAATCAAAGATTACATAGCTCGCCTATACAGGTTTTTGTCAGAAACCAGGTTAAAGTTTTTGAAAAGTAGGTCAAAGCCCAAGCTCAAGGTCACTAGATCAAAGGTCATGGTCTCAAATGAAAGGTCTCGTCACAAGGTATCTACTTGTGAAATATCAAAGCCCTACCCCTTATAGTTCAAGAGATATAGCCCAGGTTAAAGTTTTGTCTACGGACGACAACGATAACGACGCTCTTCCCGGCGAGCTAAAAACGGAAGGCATACGAAATACAGTCCATGCTCTGTCGGCTGTAGAGAGCTTATGCATGTGATCACCCGAGGAGTCCGACTGGCGTTCTGGGAGGACAGGTGGTTGGAGCTTTGTCTTCTCTAAAGATGTCTGGACAGGGTCTTTCATGGAGTCATATTGTCACAGTCAGTCAGAGTGCAATTCTTAAGAATGCGCTGGTACAAGGCTGCAGATTGGTCCAGTACCAAGCCAAGTGTTCGTCTGGAGACAGAAGGATTATATCCACGGTATCAAGGCGTTTGATGATTCAAACACAATTTCGATGGTAATTCTGTCTACCTTTGATCCTTCTTATTTTGTTAATCACGTCATCATAAAATGCAGGTTGCGAAATACCCAAAGTAATATACTCGGTTGCTTGTATGGGTCCGAATTTCAAAAGAAGATGACAAGTTTTGTAAAATGTCCAGTCTTTACTAGCTTGTGAAAGCGAAAACCTTGACCTAAAAGTTGGATTTTCATAATAGAAATTTACAATTTACAAAGAAACTTTTAGGTCAAGGTTTTCGCTTTCACAAACTAGTAAACTTTCTGGAAATTTTACAGATCAACACACCATATTTGTGTAAAATAATGCAATTTTGCAACTTGCAACAAGGTCATAGGCGGCACAGGCTTGCAATATAACCTTGCCGTCATCGCTATTTTCCTACGCCATTTCACGCAATGATAAAACCCGAGAGGCATCGCAGGTATGGCATGTCGTCACAGTGACGTCATTCGAACATCTGACGTAAACATTGCGAAAGATTCAAAGGTAGAGACACATATTTGAGTGTTTAGGGGCGAGTAAATGGGCAATGAAGGAAACGATTCTTATCTTGATGTAGCAAAATTTATACAAGACTCATGTCTAAAGACGGTAGGTTTCGATTTATAGCTAGAATTTGTATTTTTACTGGGGACTTCTCGCTCAGCTGATCGTGTTGGCAACATACGAATGAAGAAAGAATCCCTGATACTGCATCGTATTACATCGAAAGAAAATCATTGCATGTACACTGTATACCTCAGAAATGTAGTCAAACCTGCTGTTATATACTTGCAATACTTAATTTACAAATATGAAGCCCCAGTTCCAGTCTGCAAGAATCTTGCAGACAAACAATAGGTGATGACGGCAGAGGTAGATTTCAAAGTGAAGAAAAGCGGAACTAAAATCGGACGCATGCGTAGGAGATTGGCAATTTTGGTGTATTTATGTTCGCTATTTGACATTTTCCGACATAGGTACCCCTACCTTTTTAGACCGTTATATTAAAATACTGTCTTATACATTTGTTTGATTATATTAGAAACAATAATTCCAAAGGCTTGTATACTGGGATGGTATTATTAGATTTACAAAAGGCCTTTGACACGGTCGATCATGGTATATTATGTCAAAAATTAGAGGTCATGGGGGTTGAAGTTCAGTGGTTTCTTTCATATTTAGGGGGGAGGTCTCAAGTAGTTGGTTATGATGATGTTTTATCTGATTCAGAGACTGTGATGTGTGGTGTACCTCAGGGGAGCATACTGGGGCCCCTTTTATTCTTATGCTATGTGAATGATATGAAGATTAGCATAGACAGCGATTGTAAGCTGATACTTTACGCTGATGATAGCGCCATTCTTTTTGCCCACCGTGATCCTGATTTTATTGCACGGAAGCTAAGTGTAGTGTTAGAAAGTTGTTCTGATTGGTTGGTGGATAATAAACTATCCCTCCACCTGGGGAAGACAGAATGTTTACTTTTTGGGCCACGTAGAAAATTAAGAAATGTTGAAGAATTTGTAATCAATTGTCATGATCATTTAATCAAATCATCTTCTTCAGTGAAGTATCTTGGTGTGTATATAGATAGATTTTTAAGTTCCGAATCAATTGTTCAACATATCATTCACAAAGTCAATGCTAGACTTAAATTTTTATATAGAAATGCTGGATGGCTAAATACAAGGTCAAGGTTAACTCTAGCAACTGCTTTAATCCAGTGTTATTTTGATTATTCTTGTTCATCCTGGTACAGTGGGCTTTCAAAAACACTACAAAAGAAACTGCAAATTATGCAAAATAAAGTAGTCAGATTTATCCTTGACCTTGGCCCACGGTCTAGAATTTCATGTGAACAGTTAGAGTCAGTGAATATGCTATGTGTTTCTGACAGAACAAGCCAGTTGAGGCTGAATCATGTTTTTAACATTATGCATGGCCATGCACCAACCTATTTAGGTGAACATTTTGTCTTAAATAACAATGTCACAAGAGGGGGCCAAAATATGAGTTTTCAGCTGCCAAGTGTAAATACCTATACAAAATCTAGTTTTTTAGCTCTACTGGTCTCAGACCAGTCGAGCTTATGCGATCACCCTTCGTCCGGCGTCCGTCCGTCTGTCCGTCTGTCCGTAAACAATTCTTGTCCGGACAACTCCTCTGAAACTGTTAGAGATAGAAACTTAATTCTTTTTGTATTTTACTTGGTCCATGGTCTAGTTGTGCACCTGACATTCAGTTTCAGTCCTTGACTCCCAGGGTCTTAGAAAATGGGCGTGGTCATTAAATTCTATGTAATTTTGTCCGGATAGCTCTTCTTTCACTATTAATGATAGAGACATAATTCTTTTTGCAATATGATGGGTCTGTAGTCTAGTTGTGCACCTGATATTTTGTTTGAGCCAATGACCCCCAGGGTCTTGGAAAAGGGTGTGGCCATTTTCTTTTATATTATTCCATATAATCTTATGCTTACAGCGCTGACACTATAAATAATGGAGACTAAATTCTTTATGCAATATGATGGGTCTGTAATCTCGTTGTCCACCTCATATTTTGTTTGAGTCTCTGACCCCAAGGGTCTTAGAAAATGGGTGTGGTTGTTTTCTCTCTATTAAACTACATGTGATCTCATGATAGCTAATTTCCCAGAATTTATGGATAATAGTTAATTGATTTATTCCAAAATATTATCGGTTTGCAGTTTAGATGTCATTACAGTATTTTACTTCAGTCCCTGTTCCCTAGGATTCTGGAAAATGGGTATATGGCTATTTTCTCTTACCCTATCTACATGCATTTAGAGTACATAAGTGACAGAAACTATAAATAAACAAAGATATTGCAATTTTACAATATTATCATAGATGAGTCTGTAATTTAGTTTTTCTCATATTTTATTTGGGACCTGACCCAGGATTTTATCTTCAATTCTATAGAAACGGTAGGGGATAGTTTCGGAATTTCCTCTGATCAATCAATCAACATGAAAATCTTTTCTATAGTGTTTATACAGTGCAAGAAAGATATCAAATAGTCAAAATACATGTATTTCTCACTTATTTTTTATTTGTTTAACATGTTTAAGGTGTAAGATTTTTGGGGAGAGTAGTGAGAATTTTTGTTGCAAGAGTAGAATGTCCGAAGTGATCACAGACTTGAGCTGTGCTTTCTGTTAAATGGGAACACCAGAATCACAAAGATTGATCATTTTATCAAATAAAATAGCAATAATGCATCCTTCACATTGCCAAATGAAAGGAATATTGTGCTTGTGTAAGTTTTTTTTTTAGGGGGGGGGGAGAGGGGGGAGGTAACTAGAATGTCCTAAGTGATCACAGACTTGAGCTGTGCTTTCTGTTAAATGGGAACACCAGAATCACAAAGATTGATCATTTTCTCAAATAAAATAGCAATAATGCATCCTTCACATTGCCAAATGAAAGGAATATTGTGCTTGTGTAAGCTTTTTTTTTTGGGGGGGGGAGGGGGGAGGTAACTAGAATGTCGTAAGTGATCACAGACTTGAGCTGTGCTTTCTGTTAAATGGGAACACCAGAATCACAAAGATTGATCATTTTATCAAATAAAATAGCAATAATGCATCCTTCACATTGCCAAATGAAAGGAATATTGTGCTTGTGTAAGCTTTTTTTTTTGGGGGGGGGGGGGGGAGGGGGGAGGTAACTCTTACATCTTTCTTTCTTCTTATAAATTCCTCCACTACTTGGAGTACCACCCCCAATGGGATGTAAAACTGTGTGGTTTGATAAAATTTTTCATAATGTTTACATTAAAGCAAGTGACACATGTTTTAATAGAAGATAATATAACAAGAGATGCCTTATTGGCATATCTACTATGTGTTAATCAAATTTAAAAAAAATTAAAATAAAATACTAAAAAAAATCATTTGTAAAAGCCGACTCATACAAAAATATTTCAACCCAGGAAAACTTCTACCAAAATTTTCCTTTATTGCCATTTGACAATATTATCATAGATGAGTCTGAAATTTAGTTTTTCTCATATTTTATTTGGGGCCTGACCCAGGATTTTATCTTCAATCCTATAGAAACGCTAGGGGATAGTTTCGGAATTTCCTCTGATCAATCAATCAACTTCAAAATCTTTTCTATTATGTTTATACAGTGCAAGAAAGATAACAAACAATCAAAATGCATGTATTTCTTACTTATTTTTTAATTGTTTAAGGTGTAAGATTTTTAGAGAGAGTAGTGAGACTTTTTGTTGCAAGAGTAGAATGTCCTGAGTGATCACAGACTTGAGCTGTGCTTTCTGATACATGGAAACACCAGAATCACAAAGATTGATCATTTTATCAAATAAAATAGCAATAATGCATCCTTCACATTGCCAAATGAAAGGTGCTTGTGTAAGTTATAGAAGTTGAATTTGTAACAGGAGAGGGAGAGATGTGACTGTACCGGGAATCGAACCCGAGATCTTCTGCTATCAAGGCAGACGCTCTTACCAACTGAGCTATCTGGGCACGATGCCCGTTCCTGCCACACTCCTCTCAACCAATTTTTCAGGTTTCCATGCACTGGAAACCTCACACAAAACTCCACTTCACCTTGAGTCATTTAGTTTGGTGCCAATTCTGTAACAGGAGAGGAAAAGATGTGACCGAACCGTGAATTGAACCCGAGACCTTCTGCTATCTGGGCAGACGCTCTTACCAACTGAGCTATCTGGGTACGATACCTGTTCCTGCCATAAATTAATGGTAATAAACTAATGTTTCAGGCCTTTTTGTCAATTGGACCTCGAGTCATTTTGTCCTTTTAAAATCAAAAATCAAAAACATCAGTTCAACCTCATGCAGATTTTGAAATATTTTTCTGAACTGGGATATATGTTAGAAATGTTTTCTATAGAGGATCAAATATTTCATACCGGTATGTAAAAATATTTTGTATTATATTTTAATAATTAGCTTCTGTCTACATTAATACCACATTCGCCCTAAAAGTTCATGTTCTTCATTCAATATTCTATTTACATTGTTTTACATTTACTAAATAAATAGCCTAAAACCTTTTTAGGTTTTAGAACAAAATGGCCGATACTTTTAAAATTTCACTCGGTAGGCCACATGTCCTATTATGTTTAATTTCAATCTGAAACTGCCTGATTACTTGATCTAAGTATTTTCACTGGTCAGTATAAGAAAGAAGGAAATATCTCTTATATAAGTTATAATAGAGTATCCTATGCAATACTATTTCAGCTCAAATGAGAGGTTATTTATGCCTTTAGTCTTAATTTTATAAAAGGGCATATAGTGGTAGGTCTGTCTGTTCATCTGTTTGTCTATCCATCCGACTGTCAGTATATCATTCCATTCAACTAAATTCTGATGAAAGGGTATAAGATAATAGAGCTGTCATATATTGCATGTCTATGAACCTTGAGATTTAGGCTCATCTTTTGGAGCCAAATTTTTAACCTTTGACCCCATCACTGACCTTTGACCAACATTTTTTGAAAAATAAAAACATCTGTTATTTTAGTTTTGATACATATGGTATGTTATACATGTTGTATATACACGTTTTTAGTTTCTCTCACATTCTAGAGAAGTCTAAGGCACGGTCCATTTGATATTCTTGGGGGGGGGGGGGGACTCCGTTTTTTTCAAAAAAAAAAGTTTTGCTCTGAATTTTGATGGAAAAAATTAATTAGGAATTGATGGATATGCATTGGCATGTGGTTGTTGGTTCTAATAAAAAAAAACTTGATACACATTTATCCCGCCTCTGGCAAATTTCTTGCAATCTGATTGGTCGAGAAGAACCAAATATTATGTTGTATAATATTTTACTAACAGAATATTATTTTGATATCCTGCTTCTACTAAGATGCTTTATGCTTTTGACGTCACCAAAATGCTTTAGAATATGTTGACGTAACATACACAAACCAAAAGCGATTCAGCGGGATAAATTCGTTATAGAGTGTTTTACAGGGGGGATACAGAAATATATTGGGTCGATGAAAAAAGTGGTATTAGGCAAGGTGAAGTCCAGCATTCATTCTCTTGAGTGTATATGTACAAATCAACCAGGAGAGCTTCAGTCTCATCAGAGACTTCTGGTATTTTAATGCTATAAAGGATTGGAATTCTATGCCCTTGGAAATTAAAGAAATCAGAAATAGAACTTCTTTCAAAGCTGCAGTCAAGGCACATTTAACCGAAAATGCTAGAAACAGAGAGCTAAATGAATTTATATATGATTTTTAAATGAAATGTGTATAGAAATATAATTTCTAATGTATGATTTAGTTTTAAAATCAATTTAATTATTAATCAGGCATTGTGAAATGTTACATGTTTTTATTATAGTCCGTCCGGGTTGTCGTTGCCAAAGTCCCTATATTTATTTAATTTAAGTTTAAACTAACCCTATTTATTTACTTATACTTATATTTATTAATATGTCAGGACCCCATTGGAAATAAGCACACTATGAATTGCTTTAATGGGTTATCCTAGGCAATATCTATGCAATGCACCTATAATGTGATAGTTACTTCTGTGATATCTTTGATTTAAAATTTAAAATCAGTTATTCTACTAAAGATACATGTACTAGATCAACTGTGATATTTTTACTAGATCAACTGTGATACTTTAGCCAAATTTAAGTGTGATAAGCAAAATTCTGTGATATATTAAATATGACTTTGTTGACATTGATTATGCATTATAACCTGTGCTATTGTATGATATACATTGCCTGAATAAAATTGAATTGAATTGAATTGAATACATTAAACAGTTTTAAATAAAATGCCTTAAATGGATCTTCTTTAACTCATTCTAACACATTATATTTTCCATGCAAACTTATACCTTCAAAGAAAGGATATCACATGAGAAATAATTAAATGAATTGAGAGCTAAGTAAAGCCCTTACTCTTACAGCTCCCTATAAACATAGGGTAATCAAATATTACATAGCTCGCCTTTACAGGTTTTTGTCAGAAACCTGGTTAAAATTTTTGAAAAGTAGGTCAAATTCCAAGGTCAAGGTCACTAGGTCAAAGGTCATGGCCTCAAATGAAAGGTCTCGTCATAAGGTATCTACATGTGAAATATCAAAGCCCTACCCCTTATAGTTCAAGAGATATATGCATTTGTCTTCTTTTGTAATACTTGTGTATTGTAATTGTAAATGTATCCAATCATAATTGGTATGTGTTATGCTCAGATGGGCCCTAATTTGAAATAAATAAATTTGTATTGTATTGTATTGTATTATAGCCCAGGTTAAAGTTTTGTCTACGGACGACGACGCCGAGGGTATGGCATTTTCTCTCCGGAATTTTCGTCCCGGCGAGCTAAAAATGAAAAGAAACAATATACATGTATATTTTAATACAGCTAAATGAAATATCGCAATTCTTTTGTGCATCTTTTCACTCCTAATATATGCAATTCATGCTCCAATATGATCGGGAAATCATTTCCAATCATCAGAGTCCCATGATGACCTTGTCCTTTGGACCCCAAAATTAACAGGGGCCATCCATGACTCATGAAATACTTCTGGCAAAGTTCACAATAGGTGCAATACACTCTTATTCAATCAAGAAACAATTTTCGATCATCAGAATCCTATTACCTTAACTTTTGATTCAGAAATCAATAAGGGGTCATCCTTGACTTATAAAATTCATTTCTGGTACGTTTCATGATGATAATAGCAATCCATGTTCTAAAATGATCCGGAAATATTTTACATTCATCAGAGTCCCATGCCCTTAGGAACCTAAAATTAATAGGGGCAATTCTTGACTCATGTGGAAAATTCTGGCAAGTTTCATATTTTAAATATATTCCCTTATTTGATCAAGAATCAATTTTCAATCATCAGAGTCCTTTAGCCCCAACCTTTGGAACCCAAAATGATTTTGATAATCCTCGACTTGTGCTAAACATTTCTGGCATGTTTTATGATAGTATGCTCTAATATGATCCGCAAACCATTTTCATTCATCAGAGTCCTATGACCTTGACCTCAAATCAAAAGAGATCATCCTTGACTAATGGGAAATATTTCTGGAAAGTTTCAGATAATAGGTGCAAAACACGCTTTTATATTATCCTGAAACTCTTTTCAATCATGAGTCCAATAACCTTGACCTTTTGATCCCAAAATAAATATAGGTCATCCTTGACTTATAGGAAACAGTTTTGTTAAGTTTCATGCTCCAATATGATCTGGAACCCATTTTCAATCATCAGAGATGTATTGCCTTAATGTTTGATTCAAAAGTCAATTTGGGTCATCCTTGACCCAGGACAAATCAAACATGTCTATGTTTATCCATATAGATCAATAAGAAGTAGCTGTTAGTTGCATTGAGGAATACTTAATTTTATTCTCAAACTATATTCATGAACAATTTTAAAACAAGCATTTTACAATAAGTTATAGATGCAAAACAATGTTCTTGCTCAAATCTTGTAATTTGTATGGAAGAGATAATAGAATATGGCAATGTTTAATATTGACATTAGAAACAAAACTGAGCAAAAATTTACATTTTCATTATGTCAAATTCTGTTAGACAGCAATCTGAACAAAACTCAGGTACAATACTTTAAAGACCTTGTGTGAACCAATTGGTTTCCCTGAATTCTTATATGGTCTAACTTTTTGAAACTCAAACTTTATTTTTAAGACCACTCTAAAACACCCGTCATTAAAATACAAAGATCTTGAACCACATTGACAATGAAAAAGGTTTTTATGTTTTCTTCTGTTTTAAGTTTTTGTATTGTAAATAACCTAAACTGTGGGCCTGAACCGCGATACGTATCGTATTGTGAGGAAAGCATATCATTACAGCCCTAGTGTTGATTACAAAAATGATGGCAATTAAACAGTAAATTTGCTACTTTTGAACCAGTAAATTTCACCAATTTTGGTGATGATTCCATCTACATGTGATTAGGAAATTCTAGAGCCACAGTTGGGAAAAAAAGATACTAATTTGCATTGGGAATGGGGCCGAATAATGGCCCAAAAAAGGGGCAAAAAAATCCCCGATCATGAACGTCATTATCAATGGATTCAGAAATATTCAAATAAACACTTCATATTGTTCAGCACCCTGTAAAGGTCTACATGTATAAGAAAAATATATGAACTTTTAGAAGTATTTATCGGCTACCGTTTGGACAATTTTACAGGACAATTAAATTTTCTTTAAACATGTTCAATGAAATTAATGGATATTTCGTTTTTATTTGATGATCGAGGATGATCGAAGATGAGACTAGGCGAATATTATTTTCTAAAGTTGCCATAAAAACGTCTCGTCGTCGGCATATTAAAGCGGTTTTTCAGAAACATAGATTTAATTTCACATGGCCTTAAATAAACAATTGATTTCATTTCTTTAATGTGAAACACATGGGAAGATGAATACCCTGTTGATCACTTCAGGTGTTAATACCACAATTGTTTTTAGTTTTATGCGCACACAAGAAGTGGCAGGCAAAAATAGTTTTGGTCCTATGAAACACTCAACAACAAAATTTCACAGACACTGATGGCAGGGTATAAATTTTGCGTTCAGTACATCATCCTCATTTCTTGGCAGCTTGAAGGTTACATGGAGTGCTTCACTCCATAAAATTCCTGTATGTTGCCTTTCTGTATGAAAGCTAGCCAAAGGAGAAAACCCATCACTTCCTGTCTGTCACCAGCTTTCAAGATGTCATATGATCTGGTGTACATTACTTTTCCTTTTCTATTAACAATATCTGAACCAACTTTGATGGCTTGACTTTCAGTTTGGGACATATCCAGCATCATGAATACGATCTGAAAGAAAAAAAAAAATCTAAAAGTTGGTACCGATTGCCAATTGCTCTCGTTAGTTTATATCCACAGTGTCGGCATTGAGGGAAGCATGCAGTTTAGCCACAGACACAGTGCCTGACTATGCGAAGAAAATTTTATAACTATTTATTTTCATTTAAAATAATAAAGGGTATAAAAGAAGAAATTAACGTGCTTGTATAGTCGTACATTAGGTGTACACTTTTAGAAATATTAGGTGCGTTTGGAGTTTTCACATTGGTACT
The DNA here is from genome assembly GCA_028142955.1 of Pinctada fucata. Taxonomy (NCBI): domain Eukaryota; kingdom Metazoa; phylum Mollusca; class Bivalvia; order Pterioida; family Pteriidae; genus Pinctada; species Pinctada fucata. Next base: position 53,117,732 of record AP027109.1, read on the forward strand.
AATCTGGTAGTCCACGTTGGCAGCCAATCTTCCAGACGATCTAGAGTAAAGGTTTACAGCCACAATACAAAACACTTCGTGACAGTCCGTGTACACGTGTAAACTTCTTGCCTTTAGTGCTGTCAAAGTGTTTGCGTGGTGTGTGTTATTTTTGTGTGGTGTCAGTGTTTTTGCATGGTGTTGTTAGCTCACCTCAACAAAAACGTAGGTCAAGGTCATGAAAATTTGATCAAAGATACATCCACTATACAAGTTTGGTACATGTAGCACTTATACTTTAATTGCTCAATATTGGCTTTTGAAAACAAAAATCACTCGAGCAGAATTACTATTTAAGATGCTGCATCTGATGCATGGGTTCACATCAGCATCCAAAGATGAATCACTTGTGCAAGCTTGGTTACTGTAGCATCAGCACTTTGTCAAATACTGAGCTACCCCAAAAACTTTAACAAGACATGGACGCAAGTTACTGAACCAGAGAAAATGCAGGCTGCATCCAACGACGAATCACTTTTGTAAATTTGGTTACTGTAGCATCAATGCTTTGTCGGATACTGAGCTACCCCAAAAACTTTAATCAGGCATAGACCATGTAGACGCGAGTCATTGAACCAGAGAAAATGTAGGTCAGATGCAGCATCTGATGCATGGGTTCACATCAGTATCCCAAGATGAATCACTTGTGCAAGTTTGGTTACTGTGGATTAGTACTTTGTCAGATACTGAGCTACCACAAAAACTTTAACCGGACGCGGACGCCTGAGGTATAGCATACGCTCATCTCAACTTCGCCAAGTTGAGCTTAAAATAGTAAAGAAGCAGAAGTGAGCTGTATAAAGTAGACATAAAATCAAATACTTCATGAATTTTTTTACCTAAAGTTTTCGTGCTAACACATAAAAAAGAGTATTCTGAATCAATAACTTTGGATGGAAAAGGGGTGGGGGTAGGAATGGGGGGATGGGGGCTATGTCCACTACCACTGCAGTAAAAATTTGGCTTTATTAATCATGTTTACCTACTATTTTTATTTCTTATAAAATTTTCAGTCAGATCTGCATTTCACTAAAACTGAAAAAAATTTCTGTGTTACCGTAAGTATAACAGTGATTCAGAATTTCATTGTCATTCAGCCATTTGTTTTTAAATATGATTTAATTTGACAGATTTGAAAATTTTTAGATGTTTACTTTCATAATAGATGACATTTTGAGAAGTGGAAATAAAAGCTTTCAGTCACCAATACTTTAACATTTGTTTTTAAAAAGAGATTCCTTCGAGATAAAAATCTCCTTCTAATTTTAATAAAGTTTATATACTCAAGTGTTTGCACAAACTGTATCAACCCTAGAGCTGAAATGAATGTTCAAATATTCACGAATGAGTAAGTTTTGAGTGAATATTCAAATGGAAAATTAGTATTCGAATATTCATTGGTATTTATTTAGTGCCTGTAATTACATGCAGCGTAAGGAAAATAAGCTTGTTGTTAACATTGTCATAAAGATATAAAGGATACTTACATCACTGGAAAGAGCGGCTAATTTTGACTACGGTTTGACATGCCTAAAGGGTGTTTTAGAGTTAAAGCTGTTTACTGCAAAAACTTTAACGGTCGTTAATGATACCAAGTATAATTTTTTTAAAAATAAATCCAGTGGTCAGACATGTAATTTTGAGGATGCTCTTGGAAGTCCTTGTAATAACGAATATTCAAATACAAATCTAATACATGTCACAAATATTTGAATACCAATTTTAGGTATTCGTTTCAGCTCTAATAAACCCTATTTTGAACATTTATTGATCCCACTCACAAAATGAGCTTTTCATGAAGTCTTACTAACGAAATGTTCCTTCAAGACTTAGTGAAAACTACGATATACATGTATCATTTTAATGTTGTGAAAATACTTCACTGAATAACTAAGTAGATGATACATATTACAGCTTGAAGTATAAAGAAGCTAACACATAAACAAAACAAACAAGTACATACAAGTACCTACTTGTTAAAACAGATGTGTACAACTTGTTCTCTTTACCCTTAACAATATTACATTTAGCACTTAGGCCCCAAGTCTATGATATATTGGAGGAAAATCTATGAGTCTTACCTCTGTTCTCATACACAGGATTGTCTTACCTCTGTTATCATACACAGGATTGCCTTACCTCTGTTCTCATACACAAGATTGCCTGACCTCTGTTCTCATTCACAGCATTGTCTTATCTCTGTTCTCATACACAGGATTGTCTTACCTCTGCTCTCATACACAGGATTGTATTACCTCTGTTCTCATACACAGGATTGTCTGACCTCTGCTCTCATACACAGGATTGTATTACCTCTGTTCTCATACACAGGATTGTATTACCTCTGTTCTCATACACAGGATTGTCTGACCTCTGCTCTCATACACAGGATTGTCTGACCTCTGCTCTCATACACAGGATTGTATTACCTCTGTTCTCATACACAGGATTGTCTTACCTCTGTTGTCATACACAGGATTATCTTACCTCTGTTCTCTTACACAGGATTGTCTTACCTCTGTTCTCATACACAGGATTGTCTGACCTCTGCTCTCATACACAGGATTGTATTACCTCTGCTCTCATACACAGGATTGTCTGACCTCTGCTCTCATACACAGGATTGTCTTACCTCTGTTCTCATACACAGGATTGTCTGACCTCTGCTCTCATACACAGGATTGTCTTATCTCTGTTCTCATACACAGGATTGTCTGACCTCTGCTCTTATACACAGGATTGTATTACCTCTGTTCTCATACACAGGATTGTATTACCTCTGCTCTCATAAACAGGATTGTATTACCTCTGCTCTCATACACAGGATTGTATTACCTCTGTTCTCATACACAAGATTGCCTGACCTCTGTTCTCATTCACAGCATTGTCTTATCTCTGTTCTCATTCACAGCATTGTCTTATCTCTGTTCTCATACACAGGATTGTCTGACCTCTGCTCTCATACACATGACAGGATTGGTTACCTCTGTTCTCATACACAGGATTGTCTTACCTCTGTTCTCATACACAGGATTGTCTTACCTCTGCTCTCATACACAGGATTTTCTCTCATACCCGCGTATGTGTTACAGAGTAGGCCCATGAAATACAGCTACATGAGCTACTTCTGTATCACATATCATGTGACAGCTGTATCACATATCACGTGATGCTATTGTTTCGATTGTTTACGATATTGTGACGTCATGGTTTCAGCCCGCAAAACAAACAAGCTAGCGGCCACATCGCCATAAAACTTCGATTTTAAAATCGTTTTTCAATGTACTCTTGCATTTTATTTTGAAAAGCCAAATATTCGTAATTTATTCTTATAGAATAAACCATTTTCGGGGGCGCTGAATTCGAATATCGCAAAATTTTTGCGATTAGATCGACTTGACATTTTTTCAAATTTCATCCCTTTTCTTTCAGTTTTGTTTTGACCCTTAGATATGAGAGAAAAATACTCTTTCATGTTCTTCTATGAAAGATACATCGTTTCCGCCCTCGGGGTCTCAAAATTTTGCAAAACCCTCATCAAGCCTCGGGTTTTACATGATTTTGAGACCCCTCGGGTGGAACCGATGTATCTTTCATAGAAGACCATGAAAGAGTCTTATAGTATTACCTCTGTTCTCATACACAGGATTGTCTGACCTGTTCTCATACACAGGATTGTCTGACCTCTGCTCTCATACACAGGACTGCCTGACCTCTGTTCTCATGCACAGGATTGTCTTACCTCTGTTCTCTTACACAGGATTGCCTTACCTCTGTTCTCATACACAGGATTGTCTGACCTCTGCTCTCATACACAGGACTGCCTGACCTCTGTTCTCGTGCACAGGATTGTCTTACCTCTGTTCTCTTACACAGGATTGCCTTACCTCTGTTCTCATACACTGGATTGTATTACCTCTGTTCTCATACACAGGATTGTCTGACCTCTGTTCTCATACACAGGATTGTCTGACCTCTGCTCTCATACACAGGACTGCCTGACCTCTGTTCTCATACACAGGATTGTCTTACCTCTGTTCTCATACACAGGATTGTCTTACCACTGCTCTCATACACAGGATTGTCTTACCTATGTTCTCATACACAGCATTGTCTTACCTCTGTTCTCATACACAGCATTGTCTTACCTCTGTTCTCATACACAGGATTGTCTTACCTCTGTTCTCATACACAGGATTGTCTTACCTCTATTCTCATACACAGGATTGTCTGACCTCTGCTCTCATACACAGGATTGTCTTATCTCTGTTCTCATACACAGGATTGCCTTACCTCTGTTCTCTTACACAGGATTGTATTACCTCTGTTCTCTTACACAGGATTGTCTTACCTCTGTTCTCATACACAGGATTGTCTTACCTCTGTTCTCATAAACAGGATTGTCTTATCACTACTCTCATACACAGGATTGTCTGACCTCTGCTCTCATACACAGGATTGTCTGACCTCTGATCTCATACACAGGATTGTCTGACCTCTGATCTCATACACAGGATTGTCTTATCTCTGTTCTCATACACAGGATTGTCTTATCACTGCTCTCATACACAGGATTGTCTGACCTCTGATCTCATGCACAGGATTGTCTGACCTCTGTTCTCATACACAGGATTGTCTTATCACTGCTCTCATACACAGGATTGTCTGACCTCTGATCTCATACACAGGATTGTCTGACCTCTGATCTCATACACAGGATTGTCTGACCTCTGATCTCATACACAGGATTGTCTGACCTCTGATCTCATACACAGGATTGTCTTACCTCTGATCTCATACACAGGATTGTCTGACCTCTGATCTCATGCACAGGATTGTCTGACCTCTGATCTCATACACAGGATTGTCTGACCTCTGATCTCATACACAGGATTGTCTGACCTCTGATCTCATACACAGGATTGTCTGACCTCTGTTCTCATACACAGGATTGCCTTACCTCTGTTCTCATACACAGGATTGTCTGACCTCTGATCTCATGCACAGGATTGTCTTACCTCTGTTCTCATACACAGGATTTTCTTATCACTGCTCTCATACACAGGATTGTCTGACCTCTGATCTCATACACAGGATTGTCTGACCTCTGATCTCATACACAGGATTGTATTACCTCTGTTCTCATACACAGGATTGTCTTACCTCTGTTGTCATACACAGGATTGTATTACCTCTGTTCTCATACACAGGATTGTCTTACCTCTGTTCTCATACACAGGATTGTCTTACCTCTGTTCTCATACACAGGATTGTCTTATCACTGCTCTCATACACAGGATTGTCTGACCTCTGATCTCATACACAGGATTGTCTGACCTCTGATCTCATACACAGGATTGTCTTACCTCTGATCTCATACACAGGATTGTCTTACATCTGATCTCATACACAGGATTGTATTACCTCTGTTCTCATACACAGGATTGTCTTATCACTGCTCTCATACACAGGATTGTCTGACCTCTGTTCTCATACACAGGATTGTCTTACCTCTGTTCTCATACACAGGATTGTCTTACCTCTGTTCTCATACACAGGATTGTCTTATCACTGCTCTCATACACAGGATTGTCTGACCTCTGCTCTCATACACAGGATTGTCTGACCTCTGATCTCATGCACAGGATTGTCTTACCTCTGTTCTCATACACAGGATTGTCTTACCTCTGTTCTCATACACAGGATTGTCTGACCTCTGTTCTCATACACAGGATTGTCTTACCTCTGTTCCCATACACAGGATTGTCTTACCTCTGTTCTCATACACAGGATTGTCTTACCTCTGTTCTCATACACAGGATTGTCTTACCTCTGCTCTCATACACAGGACTGCCTGACCTCTGTTCTCATACACAGGATTGTCTTACCTCTGTTCTCATACACAGGATTGTCTTACCACTGCTCTCATACACAGGATTGTCTGACCTCTGCTCTCATACACAGGACTGCCTGACCTCTGTTCTCATACACAGGATTGTCTTACCTCTGTTCTCATACACAGGATTGTCTTACCACTGCTCTCATACACAGGATTGTCTTACCTATGTTCTCATACACAGCATTGTCTTACCTCTGTTCTCATACACAGCATTGTCTTACCTCTGTTCTCATACACAGGATTGTCTTACCTCTGTTCTCATACACAGGATTGTCTTACCTCTATTCTCATACACAGGATTGTCTGACCTCTGCTCTCATACACAGGATTATCTTATCTCTGTTCTCATACACAGGATTGCCTTACCTCTGTTCTCTTACACAGGATTGTATTACCTCTGTTCTCTTACACAGGATTGTCTTACCTCTGTTCTCATACACAGGATTGTCTTACCTCTGTTCTCATACACAGGATTGTCTGACCTCTGTTCTCATACACAGGATTGTCTGACCTCTGCTCTCATACACAGGATTGTCTGACCTCTGCTCTCATACACAGGATTGTCTGACCTCTGATCTCATACACAGGATTGTCTTACCTCTGATCTCATACACAGGATTGTCTGACCTCTGCTCTCATACACAGGATTGTCTGACCTCTGATCTCATACACAGGATTGTCTTACCTCTGTTCTCATACACAGGATTGTCTTACCACTGTTCTCATACACAGGATTGTCTTACTTCTGTTCTCATACACAAGATTGCCTGACCTCTGTTCTCATTCACAGCATTGTCTGACCTCTGTTCTCATACACAGGATTGCCTTACCTCTGCTCTCATACACAGGATTGTCTTACCTCTGTTCTCATACACAGGATTGTCTTATCACTGCTCTCATACACAGGATTGTCTGACCTCTGATCTCATACACAGGATTGTCTGACCTCTGATCTCATACACAGGATTGTCTGACCTCTGATCTCATACACAGGATTGTCTTACCTCTGATCTCATACACAGGATTGTCTGACCTCTGATCTCATGCACAGGATTGTCTGACCTCTGATCTCATACACAGGATTGTCTGACCTCTGATCTCATACACAGGATTGTCTGACCTCTGCTCTCATACACAGGATTGTCTTACCTCTGTTCTCATACACAGGATTGTCTTACCTCTGATCTCATGCACAGGATTGTCTTACCTCTGCTCTCGTACACAGGATTGTCTTATCACTGCTCTCATACACAGGATTGTCTGACCTCTGCTCTCATACACAGGATTGTCTGACCTCTGCTCTCATACACAGGATTGTCTGACCTCTGATCTCATACACAGGATTGTCTGACCTCTGTTCTAATACACAGGATTGCCTTACCTCTGTTCTCATACACAGGATTGTCTTACCTCTGTTCTCATACACAGGATTGTCTTATCACTGCTCTCATACACAGGATTGTCTGACCTCTGCTCTCATACACAGGATTTTCTGACCTCTGATCTCATACACAGGATTGTCTGACCTCTGATCTCATACACAGGATTGTATTTCCTCTGTTCTCATACACAGGATTGTCTTATCACTGCTCTCATACACAGGATTGTCTGACCTCTGATCTCATGCACAGGATTGTCTTACCTCTGTTCTCATACACAGGATTGTCTGACCTCTGATCTCATACACAGGATTGTCTGACCTCTGCTCTCATACACAGGATTATCTTATCTCTGTTCTCATACACAGGATTGCCTTACCTCTGTTCTCTTACACAGGATTGTATTACCTCTGTTCTCTTACACAGGATTGTCTTACCTCTGTTCTCTTACACAGGATTGTCTGACCTCTGTTCTCATTCACAGGATTGCCTTACCTCTGTTCTCATACACAGGATTGTCTTACCTCTGTTCTCATACACAGGATTGTCTTATCACTGCTCTCATACACAGGATTGTCTGACCTCTGCTCTCATACACAGGATTGTCTGACCTCTGATCTCATACACAGGATTGTCTGACCTCTGCTCTCATACACAGGATTGTCTGACCTCTGATCTCATACACAGGATTGTCTTACCTCTGTTCTCATACACAGGATTATCTTATCTCTGTTCTCATACACAGGATTGCCTTACCTCTGTTCTCTTACACAGGATTGTCTTACCTCTGTTCTCATACACAGGATTGTCTGACCTCTGATCTCATGCACAGGATTGTCTTACCTCTGTTCTCATACACAGGATTGTCTTATCACTGCTCTCATACACAGGATTGTCTGACCTCTGATCTCATACACAGGATTGTCTGACCTCTGATCTCATACACAGGATTGTATTACCTCTGTTCTCATACACAGGATTGTCTAACCTCTGTTGTCATACACAGGATTTTCTCCCACCGTGGACTGGGATGTCCATGGAAACGCTGGGAAAAGATATCCTTGTCTTACCCCTATGGGGTAAGATAACATTTTCACGTGCCTTTTGACTGCAACGTCAATTGTGACGTCATACAGGACTGCTGTGCTAGCCGATCAAAATATGAAAAAGAATACATAATATCTCGGTTTTGAGTGCCTTTAGACAGTGGGAGAAAAATAATCAACCCCCAGATGTGATCAGGGACTTGGAGATCCAACCCTCGTGTCCAGGATTTGCTTTTGTCCACGACTCGGCAAGCCTCGTCGTGGTACAAGCAAATCCTGGACTCTCGGGTTGGATTTCCTTGTCCTAGATCACATATGGTGATAGATTCTATTAGTCTTATCACTGCTCTCATACACAGCATTGTCTGTAACCTCTGATCTCATACACAGGATTGTCTGACCTCTGCTCTCATACACAGGATTGTCTGACCTCTGCTCTCATACACAGAATTGTCTTACCTCTGTTCTCATACACAGGATTGTCTTACCTCTGTTCTCATACACAGGATTCCTACAGATCTATTGCTGAAGACAGAGTAAGGTAATTCTGCCAATAGTTCTGCTCCTATTTGTGCCAACACTTCTGACTTCAGACTTTGTACTAAGGACTTCTTCTCTGGAGTTTTTGATAGAGCTTTACGTTTGACCTATAAACAGAATAGTATTAATAAGCATTATCTGACCTTTTAGAGAATAATCTTTATTATGCTCAATAAACATATATCAGAAACTTCAGTCAATACTGAAGTTCTACTGATCCCTTCTTGTAAAACAAATTACAAGCTGTTTCAAGTGGCAATTGTATTTCTTAATGCATTTAAATTAAACTATTAAAATGTAAGAATTGGAACTCTACTGCCCTGTTCACTAAGTCCAGAGCACCCTGTTTTCCCGTTTTTCTCTAAAACTGTCATCTTCAAAAAAGATATCAATTTTATAGTACCCCTTTAGTCGTAACAGAAAATACCATTGTTTTGGTTGTACGTCAATTAAGTTAGAAATAGGACGGAAAATAAAAAGTCTATGGGGATTTTCTATAGTAAAATCGCTGAAAATGTGTGACGTTGGGAGCTTTGACGTCACTGTTTACTCTTGTTGACATGGAGAACAATATGGCGGCAGTTTGAAATTAACATGGAAATTTCCTGTAGACATTTTATTTTTCATAATGTGGTTTGAAGGCAGCTGATAGGATTTTCCAGTTACGAAAATGTGTGACGTTAGGAGCTTTGACGTCACTGTTTACTCTTGTTGACATGGAGAACAATATGGCGGCGGTTTGAAATTAACATGGAAATTTTATTTTATTTTTCATAATGCGGTTTGAAGGCAGCTGATAGGATTTTCCAGTTACGACTAAAGGAGGTCAATTCTCTGAAACAATAATTTATAGGAAAATTCTTTAGATGACAGAATAAATCTCTGGATTTAGTGAACAGGACAGTATTGACAGTCTTTCATATAGTTAACAACATACAAACAAAAGTACTTCAAGCGGCATAACTATACCAATATTATGTCAAAGGCTCAAACTCTTCATCCTGAACTTATTTCGTTATCATGGACCAATAGACCAATATACAATTATTGATTTTTGATGAGGTCTACTCGTAACTATACAGACCTGGTCAGGTATTGGTTGACCAAGGCCGAAGGCCGAGGTTAATTATTGCCTAACTAGGTATGTATAGTCATGAGTAGACTGGAATTCTAATATGACTTGAAATTTTCTCCCTTATGTACCATAGAACTCGCCTGGTGTAAAATCTCTAACAAACTTCCAGTGTGCTAAGCTCTGCCGATTCACGCGCTATATTAGAATAGAAATAACAACTAGCTAGCCGTGGTTTATTGTCCAGTAATTCCACGAGTCGCATGAACCAATCAAATTATCACCGAGCCGCGAAGAGGCTAGTTGTTATTTCTTAATCAAAAGTCAATAACTGCTTTATTAAATTATCTAGTTATTTTTTAACATTTGCATGGTAATGATACATGAAGTCAAAGATCTAACACTACGATAAACCATAAACCGCTAAATGCGGTAAGGCCGGATTGCGAAGTGTTTGTATTAGATGACATATACATTTTTGCGCAGACAGAAAGGTCAAAGGTCATTAATACTATTGCGCAATGAAACAAGAGCCCCAGGGGGCACAACGCTCACCTGATACCCATGCACGCTCTAACTGACATACTGACATTGAATACTGATAGTGCCAGTACCAGGATTTTAGCCCACAACCTTTCTAACAAGATTTTTGCCGGATGCAGACAAGTTTTTTTTTGAGACAACCTTTAAAAGTACAAACAAGAGAAAATAGTCACATTTCAAAACAACAACTTTTTTACTGATTTGAAAAGATGGATTATGCGATCCAAAGTCATATGCCCAGCTAGTATAGTTCGATTATGCAACATCAAAAATAAAATCATTTTGTAAAATTCCACATTAATGTGCAACAGAAACAGAATAAAACAATGAAATGATTTCATAAATTAAGTTTATTTAAAATTGAACACCAAACCTTTCATTATTAATAGCTAGTATGCCAGAAAATAATAAAGCCTGTGTTTGTGAAACACGAATGCCCTGCGGTGGCATCTTTGTTGGTATAAACACCATTTTCTGTTAAGTATGTGAGAGGTCAGGGTCAGAGTAATGTTGGTATCAATGGAAAGATCTTGTCACAAAGAATACACATGTACAATATGAAAGCCCTATCACTTACCATTCAAAAGTTATGCCCAATATTAAAGTTTTTGAAAAGTAGGTCAAAGGTCAAGGTCAAGGTCATGAGGTCAAAAATTTTGGTATCAATGGAAAGGTATTGTCACAAGGAATACACATGTGAAATATGAAAGCTCTATCACCTTCCTATCAAAAGTTATGCCCAATGTAAAGTTTTTCGGACAAACAGACAGACGGACAGGCCAAAAACTATATGCCCCCGTATCTTTGATTCCGGAAGCATAAAAAACAAAGACTTTTCGGTTTTGCCTTTATTCATATTAAATTTTACAGAAATCAATGAATGAGAGCTTAACACAGACAAGTTGTTAGCGGACAATATTAATTCAAGTGAGTTGTGCAGAAATTGAGCCAATTTATTTTCCAAACAGCAGTGTACGGTGTATCAAACCTCATGACCCAGTGAAGCCACTTGGACAAATTATTTTCGGTAAATATGCTGAAATGTGGTGCTTGGAAATGTATTTTTAGCATATTGAATCAATAGTCGTGATAAATTTAACTTCGAACTTGATCTTGTCTTTTATGCAATCTACAGATAGGTTTGAAAATATGCAAAATTCGGAACATTTTCGATGCGGATGCAGAGTTCCTGTAACAAGAGCCCCAGGGGGCACAACGCTCACCTGATACCCATGCACGCTCTAATTGACATACTGCTATTGAATACTGATAGTGCCAGTACCGGGATTTTAGCCCACAACCTTTCTAAAAACATTTTTGCCGGATGCAGAGAAGATTTTTTTTTTTCAGACAACCTTTAAAAGTACAAACAAGAAAAAATAGTCACATTTCAAAACAATAACTTTTTTTAAGTCATATGCCCAACTAGTATAGTTCAATTATGCAACATCAAAAATAAAATCATATTGTAAAATCCCACTTTAATGCGCAGCAGAAAAAGAATAAAACAATGAAATGATTTCATAAATTAAGTTTATTTAAAACTGAACGACCATACCTTTCATTATTGATAGCTAGCATGCCAGAAATTATAAAGCCTGACAGGCTGTGTTTGTGAAACGAGAATGCCCCTGGCGGCATCTTTGTTAGTATAAACGCCATTTTCTGTTAAGTATGTGAGAGGTCAGGGTCAGCGTAATATTGGTATCTATGGAAATATCTTGTCACAAGGAATACACATGTAAAATATGAAAGCCCTATCACTAACCAATCAAAAGTTATGCGCAATGTTTAAGTTTTTGAGAAGTACGTCAAAGGTCAAGGTTATGGTCACGAGGTCAAAATTTTGGTATCAATGGAAAGGTATTGTCACAAGGAATACACAAAACCAAGTAAGTATAAAATAATAAGTGACATTAGAAATGTAAATTTTAGTTCAGATCTCTCTGTTCTTATAGAGACAATAAATCTATATTCAATAATAAAATTTGAACTATTTCACCAAATAACTTTGATTTATATCCAAGGATAGCCCATTTAAGCTTTTACAAAGCTTATTTCCAAAGACACTCACTAGGACTTTTACAATATTTTTTTTTTTGAAGATGAATTAAAATGGAATATTTTCATACACTTGAATCTTTAAGACTTGACTTACCACTGCAATAACTTTTTCCCTTGCAACCCCCTCCAAATCAAATTTTCTGACTATTAATGCAAACAACTCATACCCCCCCCCCCTCCCCCCCCCCCCCATTTGCAGATATATCTTTGTATGCAATAGTCGCTCAGAGCGAAATATTACTTATAGTCCTAATATTGAATTTCTATGGGATATTTAACCAAATCAGCATGCAGCAAGTAACATGTCACACTACGTATATGAATACATAGCCATAGGCCTAGATCCAACTCGAAAACATGTTTATACATCAAAATAATTTAAACCTAGGAATTGATTACTTCAAGAACTATACCATCATGTATTTGTTTTAACATAACCGGTGTTACTAATCTAATTTATGTGAAAAATCGCTGACTTACCTTCACGGCGCTTCGTTGTTTCGGTACGTATATTGAAAGTGAAAGTACTTTCTATGCCTCCCGGTGGGGGCGCTGCGGACACGTAAACATATTGTGCTATTTTTAGAGTCGGCGATCCCTCTTGATATACGTCGAAGGTGTAACTACAGTTAATCATTTTAGCAGGGAATCCCTTCCCTTTTGACTGGTGAACCGGGCTGAATAGAAGGTGTCACCTCATTGGACATAACTATTGAAAATTTAAAAATAGCACATAAAATCAATGTGTGATTCCCTGCTGTCTGTAGAAATTGAGTTTTGAACATGATTTTGCCTTATATGTAATCAATAGATCGATTTGAAAATATATAAAAATTAGCAAATTTTCAATTCGGAAGGAGGGGTCATTAAACAAGAGGCCCAAGTGGGCCTTTATCGCTCCCCTGAGAACCATGTCACTTTTGCTGAATGACTGAATACATGCACATTGTAATGGTGATTGTTAGTGTGGTCCATCCTTAAAGTCATGTAAAAAAAAAATCCAAAAAAATATTTTGGCACAGAATCTATATGAAAGCATTATATTAATGGCATCAAGTGTGATTAATATAACAGCAAATTAGGTCTCAAAGACATGCTTTCAATGTGTTAGTTCAGGAAATAGTATGAAAATGTCCATTTCTGACAAAGTCCGAAAAGACATAAAAAATTTGACTTCAGAGTGGAACTAAAAACAGGAATACTTCTTAAGAGATCCCTCTAGATCATTCTGATGCCTTCGGTTTGTTGATATATGCTTGGACTCTGAAGAAGTAGTTTGTCAAAGAACCCTGTGACCTACTTTGCCCCGGGTGGCGACACTTGTTGACGGATCTTGATGAAAAACAACATTACTTGTAGGGAACCATTAGCATATCACACCTACCAAGTTTCTTTAAAATGCCCCAGCGGTTCTGAAGAAGAAGTTGAAAATACCCTCCCCCACCTCTTCCAATTCAATAAGAAAACAAGCAGATTCAGAGAATCGTGGTCCCCCGCTTGGGGTGTTTGACTCAGAAAAATCTGAGTCCTTTATGTAGCTCAAATATCTAGGTCATGGTCACGAGGTCAAAAATTTTTGTGTCAGTGTAAAGGTCTTGTCACAAGAAACTCACATGTGAAATATGAGAACTGTATCTCTTCTGGTTAAAAAGTTATAGCCAAGGTTAAAGATTTTGTGACACAGACAGACGGACGGACGGACGGACAGACAGATGAATGAGATTTAATGTCCCCCGCTTTAGAGTACTGCAAACGGTACAAAATATGCCTGTCATGAAAAATTTGTGAAGGTTATTTTATCACATTACTTGACCAAAAAGAACAACTTGCATATTTGATCTGCAACTGAGGACCAAAGATTATTAGAGAAACCAAACTTGAAATATCTTATCTATAATATCGCTAAAATCTCCAAGAAATATCTTGTTTTATCATGAAATTAAGTATTTGTTCATAGGCAACAGTTCCGCCGATGACGTTCTAAAAACGATACGTTTACGGCGTTAGCCAGGGTGTCTCACTTACGGGATATTTTTGTATATATAAATCAATCGATACATTTGACTAAATATTTATTACACTCAGATTGTAGATGGTAATTTTCTGTTTCCATCGATACCAAACATGTCGGAATCCGTCAAGAAACAAGCGAATTATGGAGGAGTTTGAGGGCCGAAAACTAAAAAAGGCCACATATAAAAGTACTGCACTCGATATCTGATGACGTCAAACCATTATTGAGCCTCCTTAAATAAAATCTATTAAATACCGGCAGTACTATTTTGTTTGCACGATAGATCATCTATTAATCTCCTGAAATGTATCACTTGTACAGTACTAACACGGTGGGTAATCTCGCAACGCAGAACAATTTATTTTTCAATATTTTTGCGCAAAATAGATAATTTATTACAAAAAGGGAAATGTGATGCAGTGTAACAACGCCCTAACTATGAGTTGTATCCAAAATAAGGTGGATATTATAGCTTTTTATAATGCACAAACACGATCGGCGTTCTACTTTCACTTTCATGTACACCAATCATGCCGATAGTTTTTCGGCTTTATAAAAGGATATTACCTCTCTTACTTTCGATAAAACTCGTATCTAAGGCATCCTTACACTGCATCACATTCCCCTTTTTGCGAAAAATAATTTGTAATACACGAAATTTTAGATAAACCTAGTGTTCTGCGTTGCGAGATTACCCACCGTGACTATTAAATGGGCGTGGAGGAATTAACCAATCAAATCTGTAACACAAGATATATGGCGACTTTGTTTACCATAGATACAAAAATAAAGCGGAGAAAATAATCACTATATAGGTTAATTGTTATATAATATGCATGTATGGAAAAAGTCAACATCTCAAAAATAAATTCAGAGTTATATATATTTGATTGCATATGTGCCTGAGTTATTTCGACGTACGAAAATAAGTACACAAAGCCAAACTAGCTTGTCTGTTTAAATCTAAAAGTTGATATTTTGAAAGAATTCTTTCACACTTTCTATTCTAACGATAAATATAAAAAAGCAGAAAAAAAAAACCTGCAAAAGTGGGGTCCTGCCGGGGTTTGAACCACTACTCTTGGGTTCATTGGGCATGGAAAACCTACATTGTATCTATAAATGTTTTTCCGTAAAAATCCAAATGAGGATATCTTGATAAAATTCTTTCACTTGTAGGGAACCATGAGTACCTCATACCTACCAAGTTTCATGACAATCTAAGAAAAAAAGTAAGTTAGATATGATAAATATGCAGTAAATGAGTGTGTAAAATCATACACTTATTGAGTTATTTAAAGAAATAGTGCAAAAATTAGCATTTCTGACTAAGTCCGAAGAGACGTCAAAAAAGCGTCAAAAATTTGAGTTCGGAGTGGAACCAAAAATAACAACACTTCTTAAGACATCTCTCTAGATCATCCTGATGCTTTCGGTTTGTCGATACGTGCTTCCGTTCTGAAGAAGAAGTTTGTCAAAGGAGGGTACCCCCCGTGACCTACTTTTGCCTGTGGTGGCGCCACCTGTTGAGGGATCCGGACGAAAAACAACAACACTTGTAGGGGACCATTAGTACTTTATACCTACCAAGTTTCATCAAAATCCCTTTAGCCATTCTTGAGAAGAAGTCGAAAATGTGAAAAGTTTACGACAGACAGACGACAGACGACAGACGACACACGACACACGACGGACGACGGACGCCGGACGGATCGCTATGACAATAGCTCACTAGAGCCTTTGGCTCAGGTGAGCTAATAAGGGAAGAAAAATTTTTGTTTGGGTCCCGCCAGGGTTTGGAGCCACTCCCCATGGGTCCATTGGGCATGGAAAACATACACTATACCTATGTACAATCTTAAAAAATATTCCTTAAAAATCCAAAAGTGGATATCTTGACAAAATTCTTTCACTTGAAGGGTACCATGCATGAGTACCTCATATCTACATAATGTCATGACAATCTGAAGAGTGGTTATAGAAAAGAAGCAGAAAATGTATGAAAATCACCCCCCCCCCCTTCCTTTTTACATAAGAAAAAAATTCATAAAAAATCAAAAAAATAAAATTTAAGCATAAAATTCATATCAAAGCAAATATTAAGTTAGATATGATAAATATGCAGTAAATGAGTGTGTAAAATCATACACTTATTGAGTTATTTAAAGAAATAGTGCAAAAATTAGCATTTCTGACTAAGTCCGAAGAGACGTCAAAAAAGCGTCAAAAATTTGAGTTCGGAGTGGAACCAAAAATAACAACACTTCTTAAGACATCTCTCTAGATCATCCTGATGCTTTCGGTTTGTCGATACGTGCTTCCGTTCTGAAGAAGAAGTTTGTCAAAGGAGGGTACCCCCCGTGACCTACTTTTGCCTGTGGTGGCGCCACCTGTTGAGGGATCCGGACGAAAAACAACAACACTTGTAGGGGACCATTAGTACTTTATACCTACCAAGTTTCATCAAAATCCCTTTAGCCATTCTTGAGAAGAAGTCGAAAATGTGAAAAGTTTACGACAGACAGACGACAGACGACAGACGACACACGACACACGACGGACGACGGACGCCGGACGGATCGCTATGACAATAGCTCACTAGAGCCTTTGGCTCAGGTGAGCTAATAAGGGAAGAAAAATTTTTGTTTGGGTCCCGCCAGGGTTTGGAGCCACTCCCCATGGGTCCATTGGGCATGGAAAACATACACTATACCTATGTACAATCTTAAAAAATATTCCTTAAAAATCCAAAAGTGGATATCTTGACAAAATTCTTTCACTTGAAGGGTACCATGCATGAGTACCTCATATCTACATAATGTCATGACAATCTGAAGAGTGGTTATAGAAAAGAAGCAGAAAATGTATGAAAATCACCCCCCCCCCCCTTCCTTTTTACATAAGAAAAAAATTCATAAAAAATCAAAAAAATAAAATTTAAGCATAAAATTCATATCAAAGCAAATATTAAGTTAGATATGATAAATATGCAGTAAATGAGTGTGTAAAATCATACACTTATTGAGTTATTTAAAGAAATAGTGCAAAAATTAGCATTTCTGACTAAGTCCGAAGAGACGTCAAAAAAGCGTCAAAAATTTGAGTTCGGAGTGGAACCAAAAATAACAACACTTCTTAAGACATCTCTCTAGATCATCCTGATGCTTTCGGTTTGTCGATACGTGCTTCCGTTCTGAAGAAGAAGTTTGTCAAAGGAGGGTACCCCCCGTGACCTACTTTTGCCTGTGGTGGCGCCACCTGTTGAGGGATCCGGACGAAAAACAACAACACTTGTAGGGGACCATTAGTACTTTATACCTACCAAGTTTCATCAAAATCCCTTTAGCCATTCTTGAGAAGAAGTCGAAAATGTGAAAAGTTTACGACAGACAGACGACAGACGACAGACGACACACGACGGACGACGGACGCCGGACGGATCGCTATGACAATAGCTCACTAGAGCCTTTGGCTCAGGTGAGCTAATAAGGGAAGAAAAATTTTTGTTTGGGTCCCGCCAGGGTTTGGAGCCACTCCCCATGGGTCCATTGGGCATGGAAAACATACACTATACCTATGTACAATCTTAAAAAATATTCCTTAAAAATCCAAAAGTGGATATCTTGACAAAATTCTTTCACTTGAAGGGTACCATGCATGAGTACCTCATATCTACATAATGTCATGACAATCTGAAGAGTGGTTATAGAAAAGAAGCAGAAAATGTATGAAAATCACCCCCCCCCCCCTTCCTTTTTACATAAGAAAAAAATTCATAAAAAATCAAAAAAATAAAATTTAAGCATAAAATTCATATCAAAGCAAATATTAAGTTAGATATGATAAATATGCAGTAAATGAGTGTGTAAAATCATACACTTATTGAGTTATTTAAAGAAATAGTGCAAAAATTAGCATTTCTGACTAAGTCCGAAGAGACGTCAAAAAAGCGTCAAAAATTTGAGTTCGGAGTGGAACCAAAAATAACAACACTTCTTAAGACATCTCTCTAGATCATCCTGATGCTTTCGGTTTGTCGATACGTGCTTCCGTTCTGAAGAAGAAGTTTGTCAAAGGAGGGTACCCCCCGTGACCTACTTTTGCCTGTGGTGGCGCCACCTGTTGAGGGATCCGGACGAAAAACAACAACACTTGTAGGGGACCATTAGTACTTTATACCTACCAAGTTTCATCAAAATCCCTTTAGCCATTCTTGAGAAGAAGTCGAAAATGTGAAAAGTTTACGACAGACAGACGACAGACGACAGACGACAGACGACACACGACACACGACGGACGACGGACGCCGGACGGATCGCTATGACAATAGCTCACTAGAGCCTTTGGCTCAGGTGAGCTAATAAGGGAAGAAAAATTTTTGTTTGGGTCCCGCCAGGGTTTGGAGCCACTCCCCATGGGTCCATTGGGCATGGAAAACATACACTATACCTATGTACAATCTTAAAAAATATTCCTTAAAAATCCAAAAGTGGATATCTTGACAAAATTCTTTCACTTGAAGGGTACCATGCATGAGTACCTCATATCTACATAATGTCATGACAATCTGAAGAGTGGTTATAGAAAAGAAGCAGAAAATGTATGAAAATCACCCCCCCCCCCCCCCCTTCCTTTTTACATAAGAAAAAAATTCATAAAAAATCAAAAAAATAAAATTTAAGCATAAAATTCATATCAAAGCAAATATTAAGTTAGATATGATAAATATGCAGTAAATGAGTGTGTAAAATCATACACTTATTGAGTTATTTAAAGAAATAGTGCAAAAATTAGCATTTCTGACTAAGTCCGAAGAGACGTCAAAAAAGCGTCAAAAATTTGAGTTCGGAGTGGAACCAAAAATAACAACACTTCTTAAGACATCTCTCTAGATCATCCTGATGCTTTCGGTTTGTCGATACGTGCTTCCGTTCTGAAGAAGAAGTTTGTCAAAGGAGGGTACCCCCCGTGACCTACTTTTGCCTGTGGTGGCGCCACCTGTTGAGGGATCCGGACGAAAAACAACAACACTTGTAGGGGACCATTAGTACTTTATACCTACCAAGTTTCATCAAAATCCCTTTAGCCATTCTTGAGAAGAAGTCGAAAATGTGAAAAGTTTACGACAGACAGACGACAGACGACAGACGACACACGACACACGACGGACGACGGACGCCGGACGGATCGCTATGACAATAGCTCACTAGAGCCTTTGGCTCAGGTGAGCTAATAAGGGAAGAAAAATTTTTGTTTGGGTCCCGCCAGGGTTTGGAGCCACTCCCCATGGGTCCATTGGGCATGGAAAACATACACTATACCTATGTACAATCTTAAAAAATATTCCTTAAAAATCCAAAAGTGGATATCTTGACAAAATTCTTTCACTTGAAGGGTACCATGCATGAGTACCTCATATCTACATAATGTCATGACAATCTGAAGAGTGGTTATAGAAAAGAAGCAGAAAATGTATGAAAATCACCCCCCCCCCCCCCCCCTTCCTTTTTACATAAGAAAAAAATTCATAAAAAATCAAAAAAATAAAATTTAAGCATAAAATTCATATCAAAGCAAATATTAAGTTAGATATGATAAATATGCAGTAAATGAGTGTGTAAAATCATACACTTATTGAGTTATTTAAAGAAATAGTGCAAAAATTAGCATTTCTGACTAAGTCCGAAGAGACGTCAAAAAAGCGTCAAAAATTTGAGTTCGGAGTGGAACCAAAAATAACAACACTTCTTAAGACATCTCTCTAGATCATCCTGATGCTTTCGGTTTGTCGATACGTGCTTCCGTTCTGAAGAAGAAGTTTGTCAAAGGAGGGTACCCCCCGTGACCTACTTTTGCCTGTGGTGGCGCCACCTGTTGAGGGATCCGGACGAAAAACAACAACACTTGTAGGGGACCATTAGTACTTTATACCTACCAAGTTTCATCAAAATCCCTTTAGCCATTCTTGAGAAGAAGTCGAAAATGTGAAAAGTTTACGACAGACAGATGACAGACGACAGACGACAGACGACACACGACACACGACGGACGACGGACGCCGGACGGATCGCTATGACAATAGCTCACTAGAGCCTTTGGCTCAGGTGAGCTAATAAGGGAAGAAAAATTTTTGTTTGGGTCCCGCCAGGGTTTGGAGCCACTCCCCATGGGTCCATTGGGCATGGAAAACATACACTATACCTATGTACAATCTTAAAAAATATTCCTTAAAAATCCAAAAGTGGATATCTTGACAAAATTCTTTCACTTGAAGGGTACCATGCATGAGTACCTCATATCTACATAATGTCATGACAATCTGAAGAGTGGTTATAGAAAAGAAGCAGAAAATGTATGAAAATCACCCCCCCCCCCCCTTCCTTTTTACATAAGAAAAAAATTCATAAAAAATCAAAAAAATAAAATTTAAGCATAAAATTCATATCAAAGCAAATATTAAGTTAGATATGATAAATATGCAGTAAATGAGTGTGTAAAATCATACACTTATTGAGTTATTTAAAGAAATAGTGCAAAAATTAGCATTTCTGACTAAGTCCGAAGAGACGTCAAAAAAGCGTCAAAAATTTGAGTTCGGAGTGGAACCAAAAATAACAACACTTCTTAAGACATCTCTCTAGATCATCCTGATGCTTTCGGTTTGTCGATACGTGCTTCCGTTCTGAAGAAGAAGTTTGTCAAAGGAGGGTACCCCCCGTGACCTACTTTTGCCTGTGGTGGCGCCACCTGTTGAGGGATCCGGACGAAAAACAACAACACTTGTAGGGGACCATTAGTACTTTATACCTACCAAGTTTCATCAAAATCCCTTTAGCCATTCTTGAGAAGAAGTCGAAAATGTGAAAAGTTTACGACAGACAGACGACAGACGACAGACGACACACGACGGACGACGGACGCCGGACGGATCGCTATGACAATAGCTCACTAGAGCCTTTGGCTCAGGTGAGCTAATAAGGGAAGAAAAATTTTTGTTTGGGTCCCGCCAGGGTTTGGAGCCACTCCCCATGGGTCCATTGGGCATGGAAAACATACACTATACCTATGTACAATCTTAAAAAATATTCCTTAAAAATCCAAAAGTGGATATCTTGACAAAATTCTTTCACTTGAAGGGTACCATGCATGAGTACCTCATATCTACATAATGTCATGACAATCTGAAGAGTGGTTATAGAAAAGAAGCAGAAAATGTATGAAAATCACCCCCCCCCCCCCTTCCTTTTTACATAAGAAAAAAATTCATAAAAAATCAAAAAAATAAAATTTAAGCATAAAATTCATATCAAAGCAAATATTAAGTTAGATATGATAAATATGCAGTAAATGAGTGTGTAAAATCATACACTTATTGAGTTATTTAAAGAAATAGTGCAAAAATTAGCATTTCTGACTAAGTCCGAAGAGACGTCAAAAAAGCGTCAAAAATTTGAGTTCGGAGTGGAACCAAAAATAACAACACTTCTTAAGACATCTCTCTAGATCATCCTGATGCTTTCGGTTTGTCGATACGTGCTTCCGTTCTGAAGAAGAAGTTTGTCAAAGGAGGGTACCCCCCGTGACCTACTTTTGCCTGTGGTGGCGCCACCTGTTGAGGGATCCGGACGAAAAACAACAACACTTGTAGGGGACCATTAGTACTTTATACCTACCAAGTTTCATCAAAATCCCTTTAGCCATTCTTGAGAAGAAGTCGAAAATGTGAAAAGTTTACGACAGACAGACGACAGACGACAGACGACAGACGACACACGACACACGACGGACGACGGACGCCGGACGGATCGCTATGACAATAGCTCACTAGAGCCTTTGGCTCAGGTGAGCTAATAAGGGAAGAAAAATTTTTGTTTGGGTCCCGCCAGGGTTTGGAGCCACTCCCCATGGGTCCATTGGGCATGGAAAACATACACTATACCTATGTACAATCTTAAAAAATATTCCTTAAAAATCCAAAAGTGGATATCTTGACAAAATTCTTTCACTTGAAGGGTACCATGCATGAGTACCTCATATCTACATAATGTCATGACAATCTGAAGAGTGGTTATAGAAAAGAAGCAGAAAATGTATGAAAATCACCCCCCCCCCCCTTCCTTTTTACATAAGAAAAAAATTCATAAAAAATCAAAAAAATAAAATTTAAGCATAAAATTCATATCAAAGCAAATATTAAGTTAGATATGATAAATATGCAGTAAATGAGTGTGTAAAATCATACACTTATTGAGTTATTTAAAGAAATAGTGCAAAAATTAGCATTTCTGACTAAGTCCGAAGAGACGTCAAAAAAGCGTCAAAAATTTGAGTTCGGAGTGGAACCAAAAATAACAACACTTCTTAAGACATCTCTCTAGATCATCCTGATGCTTTCGGTTTGTCGATACGTGCTTCCGTTCTGAAGAAGAAGTTTGTCAAAGGAGGGTACCCCCCGTGACCTACTTTTGCCTGTGGTGGCGCCACCTGTTGAGGGATCCGGACGAAAAACAACAACACTTGTAGGGGACCATTAGTACTTTATACCTACCAAGTTTCATCAAAATCCCTTTAGCCATTCTTGAGAAGAAGTCGAAAATGTGAAAAGTTTACGACAGACAGACGACAGACGACAGACGACACACGACACACGACGGACGACGGACGCCGGACGGATCGCTATGACAATAGCTCACTAGAGCCTTTGGCTCAGGTGAGCTAATAAGGGAAGAAAAATTTTTGTTTGGGTCCCGCCAGGGTTTGGAGCCACTCCCCATGGGTCCATTGGGCATGGAAAACATACACTATACCTATGTACAATCTTAAAAAATATTCCTTAAAAATCCAAAAGTGGATATCTTGACAAAATTCTTTCACTTGAAGGGTACCATGCATGAGTACCTCATATCTACATAATGTCATGACAATCTGAAGAGTGGTTATAGAAAAGAAGCAGAAAATGTATGAAAATCACCCCCCCCCCCCTTCCTTTTTACATAAGAAAAAAATTCATAAAAAATCAAAAAAATAAAATTTAAGCATAAAATTCATATCAAAGCAAATATTAAGTTAGATATGATAAATATGCAGTAAATGAGTGTGTAAAATCATACACTTATTGAGTTATTTAAAGAAATAGTGCAAAAATTAGCATTTCTGACTAAGTCCGAAGAGACGTCAAAAAAGCGTCAAAAATTTGAGTTCGGAGTGGAACCAAAAATAACAACACTTCTTAAGACATCTCTCTAGATCATCCTGATGCTTTCGGTTTGTCGATACGTGCTTCCGTTCTGAAGAAGAAGTTTGTCAAAGGAGGGTACCCCCCGTGACCTACTTTTGCCTGTGGTGGCGCCACCTGTTGAGGGATCCGGACGAAAAACAACAACACTTGTAGGGGACCATTAGTACTTTATACCTACCAAGTTTCATCAAAATCCCTTTAGCCATTCTTGAGAAGAAGTCGAAAATGTGAAAAGTTTACGACAGACAGACGACAGACGACAGACGACACACGACACACGACACACGACGGACGACGGACGCCGGACGGATCGCTATGACAATAGCTCACTAGAGCCTTTGGCTCAGGTGAGCTAATAAGGGAAGAAAAATTTTTGTTTGGGTCCCGCCAGGGTTTGGAGCCACTCCCCATGGGTCCATTGGGCATGGAAAACATACACTATACCTATGTACAATCTTAAAAAATATTCCTTAAAAATCCAAAAGTGGATATCTTGACAAAATTCTTTCACTTGAAGGGTACCATGCATGAGTACCTCATATCTACATAATGTCATGACAATCTGAAGAGTGGTTATAGAAAAGAAGCAGAAAATGTATGAAAATCACCCCCCCCCCTTCCTTTTTACATAAGAAAAAAATTCATAAAAAATCAAAAAAATAAAATTTAAGCATAAAATTCATATCAAAGCAAATATTAAGTTAGATATGATAAATATGCAGTAAATGAGTGTGTAAAATCATACACTTATTGAGTTATTTAAAGAAATAGTGCAAAAATTAGCATTTCTGACTAAGTCCGAAGAGACGTCAAAAAAGCGTCAAAAATTTGAGTTCGGAGTGGAACCAAAAATAACAACACTTCTTAAGACATCTCTCTAGATCATCCTGATGCTTTCGGTTTGTCGATACGTGCTTCCGTTCTGAAGAAGAAGTTTGTCAAAGGAGGGTACCCCCCGTGACCTACTTTTGCCTGTGGTGGCGCCACCTGTTGAGGGATCCGGACGAAAAACAACAACACTTGTAGGGGACCATTAGTACTTTATACCTACCAAGTTTCATCAAAATCCCTTTAGCCATTCTTGAGAAGAAGTCGAAAATGTGAAAAGTTTACGACAGACAGACGACAGACGACAGACGACACACGACACACGACACACGACGGACGACGGACGCCGGACGGATCGCTATGACAATAGCTCACTAGAGCCTTTGGCTCAGGTGAGCTAATAAGGGAAGAAAAATTTTTGTTTGGGTCCCGCCAGGGTTTGGAGCCACTCCCCATGGGTCCATTGGGCATGGAAAACATACACTATACCTATGTACAATCTTAAAAAATATTCCTTAAAAATCCAAAAGTGGATATCTTGACAAAATTCTTTCACTTGAAGGGTACCATGCATGAGTACCTCATATCTACATAATGTCATGACAATCTGAAGAGTGGTTATAGAAAAGAAGCAGAAAATGTATGAAAATCACCCCCCCCCCCCCTTCCTTTTTACATAAGAAAAAAATTCATAAAAAATCAAAAAAATAAAATTTAAGCATAAAATTCATATCAAAGCAAATATTAAGTTAGATATGATAAATATGCAGTAAATGAGTGTGTAAAATCATACACTTATTGAGTTATTTAAAGAAATAGTGCAAAAATTAGCATTTCTGACTAAGTCCGAAGAGACGTCAAAAAAGCGTCAAAAATTTGAGTTCGGAGTGGAACCAAAAATAACAACACTTCTTAAGACATCTCTCTAGATCATCCTGATGCTTTCGGTTTGTCGATACGTGCTTCCGTTCTGAAGAAGAAGTTTGTCAAAGGAGGGTACCCCCCGTGACCTACTTTTGCCTGTGGTGGCGCCACCTGTTGAGGGATCCGGACGAAAAACAACAACACTTGTAGGGGACCATTAGTACTTTATACCTACCAAGTTTCATCAAAATCCCTTTAGCCATTCTTGAGAAGAAGTCGAAAATGTGAAAAGTTTACGACAGACAGACGACAGACGACAGACGACAGACGACACACGACACACGACACACGACGGACGACGGACGCCGGACGGATCGCTATGACAATAGCTCACTAGAGCCTTTGGCTCAGGTGAGCTAATAAGGGAAGAAAAATTTTTGTTTGGGTCCCGCCAGGGTTTGGAGCCACTCCCCATGGGTCCATTGGGCATGGAAAACATACACTATACCTATGTACAATCTTAAAAAATATTCCTTAAAAATCCAAAAGTGGATATCTTGACAAAATTCTTTCACTTGAAGGGTACCATGCATGAGTACCTCATATCTACATAATGTCATGACAATCTGAAGAGTGGTTATAGAAAAGAAGCAGAAAATGTATGAAAATCACCCCCCCCCCTTCCTTTTTACATAAGAAAAAAATTCATAAAAAATCAAAAAAATAAAATTTAAGCATAAAATTCATATCAAAGCAAATATTAAGTTAGATATGATAAATATGCAGTAAATGAGTGTGTAAAATCATACACTTATTGAGTTATTTAAAGAAATAGTGCAAAAATTAGCATTTCTGACTAAGTCCGAAGAGACGTCAAAAAAGCGTCAAAAATTTGAGTTCGGAGTGGAACCAAAAATAACAACACTTCTTAAGACATCTCTCTAGATCATCCTGATGCTTTCGGTTTGTCGATACGTGCTTCCGTTCTGAAGAAGAAGTTTGTCAAAGGAGGGTACCCCCCGTGACCTACTTTTGCCTGTGGTGGCGCCACCTGTTGAGGGATCCGGACGAAAAACAACAACACTTGTAGGGGACCATTAGTACTTTATACCTACCAAGTTTCATCAAAATCCCTTTAGCCATTCTTGAGAAGAAGTCGAAAATGTGAAAAGTTTACGACAGACAGACGACAGACGACAGACGACACACGACACACGACACACGACGGACGACGGACGCCGGACGGATCGCTATGACAATAGCTCACTAGAGCCTTTGGCTCAGGTGAGCTAATAAGGGAAGAAAAATTTTTGTTTGGGTCCCGCCAGGGTTTGGAGCCACTCCCCATGGGTCCATTGGGCATGGAAAACATACACTATACCTATGTACAATCTTAAAAAATATTCCTTAAAAATCCAAAAGTGGATATCTTGACAAAATTCTTTCACTTGAAGGGTACCATGCATGAGTACCTCATATCTACATAATGTCATGACAATCTGAAGAGTGGTTATAGAAAAGAAGCAGAAAATGTATGAAAATCACCCCCCCCCCCCCCCTTCCTTTTTACATAAGAAAAAAATTCATAAAAAATCAAAAAAATAAAATTTAAGCATAAAATTCATATCAAAGCAAATATTAAGTTAGATATGATAAATATGCAGTAAATGAGTGTGTAAAATCATACACTTATTGAGTTATTTAAAGAAATAGTGCAAAAATTAGCATTTCTGACTAAGTCCGAAGAGACGTCAAAAAAGCGTCAAAAATTTGAGTTCGGAGTGGAACCAAAAATAACAACACTTCTTAAGACATCTCTCTAGATCATCCTGATGCTTTCGGTTTGTCGATACGTGCTTCCGTTCTGAAGAAGAAGTTTGTCAAAGGAGGGTACCCCCCGTGACCTACTTTTGCCTGTGGTGGCGCCACCTGTTGAGGGATCCGGACGAAAAACAACAACACTTGTAGGGGACCATTAGTACTTTATACCTACCAAGTTTCATCAAAATCCCTTTAGCCATTCTTGAGAAGAAGTCGAAAATGTGAAAAGTTTACGACAGACAGACGACAGACGACACACGACACACGACACACGACGGACGACGGACGCCGGACGGATCGCTATGACAATAGCTCACTAGAGCCTTTGGCTCAGGTGAGCTAATAAGGGAAGAAAAATTTTTGTTTGGGTCCCGCCAGGGTTTGGAGCCACTCCCCATGGGTCCATTGGGCATGGAAAACATACACTATACCTATGTACAATCTTAAAAAATATTCCTTAAAAATCCAAAAGTGGATATCTTGACAAAATTCTTTCACTTGAAGGGTACCATGCATGAGTACCTCATATCTACATAATGTCATGACAATCTGAAGAGTGGTTATAGAAAAGAAGCAGAAAATGTATGAAAATCACCCCCCCCCCCCTTCCTTTTTACATAAGAAAAAAATTCATAAAAAATCAAAAAAATAAAATTTAAGCATAAAATTCATATCAAAGCAAATATTAAGTTAGATATGATAAATATGCAGTAAATGAGTGTGTAAAATCATACACTTATTGAGTTATTTAAAGAAATAGTGCAAAAATTAGCATTTCTGACTAAGTCCGAAGAGACGTCAAAAAAGCGTCAAAAATTTGAGTTCGGAGTGGAACCAAAAATAACAACACTTCTTAAGACATCTCTCTAGATCATCCTGATGCTTTCGGTTTGTCGATACGTGCTTCCGTTCTGAAGAAGAAGTTTGTCAAAGGAGGGTACCCCCCGTGACCTACTTTTGCCTGTGGTGGCGCCACCTGTTGAGGGATCCGGACGAAAAACAACAACACTTGTAGGGGACCATTAGTACTTTATACCTACCAAGTTTCATCAAAATCCCTTTAGCCATTCTTGAGAAGAAGTCGAAAATGTGAAAAGTTTACGACAGACAGACGACAGACGACAGACGACACACGACACACGACGGACGACGGACGCCGGACGGATCGCTATGACAATAGCTCACTAGAGCCTTTGGCTCAGGTGAGCTAATAAGGGAAGAAAAATTTTTGTTTGGGTCCCGCCAGGGTTTGGAGCCACTCCCCATGGGTCCATTGGGCATGGAAAACATACACTATACCTATGTACAATCTTAAAAAATATTCCTTAAAAATCCAAAAGTGGATATCTTGACAAAATTCTTTCACTTGAAGGGTACCATGCATGAGTACCTCATATCTACATAATGTCATGACAATCTGAAGAGTGGTTATAGAAAAGAAGCAGAAAATGTATGAAAATCACCCCCCCCCCCTTCCTTTTTACATAAGAAAAAAATTCATAAAAAATCAAAAAAATAAAATTTAAGCATAAAATTCATATCAAAGCAAATATTAAGTTAGATATGATAAATATGCAGTAAATGAGTGTGTAAAATCATACACTTATTGAGTTATTTAAAGAAATAGTGCAAAAATTAGCATTTCTGACTAAGTCCGAAGAGACGTCAAAAAAGCGTCAAAAATTTGAGTTCGGAGTGGAACCAAAAATAACAACACTTCTTAAGACATCTCTCTAGATCATCCTGATGCTTTCGGTTTGTCGATACGTGCTTCCGTTCTGAAGAAGAAGTTTGTCAAAGGAGGGTACCCCCCGTGACCTACTTTTGCCTGTGGTGGCGCCACCTGTTGAGGGATCCGGACGAAAAACAACAACACTTGTAGGGGACCATTAGTACTTTATACCTACCAAGTTTCATCAAAATCCCTTTAGCCATTCTTGAGAAGAAGTCGAAAATGTGAAAAGTTTACGACAGACAGACGACAGACGACAGACGACACACGACACACGACACACGACGGACGACGGACGCCGGACGGATCGCTATGACAATAGCTCACTAGAGCCTTTGGCTCAGGTGAGCTAATAAGGGAAGAAAAATTTTTGTTTGGGTCCCGCCAGGGTTTGGAGCCACTCCCCATGGGTCCATTGGGCATGGAAAACATACACTATACCTATGTACAATCTTAAAAAATATTCCTTAAAAATCCAAAAGTGGATATCTTGACAAAATTCTTTCACTTGAAGGGTACCATGCATGAGTACCTCATATCTACATAATGTCATGACAACCTGAAGAGTGGTTATAGAAAAGAAGCAGAAAATGTATGAAAATCACCCCCCCCCCCCCTTCCTTTTTACATAAGAAAAAAATTCATAAAAAATCAAAAAAATAAAATTTAAGCATAAAATTCATATCAAAGCAAATATTAAGTTAGATATGATAAATATGCAGTAAATGAGTGTGTAAAATCATACACTTATTGAGTTATTTAAAGAAATAGTGCAAAAATTAGCATTTCTGACTAAGTCCGAAGAGACGTCAAAAAAGCGTCAAAAATTTGAGTTCGGAGTGGAACCAAAAATAACAACACTTCTTAAGACATCTCTCTAGATCATCCTGATGCTTTCGGTTTGTCGATACGTGCTTCCGTTCTGAAGAAGAAGTTTGTCAAAGGAGGGTACCCCCCGTGACCTACTTTTGCCTGTGGTGGCGCCACCTGTTGAGGGATCCGGACGAAAAACAACAACACTTGTAGGGGACCATTAGTACTTTATACCTACCAAGTTTCATCAAAATCCCTTTAGCCATTCTTGAGAAGAAGTCGAAAATGTGAAAAGTTTACGACAGACAGACGACAGACGACAGACGACACACGACACACGACACACGACGGACGACGGACGCCGGACGGATCGCTATGACAATAGCTCACTAGAGCCTTTGGCTCAGGTGAGCTAATAAGGGAAGAAAAATTTTTGTTTGGGTCCCGCCAGGGTTTGGAGCCACTCCCCATGGGTCCATTGGGCATGGAAAACATACACTATACCTATGTACAATCTTAAAAAATATTCCTTAAAAATCCAAAAGTGGATATCTTGACAAAATTCTTTCACTTGAAGGGTACCATGCATGAGTACCTCATATCTACATAATGTCATGACAATCTGAAGAGTGGTTATAGAAAAGAAGCAGAAAATGTATGAAAATCACCCCCCCCCCCTTCCTTTTTACATAAGAAAAAAATTCATAAAAAATCAAAAAAATAAAATTTAAGCATAAAATTCATATCAAAGCAAATATTAAGTTAGATATGATAAATATGCAGTAAATGAGTGTGTAAAATCATACACTTATTGAGTTATTTAAAGAAATAGTGCAAAAATTAGCATTTCTGACTAAGTCCGAAGAGACGTCAAAAAAGCGTCAAAAATTTGAGTTCGGAGTGGAACCAAAAATAACAACACTTCTTAAGACATCTCTCTAGATCATCCTGATGCTTTCGGTTTGTCGATACGTGCTTCCGTTCTGAAGAAGAAGTTTGTCAAAGGAGGGTACCCCCCGTGACCTACTTTTGCCTGTGGTGGCGCCACCTGTTGAGGGATCCGGACGAAAAACAACAACACTTGTAGGGGACCATTAGTACTTTATACCTACCAAGTTTCATCAAAATCCCTTTAGCCATTCTTGAGAAGAAGTCGAAAATGTGAAAAGTTTACGACAGACAGACGACAGACGACAGACGACAGACGACACACGACACACGACGGACGACGGACGCCGGACGGATCGCTATGACAATAGCTCACTAGAGCCTTTGGCTCAGGTGAGCTAATAAGGGAAGAAAAATTTTTGTTTGGGTCCCGCCAGGGTTTGGAGCCACTCCCCATGGGTCCATTGGGCATGGAAAACATACACTATACCTATGTACAATCTTAAAAAATATTCCTTAAAAATCCAAAAGTGGATATCTTGACAAAATTCTTTCACTTGAAGGGTACCATGCATGAGTACCTCATATCTACATAATGTCATGACAATCTGAAGAGTGGTTATAGAAAAGAAGCAGAAAATGTATGAAAATCACCCCCCCCCTTCCTTTTTACATAAGAAAAAAATTCATAAAAAATCAAAAAAATAAAATTTAAGCATAAAATTCATATCAAAGCAAATATTAAGTTAGATATGATAAATATGCAGTAAATGAGTGTGTAAAATCATACACTTATTGAGTTATTTAAAGAAATAGTGCAAAAATTAGCATTTCTGACTAAGTCCGAAGAGACGTCAAAAAAGCGTCAAAAATTTGAGTTCGGAGTGGAACCAAAAATAACAACACTTCTTAAGACATCTCTCTAGATCATCCTGATGCTTTCGGTTTGTCGATACGTGCTTCCGTTCTGAAGAAGAAGTTTGTCAAAGGAGGGTACCCCCCGTGACCTACTTTTGCCTGTGGTGGCGCCACCTGTTGAGGGATCCGGACGAAAAACAACAACACTTGTAGGGGACCATTAGTACTTTATACCTACCAAGTTTCATCAAAATCCCTTTAGCCATTCTTGAGAAGAAGTCGAAAATGTGAAAAGTTTACGACAGACAGACGACAGACGACAGACGACACACGACACACGACACACGACGGACGACGGACGCCGGACGGATCGCTATGACAATAGCTCACTAGAGCCTTTGGCTCAGGTGAGCTAACAAGTGAATTTTGCAGAAAAGGTATGCATGACCCCCTTTTTTCTTTCGTTTTTATACGTGCCAAAGATGACCTAGGCCAAAAATATTCCTTAAAAATCTAAAAGTGGATATCTTGACAAAATTCTTTCACTTGTAGGGTACCATGCATGAGTACCTCATATCTACAAAATGTCATGACAATCTGAAGAGTGGTTATAGAAAAGAAGCAGAAAATGTATGAAAATCACCCCCCCCCCTTCCTTTTTACATAAGAAAAAAATTCATAAAAAATCAAAAAAATAAATTTTAAGCATAAAATGCATATCAAAGCATTAAGTAAGTTAAATATGATAAATATGTAGTAAATGAGTGTGTAAAATCATACACTTATTGAGTTATTTAAAGAAATAGTGCAAAAATTTGACTTCGAAGTGGAACCAAAAATAACAACACTTCTTAAGACATCTCTCTAGATCATCCTGATGCTTTCGGTTTGTCGATACATGCTTCGGTTCTGAAGAAGAAGTTTGTCAAAGGAGGGTACCCCCCGTGACCTACTTTTTGCTGTGGTGGCGCCACCTGTTGACAGATCCGGACGAAAAACAACAACACTTGTAGGGGACCATGAGTACTTCATACCTACCAAGTTTCATCAAAATCCCTTCAGCCGTTCTGGAGAAGAAGTTTAAAATGTGAAAAGTTTACGACGACGGACGACGACGGACGACGACGACGACGACGCCGGACGCCGGACGACGGACGCAACACTATGACAATAGCTCACTTGAGCCTATGGCTCAGGTGAGCTAAAAAGGGAAAAAAATTTTTGTCGGGATCCCGTCGGGGTTTGAAGCCAATCCCCATGGGTCCATTCGGCATGGAAAACATACATTATACCTATGTACAATCTTAAAAAATATTCCTTAAAAATCTAAAAGTGGATATCTTGACAAAATTCTTTCACTTGTAGGGTACCATGCATGAGTACCTCATATCTACAAAATGTCATGACAATCTGAAGAGTGGTTATAGAAAAGAAGCAGAAAATGTATGAAAATCACCCCCCCCCTTCCTTTTTACATAAGAAAAAAATTCATAAAAAATCAAAAAAATAAATTTTAAGCATAAAATGCATATCAAAGCATTAAGTAAGTTAAATATGATAAATATGTAGTAAATGAGTGTGTAAAATCATACACTTATTGAGTTATTTAAAGAAATAGTGCAAAAATGTGCATTTCTGACTAAGTCCGAAAAGACGTCAAAAACGCGTCAAAAATTTGACTTCGAAGTGGAACCAAAAATAACAACACTTCTTAAGACATCTCTCTAGATCATCCTGATGCTTTCGGTTTGTCGATACATGCTTCGGTTCTGAAGAAGAAGTTTGTCAAAGGAGGGTACCCCCCGTGACCTACTTTTTGCTGTGGTGGCGCCACCTGTTGACAGATCCGGACGAAAAACAACAACACTTGTAGGGGACCATGAGTACTTCATACCTACCAAGTTTCATCAAAATCCCTTCAGCCGTTCTGGAGAAGAAGTTTAAAATGTGAAAAGTTTACGACGACGGACGACGACGGACGACGACGACGACGACGCCGGACGCCGGACGACGGACGCAACACTATGACAATAGCTCACTTGAGCCTATGGCTCAGGTGAGCTAAAAAGGGAAAAAAATTTTTGTCGGGATCCCGTCGGGGTTTGAAGCCAATCCCCATGGGTCCATTCGGCATGGAAAACATACATTATACCTATGTACAATCTTAAAAAATATTCCTTAAAAATCTAAAAGTGGATATCTTGACAAAATTCTTTCACTTGTAGGGTACCATGCATGAGTACCTCATATCTACAAAATGTCATGACAATCTGAAGAGTGGTTATAGAAAAGAAGCAGAAAATGTATGAAAATCACCCCCCCCCCCCCTTCCTTTTTACATAAGAAAAAAATTCATAAAAAATCAAAAAAATAAATTTTAAGCATAAAATGCATATCAAAGCATTAAGTAAGTTAAATATGATAAATATGTAGTAAATGAGTGTGTAAAATCATACACTTATTGAGTTATTTAAAGAAATAGTGCAAAAATGTGCATTTCTGACTAAGTCCGAAAAGACGTCAAAAACGCGTCAAAAATTTGACTTCGAAGTGGAACCAAAAATAACAACACTTCTTAAGACATCTCTCTAGATCATCCTGATGCTTTCGGTTTGTCGATACATGCTTCGGTTCTGAAGAAGAAGTTTGTCAAAGGAGGGTACCCCCCGTGACCTACTTTTTGCTGTGGTGGCGCCACCTGTTGACAGATCCGGACGAAAAACAACAACACTTGTAGGGGACCATGAGTACTTCATACCTACCAAGTTTCATCAAAATCCCTTCAGCCGTTCTGGAGAAGAAGTTTAAAATGTGAAAAGTTTACGACGACGGACGACGACGGACGACGACGACGACGACGCCGGACGCCGGACGACGGACGCAACACTATGACAATAGCTCACTTGAGCCTATGGCTCAGGTGAGCTAAAAAGGGAAAAAAATTTTTGTCGGGATCCCGTCGGGGTTTGAAGCCAATCCCCATGGGTCCATTCGGCATGGAAAACATACATTATACCTATGTACAATCTTAAAAAATATTCCTTAAAAATCTAAAAGTGGATATCTTGACAAAATTCTTTCACTTGTAGGGTACCATGCATGAGTACCTCATATCTACAAAATGTCATGACAATCTGAAGAGTGGTTATAGAAAAGAAGCAGAAAATGTATGAAAATCACCCCCCCCCCCCTTCCTTTTTACATAAGAAAAAAATTCATAAAAAATCAAAAAAATAAATTTTAAGCATAAAATGCATATCAAAGCATTAAGTAAGTTAAATATGATAAATATGTAGTAAATGAGTGTGTAAAATCATACACTTATTGAGTTATTTAAAGAAATAGTGCAAAAATGTGCATTTCTGACTAAGTCCGAAAAGACGTCAAAAACGCGTCAAAAATTTGACTTCGAAGTGGAACCAAAAATAACAACACTTCTTAAGACATCTCTCTAGATCATCCTGATGCTTTCGGTTTGTCGATACATGCTTCGGTTCTGAAGAAGAAGTTTGTCAAAGGAGGGTACCCCCCGTGACCTACTTTTTGCTGTGGTGGCGCCACCTGTTGACAGATCCGGACGAAAAACAACAACACTTGTAGGGGACCATGAGTACTTCATACCTACCAAGTTTCATCAAAATCCCTTCAGCCGTTCTGGAGAAGAAGTTTAAAATGTGAAAAGTTTACGACGACGGACGACGACGGACGACGACGACGACGACGCCGGACGCCGGACGACGGACGCAACACTATGACAATAGCTCACTTGAGCCTATGGCTCAGGTGAGCTAAAAAGGGAAAAAAATTTTTGTCGGGATCCCGTCGGGGTTTGAAGCCAATCCCCATGGGTCCATTCGGCATGGAAAACATACATTATACCTATGTACAATCTTAAAAAATATTCCTTAAAAATCTAAAAGTGGATATCTTGACAAAATTCTTTCACTTGTAGGGTACCATGCATGAGTACCTCATATCTACAAAATGTCATGACAATCTGAAGAGTGGTTATAGAAAAGAAGCAGAAAATGTATGAAAATCACCCCCCCCCCCCCTTCCTTTTTACATAAGAAAAAAATTCATAAAAAATCAAAAAAATAAATTTTAAGCATAAAATGCATATCAAAGCATTAAGTAAGTTAAATATGATAAATATGTAGTAAATGAGTGTGTAAAATCATACACTTATTGAGTTATTTAAAGAAATAGTGCAAAAATGTGCATTTCTGACTAAGTCCGAAAAGACGTCAAAAACGCGTCAAAAATTTGACTTCGAAGTGGAACCAAAAATAACAACACTTCTTAAGACATCTCTCTAGATCATCCTGATGCTTTCGGTTTGTCGATACATGCTTCGGTTCTGAAGAAGAAGTTTGTCAAAGGAGGGTACCCCCCGTGACCTACTTTTTGCTGTGGTGGCGCCACCTGTTGACAGATCCGGACGAAAAACAACAACACTTGTAGGGGACCATGAGTACTTCATACCTACCAAGTTTCATCAAAATCCCTTCAGCCGTTCTGGAGAAGAAGTTTAAAATGTGAAAAGTTTACGACGACGGACGACGACGGACGACGACGACGACGACGACGGACGCCGGACGACGGACGCAACACTATGACAATAGCTCACTTGAGCCTATGGCTCAGGTGAGCTAAAAAGGGAAAAAAATTTTTGTCGGGATCCCGTCGGGGTTTGAAGCCAATCCCCATGGGTCCATTCGGCATGGAAAACATACATTATACCTATGTACAATCTTAAAAAATATTCCTTAAAAATCTAAAAGTGGATATCTTGACAAAATTCTTTCACTTGTAGGGTACCATGCATGAGTACCTCATATCTACAAAATGTCATGACAATCTGAAGAGTGGTTATAGAAAAGAAGCAGAAAATGTATGAAAATCACCCCCCCCCCCCTTCCTTTTTACATAAGAAAAAAATTCATAAAAAATCAAAAAAATAAATTTTAAGCATAAAATGCATATCAAAGCATTAAGTAAGTTAAATATGATAAATATGTAGTAAATGAGTGTGTAAAATCATACACTTATTGAGTTATTTAAAGAAATAGTGCAAAAATGTGCATTTCTGACTAAGTCCGAAAAGACGTCAAAAACGCGTCAAAAATTTGACTTCGAAGTGGAACCAAAAATAACAACACTTCTTAAGACATCTCTCTAGATCATCCTGATGCTTTCGGTTTGTCGATACATGCTTCGGTTCTGAAGAAGAAGTTTGTCAAAGGAGGGTACCCCCCGTGACCTACTTTTTGCTGTGGTGGCGCCACCTGTTGACAGATCCGGACGAAAAACAACAACACTTGTAGGGGACCATGAGTACTTCATACCTACCAAGTTTCATCAAAATCCCTTCAGCCGTTCTGGAGAAGAAGTTTAAAATGTGAAAAGTTTACGACGACGGACGACGACGACGACGACGACGACGACGACGCCGGACGCCGGACGACGGACGCAACACTATGACAATAGCTCACTTGAGCCTATGGCTCAGGTGAGCTAAAAAGGGAAAAAAATTTTTGTCGGGATCCCGTCGGGGTTTGAAGCCAATCCCCATGGGTCCATTCGGCATGGAAAACATACATTATACCTATGTACAATCTTAAAAAATATTCCTTAAAAATCTAAAAGTGGATATCTTGACAAAATTCTTTCACTTGTAGGGTACCATGCATGAGTACCTCATATCTACAAAATGTCATGACAATCTGAAGAGTGGTTATAGAAAAGAAGCAGAAAATGTATGAAAATCACCCCCCCCCCCCCTTCCTTTTTACATAAGAAAAAAATTCATAAAAAATCAAAAAAATAAATTTTAAGCATAAAATGCATATCAAAGCATTAAGTAAGTTAAATATGATAAATATGTAGTAAATGAGTGTGTAAAATCATACACTTATTGAGTTATTTAAAGAAATAGTGCAAAAATGTGCATTTCTGACTAAGTCCGAAAAGACGTCAAAAACGCGTCAAAAATTTGACTTCGAAGTGGAACCAAAAATAACAACACTTCTTAAGACATCTCTCTAGATCATCCTGATGCTTTCGGTTTGTCGATACATGCTTCGGTTCTGAAGAAGAAGTTTGTCAAAGGAGGGTACCCCCCGTGACCTACTTTTTGCTGTGGTGGCGCCACCTGTTGACAGATCCGGACGAAAAACAACAACACTT
Source organism: Pinctada fucata (assembly GCA_028142955.1). Lineage (NCBI taxonomy): Eukaryota > Metazoa > Mollusca > Bivalvia > Pterioida > Pteriidae > Pinctada > Pinctada fucata. Next base: position 53,155,559 of record AP027109.1, read on the forward strand.
GTAGGGGACCATGAGTACTTCATACCTACCAAGTTTCATCAAAATCCCTTCAGCCGTTCTGGAGAAGAAGTTTAAAATGTGAAAAGTTTACGACGACGGACGACGACGGACGACGACGACGACGACGCCGGACGCCGGACGACGGACGCAACACTATGACAATAGCTCACTTGAGCCTATGGCTCAGGTGAGCTAAAAAGGGAAAAAAATTTTTGTCGGGATCCCGTCGGGGTTTGAAGCCAATCCCCATGGGTCCATTCGGCATGGAAAACATACATTATACCTATGTACAATCTTAAAAAATATTCCTTAAAAATCTAAAAGTGGATATCTTGACAAAATTCTTTCACTTGTAGGGTACCATGCATGAGTACCTCATATCTACAAAATGTCATGACAATCTGAAGAGTGGTTATAGAAAAGAAGCAGAAAATGTATGAAAATCACCCCCCCCCTTCCTTTTTACATAAGAAAAAAATTCATAAAAAATCAAAAAAATAAATTTTAAGCATAAAATGCATATCAAAGCATTAAGTAAGTTAAATATGATAAATATGTAGTAAATGAGTGTGTAAAATCATACACTTATTGAGTTATTTAAAGAAATAGTGCAAAAATGTGCATTTCTGACTAAGTCCGAAAAGACGTCAAAAACGTGTCAAAAATTTGACTTCGAAGTGGAACCAAAAATAACAACACTTCTTAAGACATCTCTCTAGATCATCCTGATGCTTTCGGTTTGTCGATACATGCTTCGGTTCTGAAGAAGAAGTTTGTCAAAGGAGGGTACCCCCCGTGACCTACTTTTTGCTGTGGTGGCGCCACCTGTTGACAGATCCGGACGAAAAACAACAACACTTGTAGGGGACCATGAGTACTTCATACCTACCAAGTTTCATCAAAATCCCTTCAGCCGTTCTGGAGAAGAAGTTTAAAATGTGAAAAGTTTACGACGACGGACGACGACGGACGACGACGACGCCGGACGCCGGACGCCGGACGCAACACTATGACAATAGCTCACTTGAGCCTATGGCTCAGGTGAGCTAAAAAGGGAAAAAAATTTTTGTCGGGATCCCGTCGGGGTTTGAAGCCAATCCCCATGGGTCCATTCGGCATGGAAAACATACATTATACCTATGTACAATCTTAAAAAATATTCCTTAAAAATCTAAAAGTGGATATCTTGACAAAATTCTTTCACTTGTAGGGTACCATGCATGAGTACCTCATATCTACAAAATGTCATGACAATCTGAAGAGTGGTTATAGAAAAGAAGCAGAAAATGTATGAAAATCACCCCCCTCCCCCTTCCTTTTTACATAAGAAAAAAATTCATAAAAAATCAAAAAAATAAATTTTAAGCATAAAATGCATATCAAAGCATTAAGTAAGTTAAATATGATAAATATGTAGTAAATGAGTGTGTAAAATCATACACTTATTGAGTTATTTAAAGAAATAGTGCAAAAATGTGCATTTCTGACTAAGTCCGAAAAGACGTCAAAAACGCGTCAAAAATTTGACTTCGAAGTGGAACCAAAAATAACAACACTTCTTAAGACATCTCTCTAGATCATCCTGATGCTTTCGGTTTGTCGATACATGCTTCGGTTCTGAAGAAGAAGTTTGTCAAAGGAGGGTACCCCCCGTGACCTACTTTTTGCTGTGGTGGCGCCACCTGTTGACAGATCCGGACGAAAAACAACAACACTTGTAGGGGACCATGAGTACTTCATACCTACCAAGTTTCATCAAAATCCCTTCAGCCGTTCTGGAGAAGAAGTTTAAAATGTGAAAAGTTTACGACGACGGACGACGACGGACGACGACGACGACGACGCCGGACGCCGGACGACGGACGCAACACTATGACAATAGCTCACTTGAGCCTATGGCTCAGGTGAGCTAAAAAGGGAAAAAAATTTTTGTCGGGATCCCGTCGGGGTTTGAAGCCAATCCCCATGGGTCCATTCGGCATGGAAAACATACATTATACCTATGTACAATCTTAAAAAATATTCCTTAAAAATCTAAAAGTGGATATCTTGACAAAATTCTTTCACTTGTAGGGTACCATGCATGAGTACCTCATATCTACAAAATGTCATGACAATCTGAAGAGTGGTTATAGAAAAGAAGCAGAAAATGTATGAAAATCACCCCCCCCCCTTCCTTTTTACATAAGAAAAAAATTCATAAAAAATCAAAAAAATAAATTTTAAGCATAAAATGCATATCAAAGCATTAAGTAAGTTAAATATGATAAATATGTAGTAAATGAGTGTGTAAAATCATACACTTATTGAGTTATTTAAAGAAATAGTGCAAAAATGTGCATTTCTGACTAAGTCCGAAAAGACGTCAAAAACGCGTCAAAAATTTGACTTCGAAGTGGAACCAAAAATAACAACACTTCTTAAGACATCTCTCTAGATCATCCTGATGCTTTCGGTTTGTCGATACATGCTTCGGTTCTGAAGAAGAAGTTTGTCAAAGGAGGGTAACCCCCGTGACCTACTTTTTGCTGTGGTGGCGCCACCTGTTGACAGATCCGGACGAAAAACAACAACACTTGTAGGGGACCATGAGTACTTCATACCTACCAAGTTTCATCAAAATCCCTTCAGCCGTTCTGGAGAAGAAGTTTAAAATGTGAAAAGTTTACGACGACGGACGACGACGGACGACGACGACGCCGGACGCCGGACGCCGGACGCAACACTATGACAATAGCTCACTTGAGCCTATGGCTCAGGTGAGCTAAAAAGGGAAAAAAATTTTTGTCGGGATCCCGTCGGGGTTTGAAGCCAATCCCCATGGGTCCATTCGGCATGGAAAACATACATTATACCTATGTACAATCTTAAAAAATATTCCTTAAAAATCTAAAAGTGGATATCTTGACAAAATTCTTTCACTTGTAGGGTACCATGCATGAGTACCTCATATCTACAAAATGTCATGACAATCTGAAGAGTGGTTATAGAAAAGAAGCAGAAAATGTATGAAAATCACCCCCCTCCCCCTTCCTTTTTACATAAGAAAAAAATTCATAAAAAATCAAAAAAATAAATTTTAAGCATAAAATGCATATCAAAGCATTAAGTAAGTTAAATATGATAAATATGTAGTAAATGAGTGTGTAAAATCATACACTTATTGAGTTATTTAAAGAAATAGTGCAAAAATGTGCATTTCTGACTAAGTCCGAAAAGACGTCAAAAACGCGTCAAAAATTTGACTTCGAAGTGGAACCAAAAATAACAACACTTCTTAAGACATCTCTCTAGATCATCCTGATGCTTTCGGTTTGTCGATACATGCTTCGGTTCTGAAGAAGAAGTTTGTCAAAGGAGGGTACCCCCCGTGACCTACTTTTTGCTGTGGTGGCGCCACCTGTTGACAGATCCGGACGAAAAACAACAACACTTGTAGGGGACCATGAGTACTTCATACCTACCAAGTTTCATCAAAATCCCTTCAGCCGTTCTGGAGAAGAAGTTTAAAATGTGAAAAGTTTACGACGACGGACGACGACGGACGACGACGACGACGACGCCGGACGCCGGACGACGGACGCAACACTATGACAATAGCTCACTTGAGCCTATGGCTCAGGTGAGCTAAAAAGGGAAAAAAATTTTTGTCGGGATCCCGTCGGGGTTTGAAGCCAATCCCCATGGGTCCATTCGGCATGGAAAACATACATTATACCTATGTACAATCTTAAAAAATATTCCTTAAAAATCTAAAAGTGGATATCTTGACAAAATTCTTTCACTTGTAGGGTACCATGCATGAGTACCTCATATCTACAAAATGTCATGACAATCTGAAGAGTGGTTATAGAAAAGAAGCAGAAAATGTATGAAAATCACCCCCCCCCCCTTCCTTTTTACATAAGAAAAAAATTCATAAAAAATCAAAAAAATAAATTTTAAGCATAAAATGCATATCAAAGCATTAAGTAAGTTAAATATGATAAATATGTAGTAAATGAGTGTGTAAAATCATACACTTATTGAGTTATTTAAAGAAATAGTGCAAAAATGTGCATTTCTGACTAAGTCCGAAAAGACGTCAAAAACGCGTCAAAAATTTGACTTCGAAGTGGAACCAAAAATAACAACACTTCTTAAGACATCTCTCTAGATCATCCTGATGCTTTCGGTTTGTCGATACATGCTTCGGTTCTGAAGAAGAAGTTTGTCAAAGGAGGGTAACCCCTGTGACCTACTTTTTGCTGTGGTGGCGCCACCTGTTGACAGATCCGGACGAAAAACAACAACACTTGTAGGGGACCATGAGTACTTCATACCTACCAAGTTTCATCAAAATCCCTTCAGCCGTTCTGGAGAAGAAGTTTAAAATGTGAAAAGTTTACGACGACGGACGACGACGGACGACGACGACGCCGGACGCCGGACGACGGACGCAACACTATGACAATAGCTCACTTGAGCCTATGGCTCAGGTGAGCTAAAAAGGGAAAAAAATTTTTGTCGGGATCCCGTCGGGGTTTGAAGCCAATCCCCATGGGTCCATTCGGCATGGAAAACATACATTATACCTATGTACAATCTTAAAAAATATTCCTTAAAAATCTAAAAGTGGATATCTTGACAAAATTCTTTCACTTGTAGGGTACCATGCATGAGTACCTCATATCTACAAAATGTCATGACAATCTGAAGAGTGGTTATAGAAAAGAAGCAGAAAATGTATGAAAATCACCCCCCCCCCCCCCTTCCTTTTTACATAAGAAAAAAATTCATAAAAAATCAAAAAAATAAATTTTAAGCATAAAATGCATATCAAAGCATTAAGTAAGTTAAATATGATAAATATGTAGTAAATGAGTGTGTAAAATCATACACTTATTGAGTTATTTAAAGAAATAGTGCAAAAATGTGCATTTCTGACTAAGTCCGAAAAGACGTCAAAAACGCGTCAAAAATTTGACTTCGAAGTGGAACCAAAAATAACAACACTTCTTAAGACATCTCTCTAGATCATCCTGATGCTTTCGGTTTGTCGATACATGCTTCGGTTCTGAAGAAGAAGTTTGTCAAAGGAGGGTACCCCCCGTGACCTACTTTTTGCTGTGGTGGCGCCACCTGTTGACAGATCCGGACGAAAAACAACAACACTTGTAGGGGACCATGAGTACTTCATACCTACCAAGTTTCATCAAAATCCCTTCAGCCGTTCTGGAGAAGAAGTTTAAAATGTGAAAAGTTTACGACGACGGACGACGACGGACGACGACGACGCCGGACGCCGGACGCCGGACGCAACACTATGACAATAGCTCACTTGAGCCTATGGCTCAGGTGAGCTAAAAAGGGAAAAAAATTTTTGTCGGGATCCCGTCGGGGTTTGAAGCCAATCCCCATGGGTCCATTCGGCATGGAAAACATACATTATACCTATGTACAATCTTAAAAAATATTCCTTAAAAATCTAAAAGTGGATATCTTGACAAAATTCTTTCACTTGTAGGGTACCATGCATGAGTACCTCATATCTACAAAATGTCATGACAATCTGAAGAGTGGTTATAGAAAAGAAGCAGAAAATGTATGAAAATCACCCCCCTCCCCCTTCCTTTTTACATAAGAAAAAAATTCATAAAAAATCAAAAAAATAAATTTTAAGCATAAAATGCATATCAAAGCATTAAGTAAGTTAAATATGATAAATATGTAGTAAATGAGTGTGTAAAATCATACACTTATTGAGTTATTTAAAGAAATAGTGCAAAAATGTGCATTTCTGACTAAGTCCGAAAAGACGTCAAAAACGCGTCAAAAATTTGACTTCGAAGTGGAACCAAAAATAACAACACTTCTTAAGACATCTCTCTAGATCATCCTGATGCTTTCGGTTTGTCGATACATGCTTCGGTTCTGAAGAAGAAGTTTGTCAAAGGAGGGTACCCCCCGTGACCTACTTTTTGCTGTGGTGGCGCCACCTGTTGACAGATCCGGACGAAAAACAACAACACTTGTAGGGGACCATGAGTACTTCATACCTACCAAGTTTCATCAAAATCCCTTCAGCCGTTCTGGAGAAGAAGTTTAAAATGTGAAAAGTTTACGACGACGGACGACGACGGACGACGACGACGACGACGCCGGACGACGGACGCAACACTATGACAATAGCTCACTTGAGCCTATGGCTCAGGTGAGCTAAAAAGGGAAAAAAATTTTTGTCGGGATCCCGTCGGGGTTTGAAGCCAATCCCCATGGGTCCATTCGGCATGGAAAACATACATTATACCTATGTACAATCTTAAAAAATATTCCTTAAAAATCTAAAAGTGGATATCTTGACAAAATTCTTTCACTTGTAGGGTACCATGCATGAGTACCTCATATCTACAAAATGTCATGACAATCTGAAGAGTGGTTATAGAAAAGAAGCAGAAAATGTATGAAAATCACCCCCCCCCCTTCCTTTTTACATAAGAAAAAAATTCATAAAAAATCAAAAAAATAAATTTTAAGCATAAAATGCATATCAAAGCATTAAGTAAGTTAAATATGATAAATATGTAGTAAATGAGTGTGTAAAATCATACACTTATTGAGTTATTTAAAGAAATAGTGCAAAAATGTGCATTTCTGACTAAGTCCGAAAAGACGTCAAAAACGCGTCAAAAATTTGACTTCGAAGTGGAACCAAAAATAACAACACTTCTTAAGACATCTCTCTAGATCATCCTGATGCTTTCGGTTTGTCGATACATGCTTCGGTTCTGAAGAAGAAGTTTGTCAAAGGAGGGTAACCCCTGTGACCTACTTTTTGCTGTGGTGGCGCCACCTGTTGACAGATCCGGACGAAAAACAACAACACTTGTAGGGGACCATGAGTACTTCATACCTACCAAGTTTCATCAAAATCCCTTCAGCCGTTCTGGAGAAGAAGTTTAAAATGTGAAAAGTTTACGACGACGGACGACGACGACGCCGGACGCCGGACGCCGGACGCAACACTATGACAATAGCTCACTTGAGCCTATGGCTCAGGTGAGCTAAAAAGGGAAAAAAATTTTTGTCGGGATCCCGTCGGGGTTTGAAGCCAATCCCCATGGGTCCATTCGGCATGGAAAACATACATTATACCTATGTACAATCTTAAAAAATATTCCTTAAAAATCTAAAAGTGGATATCTTGACAAAATTCTTTCACTTGTAGGGTACCATGCATGAGTACCTCATATCTACAAAATGTCATGACAATCTGAAGAGTGGTTATAGAAAAGAAGCAGAAAATGTATGAAAATCACCCCCCTCCCCCTTCCTTTTTACATAAGAAAAAAATTCATAAAAAATCAAAAAAATAAATTTTAAGCATAAAATGCATATCAAAGCATTAAGTAAGTTAAATATGATAAATATGTAGTAAATGAGTGTGTAAAATCATACACTTATTGAGTTATTTAAAGAAATAGTGCAAAAATGTGCATTTCTGACTAAGTCCGAAAAGACGTCAAAAACGCGTCAAAAATTTGACTTCGAAGTGGAACCAAAAATAACAACACTTCTTAAGACATCTCTCTAGATCATCCTGATGCTTTCGGTTTGTCGATACATGCTTCGGTTCTGAAGAAGAAGTTTGTCAAAGGAGGGTACCCCCCGTGACCTACTTTTTGCTGTGGTGGCGCCACCTGTTGACAGATCCGGACGAAAAACAACAACACTTGTAGGGGACCATGAGTACTTCATACCTACCAAGTTTCATCAAAATCCCTTCAGCCGTTCTGGAGAAGAAGTTTAAAATGTGAAAAGTTTACGACGACGGACGACGACGGACGACGACGACGACGACGCCGGACGCCGGACGACGGACGCAACACTATGACAATAGCTCACTTGAGCCTATGGCTCAGGTGAGCTAAAAAGGGAAAAAAATTTTTGTCGGGATCCCGTCGGGGTTTGAAGCCAATCCCCATGGGTCCATTCGGCATGGAAAACATACATTATACCTATGTACAATCTTAAAAAATATTCCTTAAAAATCTAAAAGTGGATATCTTGACAAAATTCTTTCACTTGTAGGGTACCATGCATGAGTACCTCATATCTACAAAATGTCATGACAATCTGAAGAGTGGTTATAGAAAAGAAGCAGAAAATGTATGAAAATCACCCCCCCCCCCCCTTCCTTTTTACATAAGAAAAAAATTCATAAAAAATCAAAAAAATAAATTTTAAGCATAAAATGCATATCAAAGCATTAAGTAAGTTAAATATGATAAATATGTAGTAAATGAGTGTGTAAAATCATACACTTATTGAGTTATTTAAAGAAATAGTGCAAAAATGTGCATTTCTGACTAAGTCCGAAAAGACGTCAAAAACGCGTCAAAAATTTGACTTCGAAGTGGAACCAAAAATAACAACACTTCTTAAGACATCTCTCTAGATCATCCTGATGCTTTCGGTTTGTCGATACATGCTTCGGTTCTGAAGAAGAAGTTTGTCAAAGGAGGGTAACCCCTGTGACCTACTTTTTGCTGTGGTGGCGCCACCTGTTGACAGATCCGGACGAAAAACAACAACACTTGTAGGGGACCATGAGTACTTCATACCTACCAAGTTTCATCAAAATCCCTTCAGCCATTCTGGAGAAGAAGTTTAAAATGTGAAAAGTTTACGACGACGGACGACGACGGACGACGACGACGCCGGACGCCGGACGACGGACGCAACACTATGACAATAGCTCACTTGAGCCTATGGCTCAGGTGAGCTAAAAAAAGTGAAATTTGCGAAAAAAGGACATGCATGACCCCCCCCCTTTTTCTTTACATTTTTATGCGTGCCAAAGATTCGCAATCAAAAAAGACCAATTTTACAGACTTCCGGGCATTTCAAGTCAGTCAAAATTTTTAGTGTGCACCTTTTTATTTCCTGTAGTTACCCCTACTAAAGGGGCAAGGAGGTATTGAACCAATCAAATCTGTAACACAAGATATATGGCGACTATGTTTACCATAGATACAGAAATAAGACAGAGAAAATAATCATTAAATAGGGAAATTGTTCTGAAATATGCATGTATGAAAAAAAAGCAATCCAAGGAATGCTTGTGTCGCCTGCGTAGCGGATTTTTTTTTTATTGAAATTAGGTCAAATATCAAGGGCAAGGTCACTAGGTTAAAAATTATGGAATGTTTAGAAAGGTCTTTTCATAAGGAATACAAATGTGAAATATCAAAGCCTATCACTTACCACTCAAAAGATATAGCAAATCATAGATTTGTTGAAAAGTAGGTCAAATATATAGGGCAAGTGCACGAGGTAAAACATAGGTAATCACAGATTACGAAGCTCACCTCGTAACAGCAAAATTCATTCAAACATATTTCTTAGTACATGTATATTGGCTTTTACAGCCAAAACCACTCAAGCAGAAAAAGTAGGTCAAGGTAATTTTATGAAAGTTTGATCAAAGATACATCCAATATGCAAGTTTGGTACATGTAGCAGTTATACTTTGCTCAATATTGGCTTTTAAAGGCAAAATCACTCAAGCGGAAAAAGTAGGTCAAGGTCATTTTATGAAAGTTTGATCAAAGATACATCTAATATGCAAGTTTGGAACATGTAGCACTTATACTTTGCTCAATATTGGCTTTTAAAGGCAAAATCACTCAAGCGGAAAAAGTAGGTCAAGGTCATTTTATGAAAGTTTGATCAAAGATACATCCAATATGCAAGTTTGGTACATGTAGCACTTATACTCTGCTCAATATTGGCTTTTAAAAGCGAAATCACTCAAGTGGAAAAAGTAGGTCAGATGCTGCATCCGATGCATGGGTCCATCTCGGCATTCAAAGATGAATCACTTGTGCAAGTTTGGTTACTGTAGCATTAGTACTTTGTCAGATACTGAGCTACCCCAAACTTCTTATCCAAATCACTCAAGCGGAAAATGTAGGTCAGATGCTGCATCCGATGCATGGGTTCACCTCAGCATCCAAAGATGAATCACTTGTGCAAGTTTGGTTACTGTAGCATCAGTACTTTGTCAGATACTGAGCTACCCCAAACTTCTTAACCAAGTCACTCAAGCGGAAAATGTAGGTCAGATGCTGCATACGATGCATGGGTTCACCTCAGCATCCAAAGATGAATCACTTGTGCCAGTTTGGTTACTGTAGCGTTAGTACTTTGTCAGATACTGAGCTACCCCAAACTTCTTAACAAGACGCGGACACAGACGCGGACGCGTGGGGTTATAGCATAAGCTCACTCAACTTCGTCCAGGTGAGCTAAAAATGATGGTATGTGAAGAAAGGTCTTGTCACATGGAATGCACATGTGAAATATCAAAGCCTATCACTCAGCAATCAAAAGAAATAGCCAATCTAAGATTTTTTGAAAAGTAGGTCAAATATCTAGGTCTTGGTCATGAGGTCAAAAGTTATGATATGTGTAGAAAGGCCTTGTCACAAGAAGGAATACACATATGAAATATCAAAGCTCTATCACTTACCAATCAAAAGATATAGCAAATCTTAATTTTTTTGAAAAGTAGGTCAAGGTCATGAGGTCAAAATTATGGTATGTGTAGAAAGGTATTGTCAAAAGGAATACACAAGAGAAATATCAAAGCCCTATCACTTGCCAATCAATAGATATAGCCAATCTTGGTTTTTTTTAAAAAGTAGGTCAAATATCTAGGTCAAGGTCATAAGGTTAAAAAATACAGTATGTGAAAAAAAGGCTTGTCACAAGAAATACACATGTGAAATATCAAAGCCCTATCACTTACCAATCAAAAGATATAGCCAATCTTAGATTTTTTGAAAAGTAGGTCAAATATCTAGGTCAAGGTCATGAGGTCAAAAAATATGGTTTGGGTAGAAAGGTCTTGTCACAAAGATTACACATATGAAATATCAAAGCCCTATCACTTGCCAATCAAAAGATATAGCCAATATTAGATTTTTAGAAAAGTAGGTCAAATATCTAGATCAAGGTCACAAGGTCAAACATTATATGTGTAGAAAGGTATAATCACAAGGAATACACATGTGAAATATCAAAGCCCTATCACTAATCAATCAAGAGATATAGCCAATATTAGATTTTTAGAAAAGTAGGTCAAATATCTAGGTCAAGGTCAAAAATTATGATATGTGTATAAAGGTCTTGTCACAAGGAATACACATGTGAAATATCAAAGCCCTATCACTTACCAATCAAAAGTTATGGGGTGTGACACCCAAGTGTGACAGACAGACGGACAGACGGAGGGACGGAGGGACGGACGGACGGACAGACGAACAACAGACAAAGTGATCCCTAAATGTCGCTGTGCTTCGCAGGCAACACAAAAAGTCAACATCTTAAAAATAAATTCAGCGTATATTTGATAGCGTATGTGGCCAAGTTAATTCGAAGTATGAAAATAAGTACACAAAGCCAAACTAGCTATAGCTTGTCTTATTTAAAAAATCATTAAAAATCTAAAAGTTGATATTTTGACAAAATTCTTTCACAGTTTCATTTCTAGCGATAAATATAAAAATAAAAAGAGAAAAAAAACTGAAAAAGGGAAAAAAAAATTGTTGGGGTCCCGCCGGGGTTTGAAGCTACTCCCCATGGGTCCATTTGGCATGGAAAACATACATTATACCTATGTACAATCTTAAAAAATATTCCTTAAAAATCCAAAAGTGGATATCTTGACAAAATTCTTTCACTTGTAGGGTACCATGCATGAGTACCTCATACCTACAAATAGTCATGACAATCTGAAGAGTGGTTATAGAAAAGAAGCAGAAAATGTATGAAAATCACACCCCCCCCCCCTTCCTTTTTACATAAGAAAAAAAATTCATAAAAAATCAAAAAAATAAATTTTAAGCATAAAATACATATCAAAGCATTAAGTAAGTTAAATATGATAAATATGTAGTAAATGAGTGTGTAAAATCATACACTTATTGAGTTATTTAAAGAAATAGTGCAAAAATGTGCTTTTTTGACAAAGTCCGAAAAGACGTCAAAAACGCGTCAAAAATTTGACTTCAAAGTGGAACCAAAAATAACAACATTTCTTAAGACATCTCTCTAGATCATCCTGATGCTTTCGGTTTGTCGATACATGCTTCGGTTCTGAAGAAGAAGTTTGTCAAAGGAGGGTACCCCCCGTGACCTACTTTTGGCTGTGGTGGCGCCACCTGTTGACAGATCCGGACGAAAAACAACAACACTTGTAGGGGACCATGAGTACTTCATACCTACCAAGATTCATCAAAATCCCTTCAGCCGTCCTGGAGAAGAAGTTTAAAATGTGAAAAGTTTACGACGACGACGGACGACGACGACGGACGACGGACGCAACACTATGACAATAGCTCACTTGAGCCTATGGCTCAGGTGAGCTAAAAAAGCTATGGTCATAAGGAATCTAAATAAATAAAAGCCCTATTCCAGATAGTTCAAAAGTAGGTCAAAGGTCAATGTCAAGGTCATTTGATCAAAAAGCATGATATCAAATGAAAGGTGTGGTCATGAGGGATCAACAACTGAAATATCAATACCTCTTATAATTTAAAAGTTGGTCAAAGGTCAATGTCAAGGTCACTAGGTCAAAAGTCATGATATCAAATGAAAGATCTCGCCATAAGAAATCTTCAAGTGAAATATCAAAACCCTACCTCTTATAGTTCAAAAGTAGGTCAAAGGTCAATATCAAGGTCACTAGGTCAAAATTCATGATATGAAATGAAAGTTCTGGTCATGAGGAATCTCTATATGTGAATTATCAAAACCTTACCTTTCATAATTCAAAAGTAGGTCAAAGGTCAATGTCAAGGTCACAAGGTCAAAACTCATGAAATCAAATGAAAGGTCTGGTCATAAAGATTCTGCATGTGAAATTTCAAGCCATAGCCTCTATAGTTCATGAGATATAGCCCAGGTCTATTAATTTTAAAATTAGGTCAGTCTCGAAGGTCAAGGTCAAAACTTTTGGTATCCATGGTGAGGTCTTGTGACAAGGAAGATATATGTAAAATATAAAAGCCCTAGCATTTACAATTTAAAAGTTATGGCCAAGGTAAAAGTTTTTCAAAAGCAGGTCAAACTCTAAGGTCAAGGTCACAAGGTAAAATTTTTTGGTATCCATGGAAAGGTCTTGTCATAAGAAATAAACAAGTGAAATATGAAAGCCCTATCACTTAACTATCAAAAGCTATGGCCAAGGTTAAAGTTTTTCAAAAGTAGGTCAAACTCCAAGGTCAAGGTCACTAGGTCAAATTTTGTTGCTGTGTTTGATTCGTCTCATCATGGTCTATCACCATGTCAAATTTCAAGTTGCTCCTTCAAACAGTTTTCTCTCAACGGACTTAAAAGCAACACTTTAAACAAAATGTTGACACACTGACGGACGGACAGACAGACAGACTTTGGCATTTTATAGACCAAAACCAATGCCTGTACAGGTCTGTATACTCGTGAGTAGACCAAAATAAAAAAATTATAACTGCTTTATAAAATGATCAGGATTTTATTAACATTTGCATTGTAATGATACGCAAAGTCAAAGATCTAACAATACAAAAATCAATGCACAAGCTGGTCATGAACGTGCTAATCCCAAATAGACTGCTTTCAAGCGTTAGCAGTCAACTCACTCTGAGGTACACTCTATCAAACAGTGTCTCTACCAATCAGAAATAAGCAAAATCGGCAGTAATTCCTGATCATTTAATACAATCCCATACAGAACGCTTTCAAGCATAAGCGTTATTAGCATTAGCACACTCTGACTCTGAGGTACACTCTATCAAACCGCCAATCAGAAATAAGCAAAGGGGTAGGGCCACGAAGCCCGATATTGGCCCTAATTTTGATCAATTTTGAACATTGTACTTCATAGAATTTTTAACTATTATTTGACATTTTGAAACGTTCTCTACTGAATCACGAATCTACTTTTTGTAAACATTGCTTTTATCAACACCTTTTAGCCCTTTGAAAACACCAAAATAGGTCATATTCGGCGGAATTGATGCAAAAACTCAATATTTTGATTGAATTAGCAATGGCCGCATGCATTAACTATGATGGAAAATTTATATGTGAAAGATTATCATTATATCCTTTTGTCATAAACGTTTTATCTCAGTTAACGCATGCGGCCACATTGAATTCTACGAAAAAAGACAAAATTCCAAGCAATTTCCGCCATATTTTGTCAATAACGTCAAAATGACGTCACTTCATGATGTCATTGCAATTAAATGGCACATTGTTTGGTGATATTATTCTTTTCATGAAAAGCGGTAAACATTCGTGTATTTTCATGAGAGATATCAAGTATTCCTCATGAAATTTATTTTAAGAGAAAAATCAAGGGCCGATTTAGGGGTCTCGTGGCCCTACCCCTTTGGCAATAATTCATGATCATTTAATAACTTTCAATATTCAATAGCTGCAGTGACTGCGAAGAAAAAGTCTGGAAAGCAGCATGCAATGTAATGTCTAAATTCAATGAAAGGAGAGATATACTGTATTACAGAAAATGACACAACATTACATTGTTCAATGTTATATCAGGCGTAAAGACTTTCTGATAATCTAGGGTCACAGCCTTGAATCTTATTAGTCTTACTGGGTATACATCATCATGATCATGTACAAAGATGGACCAAATCTCTTGCCAAATATATCTGTTACTCAGCAAGCTATGGTCATGTTTAACTTCAACTTGTTCAAGATCGAGGTTAGGGGAAACCAATACTTGGCTTTATGACAATAGCTCTCCAGATATTTGGCCCACAAACTAAAACGCCTGACAATGTATATAACTTAATTCCACAGAAAGGTGAGTAGATAACTATATATTACAATCCATACCTTACCTCAATCAAGAGGACTAATTTCTTTACCAGCCTACTCCTCCGTATTGAGACGTATCGTACATCAGGGACACATCCAACAATCTCATTCCTCACTGTGATTTTGGCTTTACTTGTATCTCCAGCTCTAAAATATTAAAAAGATGTGCTTGTGAAACACATGCTCCAAATTAAGTACATGAATCAGCAATGTTCAAATTGGCTATTTCATAAAGATCAAACCACATTCCTCCCTGCTTTATCTGAGGATTTCCATATATTTTCTGTTGTCCTCACTGGCATTACTCATAAAATTTCTTTACCACTTCCCTGGTTCTCCCCTCTGTGCTGTAACTCCATCAGCAACTGATGAGTTCACACTCACGGCACCAATGTAACAGGCACGGGAAAAACGAGTTATTAGATAGAGTATTGAACACAAGAACTTCTGCTTTCTTGACAGAAGCTCCATCTGGTCCAATACCCTAAGTCCACCACAAACCTTACATATAATAGGTGCAGTTAAGCCCCTGTCACACCTTCACGTTCTGGCATGGCGTTCGCACTACGACTGCCAAAATTGTACGAAACGTGGTGTGAACGTAGTAAGGACGCGGGGAACGTAGTAAGAACTCGCTGATACGTATTGAGATCATAGTAAGGACACCAATGAACGTGCCCGTAAGCTGAGCCATCACGACCGTTTTGAACTGTTCAAAAGTCATAGTGAGGACGCGCTGATGACAGAACGTGTTAAGGACTACTTGCGAACATATTGAGAACTTCATGGACGTATTAGAAACGTGTCGCAAATGTAGTAGGATCGTAGTACTACGTTATTGGTTTTAGAGGACGAAAAAATCAAAATAGACCTCGTACAAACAAATTATCCTTTGAACGTGTCATGATTGTATCACGAACACAGTAAGGACTAAGAGAACGTAGTAATAACACCATACTATTGTAACACAGACGCCTTCGTTGTAGTGTCAACTTGGGGTCGATCGTAGTGCGAACTTGACTAAACGTATTAAAGACAGGAAGGATGCGCTTTTAACGTGTTAAGGAGGTTAAAGGTCGTGTTGTGCACATATTGAAGTCGTCAATTATTCTTTCGGAAAGCCCTTCCAGGTGAAAAATGCCATGTCTCTCTACGTTCATGACAAGGGCTTCAAGGACATCCTGTGACCGGGGTTGCTGGGAGGTAGGGGTGTGTGGGGTTAGGTCAAGCATATTCAAATTGTCCCCACTAAGTCCTTGTGATACTATCTAATTGTGTCCCCAAGTCACTTGTTAACCTAGTTCTGATCTAGGTACATGTACATTGATACATACACAATATATACAGTTTCCAAGTTTAATTACACTATATACAAACTATATACACAAAGTCATGCAAGAGGCAAATACTAAGACATGACTATATTTCTGTCTCCCTATTATGTAAAATCATCTTTACGGTTCAATGTCAAATTCTAAACTGATGATTATTTGAAAAGCTAAACTACATCTGTCATAATCCCATTAAATTAATCTGCCTTCAAAGGTAATTAAGTCAAACAGCCCAATTGACCATAAACATGATAAGAGAGCAAATCAAACAATCATAAAGATAATCACACCTTATCCAATTTAGTACTGGCATGAGTTAATTGTCCTGTCACCTGTCAGCTTACCTGGGACAGAGCAATCAACACATGTCTGATCCTTAAACTAACAATTACCTACATCTAAGGGACAATTTGGCCTTAAGTTACTTTTTCATAAGAGAGGTGAGAATCAAAGTAAATAATCTCACATGAAAGAAATTCCAAAGAGTATTAAATTATCAGAAGACTTTATATTTATCCTCACATAGTTAACTTTAATTAGATTTGAATATTAATATAGATAATTGGACATAATTAATGATAATTAATTTTATGCAAATTATGAATGCATAATTTGCATCCCATCTACTTTATTTACTGGTCATACATCCCCCTTGACCACCTAATTTTACTCCTGTAAAATTTAAATTAAAATGGTGAGATGTACTTTAAATGCTTGAAATATTTCAAAAGTTGTTGAAATTATGAAAATTAGTCATTATAGATTAGTGGCAAAATTATGAAAACATATTTAGCATAGTCCATGATAGTCATTTCTGTCTATGATATATATCAATCATATGATCAATGTTCATTGTTCAATGTTTTATAGTCTATACATATATACAAGCCAGCTGGTTTCTGATGCTTTCTTAAACATCAAGATTTTGGATATGCACATCTCATCGGTTCGGACCGATTATCTATTTTAATCCATCTTTGGTTGAGGATTCCATCTTTTGTAGAGGATCCTCACATCACAAATTCTTGAAGTAATCATCTTTCTTTTCACATCATATTTATCACATTTTTATTCCAATAATGCTTATATAGAAACATATTTCTCCGATTTTGCATATTTATGCCACATACTCATATATAATTTAAAACACTTTTCACTATTTCATGAACACTGCATATTTCACACAATATCCTCTTCATTTTGGATTTTCGAATCCTAATTCCTCTATAGGGGTCCGATATCCTTGCTGATTGCCGCTGCATCTTCGATAGCTGTGAGACATCTTCTCCAGTACCGTAATCCATTGTTGTTTGGTTTGACTTCATATCACCTTTTTGCATTCTCCTTAATGCATCTCTGAATATTTCGACAAATACATTCATTTTTCTCCAAGATTGTGGACTCTTAAGCAATTGTATACAGTTACAAATCAAAGAATTGTTCATTTTGACATATTGCACGTAAATGTTCATGCACAAGTTTGCTTTCCTGGGCTCCAGCGTACTACGCACCATTCTTACCTCATGGCGACTCTTACATACAGTGACACCTGATTTAATACTATCAAAAATTACCAATAACAGTTAAGTATCTTTTCATTTAAACCACAAACTAATATATATAAACTGTATTGAAATATGCATAATCAGAAAAAACAATTTCAAATCCATTATTAATTTAATATAAATACATGTATATATAATGGGAATCCAAAATAGCTAGATTGACAGAATAACCTCCCCCCTTCCTAACACTGGAAGAACTATCAGAGGTACTGTACCGTTCTCCAGCAGTTTAAGAACACACTGTTGTGTTCCGCTGGCACATGACTCACAAGTACTCTAATACATGATAGCTATCTAGGCTAACAAAAAAATTTGTCAATCTGCATTCCCCCAAAAATTTAATTTTGAAGACCAATTTTGTGTGTTAAAAGAAATAAAAGCCTACTTATTTGATTGTTTGTAGAAGCTCATGAATCAACTACAAAACTGCACTATTAATTCAGCTATTATTGCTTTTAAGATCTAACCTAAATTATGTATTATGTGATTTACATTTATATATATTTATGATATTGGAGTTTCAAATTTAAATTTTGTAGTTTGTTTAAGTTTTAGTTTTGTTTAATTTATGAATTTAAATGATTGAAATATTTAATATTTTATGTGTTTACTGTTACATTGTTTGAAGTTTTAATACGATACTATATTGGTTGATAGTTTAAGGTGACTTATGTAAATATCTATGCATTTTTTAAGTGGAATGCTATAGTAAGGGCCCGCCCCACTGCATAGAATTCGTCCTTGATTTTGTATAAGAAGTTTTTCATTGGTGCTAAAGGTACCTTTTGTATTTTAACCCAAAAACTAGGAATGCTTACATCCTTTGGATGCACAAAAAACACCCATTCACCTTTCTGATTTTTCATTGCTTCAGCAACATTGTGTACAAAAATTGAGTTTTTTTAATAAGTTTCTGTCATATAAGTTTTTAGGTAAGTAGATAAACTGATTTGTTGGATTTAGTAATCTGAATACTGCCCTTGACCTATGAACATTGACAAGACATTTGGCTCCTACTAATTTGCGATCCACTAAGTTATCAGTTGGTTCTAATAGTATGTTTTTATGTTCGTCAATGGTTGAAAAGTCAACTTTAATGTTTTGTTCAGTTCTAGGTTTGATTTTGACCGAGTACAAAACTTTGCCTTGAGCTACACAACTTGCATCTAAGACATTGCATGGCGAAATTATGTCTGATTTCACAGCACCTTTGTACAAAGTTAGAGTTTTGGTATTGAGATCTAAATTTGCCTGATTTTGCTCTAAGAAATCAATCCCTAAAATCAGATTGTTATGAAGAAGTTCAAAAACATGGAACTTATGTGGAATTTTAACTCCATTGAAAGATACATTTAAATCTACTGTTCTTAACACTCTGTGTACTTCTCCACATACTCCTATAGCACTTTGATATTTTGAATTGTTTTCAATTTGAACATTGCAGTTTATCTTATTCAGACATGACAACGGAATGCAGCTGAAAGATGCACCAGTATCTACTAGAGAAAAAATATTTTGGTTTCCTACTCTTACAAGAACCAAATTCTTTTCCATGCCAACAGAAAATGAGTAATCTGTAATATCATTTGACGAAATCTGCCCAATAAATTTACTACAGATATCTTTTGAACACTCCATTGTTCCCTTATTTCATTAAAAAGTAACAAAGATATTGGTGTCACTGTAAGCAGAAATTGACATGAGAATAAATAGAGTGTAGTACTCACCAACGTCTGTTATGGCTGGAACGGTTCCTCTATGTAGGCTTTTCTCAGATACTTTAGTGCTGTAGGGAATTACATCACTCGCTGCTGCTGAGGTGCGGGGAACAACCTCAGTTCTCCACCATCCTGTGACCGGGGTTGCTGGGAGGTAGGGGTGTGTGGGGTTAGGCTATGCATATTGAAATAGTCCACACTAAGTCCTTGTATCTATCTTGTGTCCCCAAGTCACTTGTTAACCTAGTTCTGATCTAGGTATATGTCTATCAATACATACACAATATATACAGTTTCCAAGTTTAATTACACTATATACAAACTATATACACAAAGTCATGCAAGAGGCAAATACTAAGACATGACTATATTTCTGTCTCCCTATTATGTAAAATCATCTTTACGGTTCAATGTCAAATTCTAAACTGATGATTATTTGAAAAGCTAAACTACATCTGTCATAATCCCATTAAATTAATCTGCCTTCAAAGGTAATTAAGTCAAACAGCCCAATTGACCATAAACATGATAAGAGAGCAAATCAAACAATCATAAAGATAATCACACCTTATCCAATTTAGTACTGGCATGAGTTAATTGTCCTGTCACCTGTCAGCTTACCTGGGACAGAGCAATCAACACATGTCTGATCCTTAAACTAACAATTACCTACATCTAAGGGACAATTTGGCCTTAAGTTACTTTTTCATAAGAGAGGTGAGAATCAAAGTAAATAATCTCACATGAAAGAAATTCCAAAGAGTATTAAATTATCAGAAGACTTTATATTTATCCTCACATAGTTAACTTTAATTAGATTTGAATATTAATATAGATAATTGGACATAATTAATGATAATTAATTTTATGCAAATTATGAATGCATAATTTGCATCCCATCTACTTTATTTACTGGTCATACATAGTAAGAATGTCTCGAGATAACGTGTAGGTGTGACAGGGGCTTAAGTGATGAAATACATGTATCTACTGTTTATGATGAATGGCTTAAGTTACTGTTTTTAATAAAGCCTTAGTCTACACTAACGCAACACTTGATATGCCCATTGGGATTTATTTTCAAAATATATGATAAGTGATAGGGCATTATAATTGACAACATTGCTTTAACTTTTCAACATCTTTTTCTCCTGCTCGCCTTCAAAGCGATAAGGTTGAACGGTCGTTTAGTTCATCCAGGGATTTTTCAGGGTACTTTAGTTTGGGTCCAGGGTCCGGTAAAATTTGGAAAAATCGCGGCGTTTTAATGAAATTGGGAATTTCCAACAGTTTTATTTGATTCTTAACGGAATAAATCATTACACAGAGATATAACTCCTTCTTATTCAAAGTGTCTTCAATAAAAGAAACAAAGTACCTAGTAAAGCCATCTATACTTTAGATTGTGCTTCAAAGGACATAATCTTCTAGGATCTGGAACAGGCATCTGTTCAGAGTCAGAGGGGCTACTTTAATGATCATGATCAATCAGAATTCAGATTCAAAGTCAGTGTTTGAGGGGGGGGGGGGCATTCCCGCTGTCCGAGTTGTCCCATTCTGTGTACTGAACATGAACAACTTTCTGTTGTTTCTTTTATAGTCACTATCCAAAATTTTATCTTGAAGAACGTATCTATCCTCTACAAAGAAGATGTACTCCCTTTTGTCATTTTTTTTTTTTTTTGGTATCACATTTGCTGCATGCTGTTGTAAGACGACATGGTCCTTGGTATCCCAATACTGGATATACGATATGATGATTTAAAAAAACGTAAACCTATACTGAATATAAGATTTCTGACCAGTTAACACATCGATCGTTAATGTGGTATTTCTGCTAGGTATTTCAGTTGTCATTATTTTGCTCTCTCTTGAAGAACACTTTAAAAAAAAATTATGAGGTTCAAATTGGGAAATTTCAACCATAAATTGGGAAAATACAGGCCATTTTGGCGTTGGGAATGGGTCCGATAATCGGACCCAAAAACGGACTTGAAAAATCCCTGTCATCATCATAAAGATATAACGTATATATGTGTGTCATGTCAAAATTGTCCACACATAAGACTGCAGTACATTTATCTGTATCATAATCACTATGTAGTGAGGGCAGTGTGGCTGAAAGGGGTATACTTCACTGTACTAAATGGACTCAGCAAATTTGATTTTTTCTGTCTATTTCATTGAAGTTCAAGTCTAGAGAAATATAAAATATGGTTGAAAACTTCAGTGACAAGGGACTGTTATAGCCCACTTGACCCACAGCTCATATTCACTTCAAGCTTACTTGGGTTCAAGGAAAAGCAGCCTTGTATACCGCATGATTATTTCTCTATACTCTGCTATTGGTACAAATGAGTCCGCCAAAGCACCGTCTGAAACACTCTGTTTTCCTTTCCTATTTCTCTTTTCATTGTCTTTGATATGGCTGTCAGTTGCCTCTGCAACTAGCATCATTAAATCTTTTGTGGATCTCAGGAATTCTAGCGCATGACCAAGCCAAATGTGGAGTAATCTGCAAAATTCATATGAGTGGATAAAATTATTCATGTAACATGTTTAAAGAGTTTACTTACAGAAATAGTGCAAAATGAGTCAAAAAGCAACGTCGGCAACATTATGCATAAGCTCAATGTTTTAGAAACATCATGAATATCACAGCACAGCAATTATTAACATAGAAAATCAGGCAAAATTAACAAAGAAAGCTTTACATCTACCGGGTAAAATGAGTTTCTGGCTATAACTTACTATATGACCCTTGAATGAATATTTGAGTGTAAAACTTGCACTCAAAAGTTAGGAGAAAATGATATGTAGATCCATCAAAGTGTGAAAATCTTATCATAAACTTCAAAATTAAGTTAAAAAAATAGCAATCCAAGGAATGCTTGTGTCGCCTAAGAAGCTGCTTATTTTTAAAAAGTGGATCAAATATGTAGGTCGAGGTCACTTAGTTTAAAATTATCAGTTGCAGTAGGAAAGTCTTGTAAAATGAAATTCACATGTGAAATATTAAACCTCTTACTTACCAATGAAAACATTTGGTCAATCTATTACATGTATTTTCAGAAAAGGTCTAGGTCAAGGTCACAGGGTAAAAATTTTTGGGAACAAAAGAAAGGAATCATTACAAGAAATGCATTTTTGAAATATTAAAGCCATATCACTAACATGTACCAATAAAAAGATTATGATAATATTAATTTTTTTGAAAAGAAGGTTAAATACTTAGGTCAAAGTCACTAGGTCAAAAAATGATAAATGTAGAAAGGTCTCATCACAAGGTGAAATATCAAAGCCCTATATCTTACCAATCAAAAGATTAAGCCAACCTTAATTTTCTTGAAAAGTAGGTCAAATATCTAGGTCAAGGTCACTAGGTCAAAAATTATGGTATACAGGTATGTAGAAAGGTCTCATCACAAGAAATACACATGTGAAATATTTTAAAAAGCTAATCAACCAATCAAAAGATATTGCCAATCTTAATTTTTTGAAAAGTAGGTCAAATATCTAGGTCAAGGTCATTAGGTCAAAAATTATGGTATGTGTAGAAAGGTCTCATTACAAGGAATACACATGTGAAATATCAAAGCCTTACCACTTACCAATCAAAAGATATCGCCAATCTTATCTTTTTTTAAAGTAGGTCAAATATCTGCAGGGTTTTTTTTTCCTTGTTTTGGGGCCGAATTTCGGCCCCTTCCCAATGCCAAATTTCCTCTATTTTTCCCAAAAAATCACCCTGAAATTCCCAAAGAGGAATTATGAAAAAATCACCTGAAAAAATAAGACTCAAAACCTAGAAGTCAGCACAAAATGTCCTATTAAATGCACTTAGAAATAGGACATTTTGTGCTGACTTCCAGGTTTTGACATTCTACACATACCGGTACCGTAATTTTTGACCTAGTGACCTTGACCTAGATATTTGACCTACTTTTCCAAAAATTAAGATTGGCAATATCTTTTGATTGATTGATTGGCTTTAATATTTCACATGTGTATTCCTTGTGATGAGACCTTTCTACACATACCATAATTTTTGACCTAGTGACCTTGACCCAGATCAGGGTTTTTTTTTTATTTTGGGGAAGGTGCCTGTGCCTGTCACATTTGGGAAAATTTGCGACATTTTGCTGAAATTGGGAAAATTTTGTACAAATTCTCATCAAAGTATAACCCTAAAGTATCATTTATTAACACTGATAATTCATTGATTTGCTTGAAATGAACAAGGGATGAATAAAAAACTTCATGCATGTTCAATTTCAAGCAAATCAATGAATTATCAGTGTTAATAAATGATACTTTAGGGTTATACTTTGATGAGAATTTGTACAAAATTTTCCCAATTTCAGCAAAATGTCGCAAATTTTCCCAAATGTGACAGGCAAAGGCACCTTCCCCAAAATAAAAAAAACCCTGATCTGGGTCAAGGTCACTAGGTCAAAAATTATGGTATGTGTTGAAAGGTCTCATCACAAGGAAAATGTGAAATATTAAAGCCAATCAATCAATCAAAAGATATTGCCAATCTTCATTTTTGGAAAAGTAGGTCAAATATCTAGGTCAAGGTCACTAGGTCAAAAATTATGGTACCGGTATGTGTAGAAAGGTCTCATCACAAGGAATACACATGTGAAATATCAAAGCCTTACCACTTACCAATCAAAAGATATCGCCAATCTTATATTTTTTTAAAGTAGGTCAAATATCTATGTCAAGGTCACTAGGTAAAAAATTATGGTATGTGTAGAAAGGTATTATCACACTTGGAAAACACAAGTGAAATATCAAAGCCAAATCACTTACCAATCAAAAGATATAGCCAATCTTAATTTTTTGACAAGTAGGTCAAATATCTAGGTCAAGGTCACTAGGTCAAAAATTATGGTATGTGTAGAAAGGTCTCATCACAAGGAATACACATGTGATATATCAGCCAAAGCCCTATCACTTACCAATCAAAAGTTATGGGGTGTGACACCCAAAGTGTGATACACAGACAGACGGACGGACTGACTGTCATTACTAAAGGACAACGGACAAAGTGATCCCTAAGTGTCGCTATGCTTCACACAAAAATTGTAATTTTCCAATTTCTCATGTTTCTGATCAAGAGAGCTACATTAAGGACAGTAAGAATCATTAGCACTTAGATCGTTGAATTTCTCCTGCACAAAAATAGCTCCATATTGATTCAATAGATGATTTTCCAATAAACTCGAGAGACAGTCATGCACCAGACATCACACAATTTTGTGATATTAATTTATTGTGACGTCAAAATAAAAGGCATGACAACACATCAAGGTGCTTCAAGACGGTGTGATCAGATGTGACGTCGCAATGGAAAATTTGCCAAATGTGTGTATAAAATCAAGGTTAGGAAGTGGTCACATCTTTTATCTGGAAAATGGTCCATTCATTATGTCACAATTTTTCAAATAAAAGATCGTATTAATATATCGTGCACTGTGACAATATGATTTTAACTGGCAATACCCAACTCTAAAAAAATAATTTATTTAAGCCAGAATGTAAAGTTATGGCCCAAATTGATAATTTCCCTTGTATCAAATACTGAGTCATGCAAAACCAAGATCATTAGTTAATACCAATTGGTTTGAAGGACCGTCACGCATTTATATAATAGCATGGATATCCCATCCTGTTAAAACTACAAAAGGAATTACATTAACTGAAAAAGATACAAATAATTACCCGCTACATAGCTGATTATCTGAGGAACAAAGAGGTGAAATACTACATTGTTCCTGTACATGATCAATTGGTCTCCAGCACAAATTCGTCACCAAATTCATGCATTCGTCCAACTCTATTTGGCGATTATCGTACCACTTCCATGCAGATTCCAGATCTTGGTTTTGAAAAACTGAGTCAATCTCAATTGAAAAGTCTAAGCATTTTTTCATGATCGCCATAAACAGACCCGTCACAGACGGATTTTCTACAACCTGTACGTATCGGTCATTTTTTAGTGTGTCCCATATCACTTGAATGCCCACTGGTTCTACTGCGTAGAATATTCCATTTTCCTGCAATGTAGGAGCATTCCATTGCAATGCTGTTGACTGTTGTTCTCCACTTTTAAACGATGAAGCCTCCAGTTCTGCGTAACTATCATCAGAGAACTTTCTTTTCTTTCCTGCAGAAGATGCACTCATTTTCAGTTATCAGAGTGGGTCGAATTGTCTTAGTCCAATATAGCTCGGTCACAATGAAAAATTCCGAGGAGTACCGAAGCACTGATCGCGGGAAAACGAGTTACGCAAACACTGCAGAAACCAAGCCGAGAGGTGAAAGTAAGCATTTTTGTCGTTTATCGCTTTATTTTATTGCATGATATCGAAAGAGGTCATAATCAAATGCCTGTTTGTTTGAAAGTATACTTTATTGCCCTACAGTTTACAAAATATAAATGTAATCCAATCAATTTGTTGACAACACGCCCACACACAGACAATGCACAGGCGCTTGCATAACCACTCAACAGACAACCCTACTGGTCGGGAAGTAGTTATCGCTGAGCAGTAATATCGCTGTTTGCTCATTGTCTTTGTTTATACTAATGACAGAGACTTGATTCTTTCAGCACTAATATTTCTTATATCTATTGAACTGTATATGGAATTTCAACAGGTTGGGGAAACAGTGGCGGATTCAGGGGGGATGGGGTGCGAAGGGGCATCCACCAACCCCCCCACCCCCGGCACTGACCCAAAATTTTCCTAAAACTGGTATATTTTGGCCCATTTTCAGTAAAAATCGGTAAAATTGGCCCCTTGAACCCCCCCCCCCCTGGCAAAGGGGGTGCTGGGTCCGCCACTGGGAAAGGTACCGATCGATCTAATATACCTCAATTGAGCTAGTACACCTCAATTAGGGTAATCTTAAAATTTTCTGTAGTAAAAAATCAGAACATTATCAAAACTACTTTTTGTGCAAAAATCGCATTAGTTCCTTATAAAAGAAATAATGTTTACAAAAGAAACATACCTGGAAATTGAATGGTTACTGAGAAAATAAACCTCCATTTTCCTGAATACACTATGTATACTTGGTGAGATTTTTCTAAATCTAGAAAGTTTTTAGGCATCTTCTTCTTCCAGAAAAAGTGAAGGGCTGCTACTGCATAGTTGCTTTTAAAAAATATTATCTCTTGATATAATTATGCCCCCCTTCGAAGAAGAGG
The DNA here is from genome assembly GCA_028142955.1 of Pinctada fucata. Classification (NCBI taxonomy): domain Eukaryota; kingdom Metazoa; phylum Mollusca; class Bivalvia; order Pterioida; family Pteriidae; genus Pinctada; species Pinctada fucata. The sequence goes on from AP027109.1 coordinate 53,182,266, forward strand.
GGACATATAGGTTTGCTGCTGTCGGTCGGTCGGTCTGTCGGTCGGTCCGCGACATCAGTTTCCGTTCAATATCTCTTGAATGGATTCACATATTGAAATGAAATTTTGTATACAGACACATCAAACAAAAATCTAGGTCAAGTTCATATTTGGGTCCGATCAAAAAAATTTTGACCGAGTTATGCCCCTTGCATTTCGAAAAATACCAAAATTTCAGGGTTTCCGTTCAATATCTCTTGAATGGAGTTACATATTGAAATGAAATTTTGTATACAGACACATCAAATGAAAATCCAGGTCAAGTTCGTATTAAGGTCCGATCGAAAAAAATTTGACAGAGTTATGCCCCTTGCACTTCGAAAAATACCAAAATTTCAGGGTTTCTGTTCAATATCTCTTGAGTAGAGTTACATATTGAAATGAAATTTTGTATACAGATAAATCAAATGAAAATCTAGGTCAAGTGTATATTTGGGTTCGATCAACAAAATTTTGACAGAGTTATGCCCCTTGCACTTCGAAAAAAAACCAAAATTTCAGGGTTTCCGTTCAATATCTCTTGAGTGGAGTTACATATTGAAATGAAATTTTGTATACGGATACATCAAATGACAATCTAGGTCAAGTTCTTATTTGGGTCCAATCAACAAAATTTTGACAGAGTTTTGCCCCTTGCACTTCGAAAAAAACCAAAATTTCAGGGTTTCCGTTCAATATCTCTTGAGTGGAGTTACATATAGAAATGAAATTTTGTATACAGACACATCAAATGAAAATCTAGGTCAAGTTCATATTTAGGTCCGATCAAAAAAAATTTGACAGAGTTTTGCCCCTTGCACTTTGAAAAATACCAAAACTTCAGGGTTTCTGTTCAATATCTCTTGAGTGGAGTTACATATTGAAATGAAACTGTTACTTTATACCCCAATAGGTTGTATCAATGCAAGTACAGGTATAAAGTTGTGACGGACTTTAATCACAGAAGGGGTAGGGGGGCATTAATGTTTTACAAACATGACTTTTAACTTGTTTATAAAAGCTTGTGCGATTTTGCACCCAAATATAATTTGGAGGAAAAAAGTTTTTCTTCTGAATAAAAAAATCAGATTGATAAGCCCAATCGAGGTACATTAGCCTGATACAGGTACATTAGCTCGATTGGTACCTTTTCCTAACCTGTTCAAATGAATTCTTGCAATTCAAGCTAAGATTTTAGCAGCTAAATTTCATGAAAATGTGTTGTCTTCCCCCAAGCTCCTCACTGTCTTCTCACTCAATCATTGAAGAAACTTCAAACTATTTTCAATTATTTTTATCAGAATTGATTAGAAAAAGATTAAAGAATCCGATGGTATACATTTGTAATTCAGTGATTGGGAAGGCAAACTTGCTCAATGGGACTGTAATGGCCCCTTCCACAGAGCACTTGGACTTCAATTGGCCATTCCCAAAAACAATGGGCCATCTTTCCTCATGAAAGGGCCATTCCAAAAACGACCAATTTTCAAAAAGCTTCGCATACAATGTATGTATAATACTGTACGGTACATCCAACGTTAGCACTTTTTTAGTCGTGAAATTCCCAATTTCAATGAATAATTTAAAGTACATTTTTTTGTATGGATCATGGAACAGTCAATATTGTATCATACTGTAATGGCAAAGAATCTTTGAATTGTCAGTGAACAGAAGAATTTTGTACTTCTGACTGGTCATAACTGCTCCTGGTGTAGATCTACGTTACAGTGTAAATACGAGTACAGAACTTTTAGATAGATTTAATTAAAAATCAAAAAGGGACACGATAGAATATAATGCGCACCAGGGCTCAGTGAGTTGCTGATTTTATGGACCATTTTTTATCAGAATGGGACTATGGCGCAGGGCTCGTGGCCTTCCCAATCCCTGTTATTTTAGTTGGAATATTGTGGATATTACATGTATAAGAAGAGAATTATGATCCGACGTGGCGATAATTGCTTCTCCAACCTTAAAAGTAGCGCATTTTAATTGCTTATAAAACCAGTATCAGTCATCAGAATTCATTGAAAATTTATGGAAGTATAGGTTAAGGGATCTAGTTTGTGCTGTCCAAATTTCATGTGCAAGACTTGAATAATAAAGGAAATAGAACCAAAAATGCTTTAAAAATCGCAATAATTCCTTCTCTACCAGTATTGGAACAGTTTCCGGTTGATTTTTAAGGTTTTTCGGGGATAACTCCTAATTTCTCTCAAATTATGCTATGCCCATCACATTATTAAGTTACAGTGCAACGAAGACGATATTTTCTTTTTCTGTTATTTTCCTGTCACCGTTGCAGCCAATTCCTGCATATTTAATGTCTGAGATGGACCGATTTTCAGTCAAGTTTACCCTGGGTGTTTAGGCATAAATTCCTTGCAATTCGTTGAAATCTATATGCCTTCTTTAAATTGGACTTTTTATTGACCGACAACTTCTTTCATTTTCTTGTGACATGATGTAGAACCGACGTTATCGCTATTTCAAATTTACTCCTGTAACACCGTTTCACTGCTTTGCTTGTGTCAAATGTGAAAGTGTTTCGTGACATCAGGGTCCAATCAGAGCCAAGCTCTAGAAATACGTCAATCTATAGTTAGTTTCGGAGATACTATTTTTAGCAGTTATAGAGAAGAACGATTCCTAATTGCTGAAAATAGCATCTCTGCATGAGCACAAGCAAACTATAATTGTATAAATGAATTCAAGTGTTTTCTATACATACAGCAAAGTACTGAGTAGCATATTTGAATGCTTAATTTGTTGTTTTTAGTAATTCCGAAACTTAATTGTTCACTTAAGTCTGTATTGCGATGCGTATGGTATCGTGAGGCTGTATTGCGATACGTATCGTATCGGGGGATGAGCGTATTGATACATCCCTATTCTGAAGTGAGCTACGCGGACAGTAGTTACAGCGCAACCATGGCAACGGAGAAGTGATAGAAGACAGCAAAATGACATTTCTCTGTGACATTTTGTATCTGCGCATGTGCTACGGTAAGAGTAAGATATACATGGCTACATACAATGTCTACTTAAAACAGTGGAAAGTGGATCAGGCATGTGCCAGACAAACCTAAACATTGCCAGTGTGTCATAGAGCACATTTGCAGATACAAAATGCAACAAGTGGTGTAACATGTAACTTCCATCTGCCCAATTTGGCAAAGATACACAAATTTAAGGAAACTGATAAATCTAATTCTATCAAGAAATATCATAGTTTCTACATTAGGCTCTGGAATAAATTGAGCCCGTCAATATACTTTTTTCAAAATAAAGTGGTTTGTCTTGACAGATACCATCTCTTTGGTAATACGATGGAGACGACACATGCAAGCAGGACTTCTCCCAGTAAAGCCCTAGAGGATGCTGAGGCACCAAAAGAAGAAGCGCATGGATTGGAGCTTGATATCAAAATAGAAAAAACAATGGCCAGTTCTGAAATCAAATCTGCTGAGGACAAGGTCAGTAACTGTTTGACAAATGTTAGAAGCTACACATGTATAAGCAGGGCTCGAAATTCGCAGTCGTCCGATCGTCAAACACAACCTACTTACCTCTGGGACGACCTAGAATTGAGACCAATTCGTCCGACTGACGACCTATTTTCAGACATTCAGTGTATGCTTACCTCGATGAAATAATGAATAAAAATTTTAAATCATGTTTGCTTTAAGTCAGAATCAGAAAAACTAGAAGTTTTCAGATAGCAGACTTCTCTATCGGTTTAAAGTTTTCGTACGACGGTCCGTTATCAGCCCGAATTTTATAATCCGGTTGTTAATTTCCTGCATGATAAATCGGTATTTTTACAGTGGTGTAGAAATTTATCCAAGGTGTTGAACCACCTAAAAAGAAAACAAAAAGGTCCATTCTCTTACACAGAGTAACTTCCCCGGAATATTTGGCAGTGTTCTATTTGGTTTCTGTATATGGCACATAGCACATTATGTGAGTGAGACGGGTTTTGCTGGGAAGCAGGAGATGCTTACTGTCTCCGGTCACCTGATCTCATCTCCAAATGAATTTAGCTTTTTCTAATGTGTTAACAGAGCAAAAGGAAGACTTAGAAACAGATGCATCTGAATATGACCCTGATGATTTAAATGAGGAATTTGTTGAAAAAGAAATTGAAAAAGAAATGGAATTTAAGTTATATGTTCAAATTAGCGGAAATAAAGAATGACAGCTTAGTTTTTCAGTTCAATGATTTCGGGCAAGTAAAAATGGTTTCGGGCAAGTAAAAATGGTTTCGGGCAACCTGATATTCAAAGCAGGTTGCCCGAATGACAACCAAAGATTTTCACGAGTTTCAAGGCCTGTATAAGTGTCTGCATGTCAACACATTTTATTGATTATGTTGAACATGTAATTTTCAAATGCGTTTAAAGCCAACAGGCCAAAGAGACTAATTTCTTTAACTATTTGATACATTGTATCTAAGATTGTAATGATTATGATATCATGTCTATCATGTCTTTATAAAATTATCAATAAATTTTTGCTGTGATGTACATTTGTACATACTGGTACATGTACCGATTATCGCTAATAATTGATTATCACTGGATACTTGCTTAAGATTCTGATCATCAAGCATGACTCAGTAAGAAATTATTTAGCAATGTGATTTTAAGAGCTTATTGATTGTGAATTTTTATGAAAAAGATTGAAGTTGTGTCCAGCCTCTCGCATATTCTTGATAAGATAAAAAGCTATGTAGGCTTCTATTTTAACAACAAGATTGTCACTAAATGTATCAATATTATAACAAATAGTGCTGCAGTAGCTATTTTCTTGAAAAACTACAACGTTTGATGTAAGTGATAAAATTCTTCGTAACAGATTGTTAAAATTGCATCGGATAGTTAGTCAAATTGTAACTGATCATTGATAATGACGGTGCAACCGATTCCCCATCACTAAATTTTTGAAATCACATAAAATTTGGAAAAGTTCTGTAAAAACATTACTCATACAAGATGTCTGGTTCTGGTAAAATACTGTTACAATACTACAGAGACGTTTAAATCTTTTGAGGCATGCCAGTCATTTTGAAAATTATGCCAGTCCGAATGAAATTGTGCTGGTTAAATCCTTCAGACTGGCATTTTTCAGCATCACTGATACTGACTTGTGTTGCAGGGTATGAACTCTACTGAAAATTTTACGAGCCATGTGGGCTCGTAAAATTTTTATTTTAGGGGCCCACACAACTTATTACGAGCCCACACAGAAAATCAAAGCTTTTTAGAGAAACACCCCTTTTCAAGGAAACCCCCTGTAAAAATGACCATGATACTGGACCTTGACATTTTATGAACGAAAAACGTAATTTATAAATATGTACGGATTCAAAATTCTGTTATCAACAAAACGTTTGAATAAGTAAGTCATGATGCAAATACAAAATCGAGGATTGCATCAAAAGATCTTGACGAATTAATTTGCTAGATATCGCCATTAAGATACAACCCCCCCCCCCCCCCCTGCCTGCTATAACATCAACTCTCATACCCATTAATGTAAATGTACAAATAAAGCGTTAAAGTAATCCACAGAAATATATCGCCAAACAAAATCGTTGTCCAGGTAATTAGGCGTACATTGTAAATGTTATATCGCCAAACAAGATCGTTGTCCAGGTAATTACGATGTCCATGTCACGGTAATTAGGCGTAATCGTAATCGTTCTCCAGGTACATGTAATTCAGCGTTCTCTTATACATTTTAGATAAACACTGTCCCATGTAACTATTAAAAGAGATTGATTTCATGTATACTGGATTTGTCCGTGCGGCCGCAATTTACACTTAGATACATACGCCCTTCACGGCGGGCCCGAATGAGAGGGGGGAGAAAAAATAACAGAGAATCAACTTGTTGTTTCTTCTCTTCATCTGTGAAGTCATCAATTCAATTTGTGTTGACGAATTTACCGCCATCCCTGTTGCGCTGCACGTAATTCTAATTTCTATATAAAAAAAAACAACGGACCGGGATGAATTAGACGAAAATGACAATTCAAAGAAACGCAAAGTGTAACGGAGCTGAAGACATATATGGATATTAATCAGCGAACACAGTCGTGTAATCGTGGTCATTTATAATTACCAACGAAGGTAATTTTACGGCGGTAACAAATTTGATGCTTACATTAAAGGGAGAAGCCGCTGTAATTCATTCGCCATGTGGGCGAGTGAACAGTAATTTTTGATTGCCCACAGGGAAAAATACTCGTCTTGGGCGAGTGGGCGAGCGTTAAGTTCATACCCTGTGTTGCTGGTTCTTGTAGATGTCTGGGTCTGTCAGAGAAGATGATGATGGAGTTCTGACTGGTGCTATGATGGAGGAAGAGAAAGTCATGCATCAACAAGTAGAACAGGAGGAGAGTGAAATAAAGAAGAAGCAAGATAAGGTCAGATAGTTCCCCCTCCCCTTTCCCCACCCCTCTCTCCACTACTATCCCTAACATCTTTCAAAGTTTTTACAAAAGGAACAAGAAAAGAGTGATATAAAGAAAAAAGCAAGACATTTTATTATGCATCCTTTATACCCTATCCAATACCAGGCACCCAAGGCCTTCTCTCATTAGTAAATTAATGTATATTCATGTCACCAAACCAAAGCCCCTGCACCATAACCAAACCAAAGTCCCTGCACCATATTTTTTTTTTTTTTTTTTTTTTTAATCTTTTTTTTTTTTTAATTTTATTTTATTTTTGACACATTTTACAATAATAAAACAACACATCACATTCACTCACACATTCATCAATGTTTATATTCCTCTCTGTAAAGACGTCATTGTCTCACATACATGTACATATAGGTAAGTTATTTTGGTGTCCTGGTTACGTCTAGATTGGTCCATCCATTTGTCTTTCTGTACAAAAACTGTTGGATTTTGTGTAACATTTTACTGGAAAACTACAAAAATGAATTCAAGATTTGAAAAGAGAGTAAAATTTAAGTATACAATGTTAGTTAAAAAAATTCTTTTGAAAAAAAAACTTGCCATACTAATTTCACATGATCCTATTAACTACATTTTAATTGAAGGCTGTTTTATTTCAGCTTTGGGGAGAGATGGACCAGGCAGATAGAGAAACCAGGTATAAAAGGCTGCAGTTTCTCCTGAAGAAAAGTAATATGTACACACAGTATCTGTTACAACGAATGGGCGCACAGGAAGAGGAGGAAAGAAAGAAAAGAGAAAGAAAGAAGAAAAAAGAGGAGAAAGTGAAAATGAAGGTATTGAGAAGATAGGGCTGATTTAGATTGAGGATCACTGACGAGGGTTAAGTACCCAGAACATGCATGTCTGGTCCATGCTGCAAATTAATCTGTTCATAAATGATGCTATTGAATTTGAGTATGTTAAACATTAATTCAGAATACATGTACATGTACATTGCACTTCATTGATAAGGAAAATTTTGTACTAGCAAAGATGTAAAAAAAATGACAGTCTGAAGGAAATGCCTGACAAAAAATTATTCAGATTTTGAGTTTGCAGAATTTTTCATTGTCCAGACTGACTAAATACTGATTTAGAAGTTGACAAGAGTGAATCAGATTTTGACATCTCTGTACTAATACATGTACTTCTTGCTCTTGAATTTCAATGTTCGGTCTAGCAAATATACATGTATATAGATCATGAAAAAGTAGACACAGAAATAATTAATTTAATGCAGAAATTTATTAATCAGTTAACAAATACATAGATAAGTTTTTAAAATACTTTTGAATGTTCATGATTGTAAAAAGTCGATTTTGTACGTAATACGTGTAGCTCTTAATATATGCTGTAAATATAAGATAGGTTGGCACAAATTTTAACCATTAATCTCATGGTACATTCAGTGAATTGAATAATTGTTTGATGATTCAAAGATTTAAAAGCCCAAGCAGGAAAGTATTCACACTCTGAAAATCAACATAAACAACAATGTCATTCGAAGAAAAATTCAGGAAATTCATGAAAAAATACAGCTCCATTTTTGAAAAAACATGTATATTCCTGTTTTTTTCTTTTCACGTAGGAGAACATGCCTGTTGCAGCATCCTCTACCAATACAAGGTCAAGCACGGATGATGATAAGACAGAGCCCATTAAAACCCCCAAGGAGGAGGAGTCTAATTCATCGCAGGAGAGTACTAATAAAGGTAGCTCAACAAATCATTACAGTATCAGACCAAAATCTCTATCACAGAGACAATTGATTTATTATTTTTAGCTCACCTCGACGAAGTTGAGATGAGCTTATGCTATAACCCCGGCGTCCGCGTCCCCGTCCCCGTCCGCGTCCGCGTCCGGTTAAAGTTTTTGGGCAACTCAGTATCTGACAAAGTACTGATGCTACAGTGACCAAACTTGCACAAGTGATTCATCTTGGGATGCTGAGTTGAACCCATGCATCGGATGCAGCATCTGACCTACATTTTCCGGTTGAATGACTTTGTCAATGTCTGGTTAAAGTTTTTGGGGTAGTTCAGTATCTGACAAAGTACTGATGCTACAGTAACCAAACTTGCACAAGTGATTCATCTTGAGATGCTGAGGTGAACCCATGCATCGGATGCAGCATCTGACCTACTTTTTCCGCTTGAGTGATTTTGCCTTATAAGGCCAATATTGAGCAAAGTATAAGTGCTACATGTACCAAACTTGCATATTGGATGTATCTTTGATCAAACTTTCATAAAATGACCTTGACCTACTTTTTCCACTCGAGTGATTTTGCCTTTAAAGGCCAATATTGAGCAAAGTATAAGTGCTACATGTACCAAACTTGCATATTGGATGTATCTTTGATCAAACTTTCATGAAATGACCTTGACCTACTTTTTCCACTCGAGTGATTTTGCCTTTAAAGGCCAATATTGAGCAAAGTATAAGTGCTACATGTACCAAACTTGCATATTGGATGTATCTTTGATCAAACTTTCATAAAATGACCTTGACCTACTTTTTCCACTCGAGTGATTTTGCCTTTAAAGGCCAATATTGAGCAAAGTATAAGTGCTACATGTACCAAACTTGCATATTGGATGTATCTTTGATCAAACTTTCAAAAAATGACCTTGACCTACTTTTTCCACTTGAGTGATTTTGCCTTTAAAGGCCAATATTGAGCAAAGTATAGGTGCTACATGTACCAAACTTGCATATTGGATGTATCTTTGATCAAATTTTCATAAAATGACCTTGACCTACTTTTTCCGCTTGAGTGATTTTGCATTTAAAGGCCAATATTGAGCAAAGTATAAGTGCTACATGTACCAAACTTGCATATTGGATGTATCTTCAATCAAACTTTCATAAAATGACCTTGACCTACTTTTTCTGCTTGAGTGATTTTGCATTTAAAGGCCAATATTGAGCAAAGTATAAGTGCTACATGTACCAAACTTGCATATTGGATGTATCTTTGATCAAGCTTTCATTAAAATGACCTTGACCTACTTTTTTTCACTTGAGTGATTTTCTTATTATACATGTACTTAGAGATATGTTTAAATTGAACTTTGCTGCCGCGAGGTGAGCTTCGTAATCTTTGATTACACTATGTTTACTATTGATTGTGAGATGTAGGCCAAAATGTTTTCATTGTTGCTGAACATTACTGAAATACCAATGCTGACTTACTATAGTGCAGCTTTGACTGCCATGCTTCTTTCTGAAGACAACCATTCTGTCTAGTGTTTGTGATGTGTATGATATATAGATAACAGTGTGTTTATATTATATACATGTAATTCTGTGATTTACAGCTGTTAATCTGTAGAATCTATTGATTTATGAATAGTTTCTTACATAACGTTTATCAATACAGCTGACACTCGTTATCTCAAACTCGGTTATCTCGAAATTCCGTTTATCTCGAAGTCGAGCAGCGGCCCCAACTTTTTTCCTTCATATTCTAACCAATTTGACTTCGGATAACTCGAAATCGGTTATCTCGAAATTTCGCTTATCTCGAAGTAATTTTTAAGTCCCAAGTCACTTCCCTCATGTATTTTATACTCGTTAAGTCAAAGTCCTAATGTTTAAATAAACAAACCAATTAACGTTCCAAATAATAGTCACTTTCCTCATGTATTTTATACTCGTTAAGTCGAAGTCCTAATGTTTGTATAAACAAACCAATTAACATTCCAAATAAAAGTGAAATCGCATGGTAAACAAACAATTTTAGGTACCGGTAACGCAGGTTGAGTGATTCGCCGTTGTTTGATCGACCGTGACATCGATAAATTAAGGAGGATAAGAGTTAATTAGATAATAATATCATTGCGGAAACAATGATATGTACAGGTTTCATTCATTAAAATTGCCTTGTTTGTTATGTTGAAATTCTTATTAGATGCGACGGCTTAAAAACAAAAACAAAATTGGCAAGATTCATCGTAACTGAAATAAAGCAATCTGAGCAACAATGATACTGATAATCTACAAAATAATCCATACATAAAATTTCATACACTAAGACTTGATTGCATACGAGTTAATTTAAGTGAAGAATTAAGACGTGTGTGACATTGAAATCTAGCAGACGAAAAATTAAATAGCGTACGAACAAATGTCTTCATTGTAATTTGATGATACAATGATCTAAAATTCTTGAAGGTCAACGGCACATAACAGATTGATAAGACAACCAAACTGGTATCATATCAGGGCCGAGGCCATCGGCGCGGAAGATGGGGGGGGGGGGGGGGGGGGGGGGGCGCACACAAAGAATAAAAATATTTGACGTTCTAAATGCGCCTCTTCGTAAAATTTCAGTGTTAAGAATACGTTCATGAACACTTCTAGAATCATTTCACACTGTGAAATAAAATGCTTGTTTGCATTGTCAACATGAGTAGCCTTTTAAACTCCGATATCTATTGTATAAAATACAATAGCAAAACGATTCTTTAAGCCTTATAGGTGATATAATGCAATCCAAAATAAAAGTAAATTCGACTGACGTTTATCTCGAACTCCGCTTATGTCGAAGTATTTTCAGTGGGCCCATCGACTTCGAGATAACGAGTGTCAGCTGTATATCTCTATTTTGCTTATTTTAAGGAAGAGGAAGGAAAACAAAAAGGAAAGCAGCATCACCAGTTGACACAAAGGTACTTGTTGTTTCAATGATTATTCACAAATTTCCAAACCAATAAGTAATGTAAAAAGGCAACTCATACAAAGAAGGTCAGAGACAAGGTTTTGAGCCAGTCTGGACAATGAATTTTAATTGCAGTCAATCTACACAGAAATTACAGACATTTCACAAGTCTTGGATACACTTCCTCTGCCTTGTCAGATGGGAAAATGTCTAAATCAGTCATTTATCAAATCTTGTATTTGTATTGCAAATATGGCCAGAAGTGATTGAGAAATACTTCTTTGATTCTAAAACTTAAATTGGATACACTGTCTCTGCCTTGTCAGATGGGAAAATGTCTAAATCAGTCATTTATCAAATCTTGTATTTGTATTGCAAATATGGCCAGAAGTTATTGAGAAATACTTCTTTGATTCTAAAACTTAAATTTTAGCAGTTAACATTTTTATCTACACTTTTCAATATGTACAGTTACTAATTAACATTTGTGCTAGATTCTGTTGACCCTGTGGTGAAGGTGTTGGGGTTCCTTAACAAGCCTCACAGACGGACTCTCCAAAACTATATACTCTGTGTAGAGTAGTATCCAGTTCAAGTCCTCTTGGAAAAGTTTACACACATAAAAAAAATTCATAAAAGATTCATAAAAAACTCTTTACTTCCCAAAACCTTTTTCGCCCTTCTGGCTCTTCAATGGAAATGTTATGATAACAGCAAACTCGGTGTAGAGCATACTTGTCCAAGATTAAAAAGAAGGTCATTCGCTAATTGCGATATCATCAAATTCTACTGATTACAGGATAATAAGAAGTTCATAAAGATAATGACTCAAATATAAAGTATGTGAGATACCATCACATAAAAGTTTAATCCTATAAAAGCCAAAATACATTAAACATTTCTTCATATCTCGTACATGTCTATTTCCTTAACTTGACTGTATCTTTGAGTCGGACATTATTCGTTCTATTCCAGCCGTCTAAAAAGAAGAAGTCTGAGCCATCTACTGCAAGCTGTGATATAGATATAAAGTCTGAGGTACGGGACAATCTGCATGACAGTGTAACGGAGCAGGACTCTAGTCAGGAAATATCAATGGAAAGTGTAAGTAAATTGATGCTCTATTATCATTGACTGTATATTTTTTAGGGCTGGGACGATACGGGTCTCAAGCGTATCAATACGTGTCACGATATAGTGCCTACGATACGATATGTATCACGATATTTCTTATGATTATTGCTATAATGAGGATTCAGGCTTATAGAATGAAACTCAAGTATAACTTTAAAATATTTTGATAAAGACTATATTTTTCTACATCCTGCAATAATCAAGATTTAAAAAATCCCAAGCAATTAAACAAACTTTGAACAAGAACATCACAAGGTATTACTGATAGACAGAGGTTAGTTAGCTACAAGTCAAGCTACAAGAACAAAGTTGTACCCTTTGCAGTTATGTTTTCACCTTAACATGTATTTATACTCTTTTTTGTATGTTCATTTTCTCAGTAACTTCATCAACAAGACAAGCCATGAATTGGTAGATAAGAGGGTCTCGTGCTCTTGGTTTGAAAATGAAAAGTTCATGAATTTATGTAACCCCCCCCCTCTCCCTTTTCAATACATGGAATTACATTTTATATATCTCTTTTCAGTTCCCCTTCCTATTTGAATAATCCTAGACTCAATTTTTTTTTCATGAGGAAATCTTATTTAAAAGTGTAACAATCATAACACACGCTCCTTTCTCTATAATATTAAAAAGATTACAGCATAATTGTTCTTTAAATGTGTTTGATTTTATTCGATGGATACATCCTGCACTTAGATTTTTTTTTAGGATAAACGGTTTTCCGTCTCTGTACGTTTTATTTTATGTACATGTATAAACAAAAATTTGAGAGAGAGAGAGAGAGAGCATGTGCATTAATCACGTGGAGGTAATCTACTAATCTTTTATGATTTTATTCTCGAGTTAAAGTTGTTGCTGACGTGAATAGAAAATATAATAGATATACAATGTATAAAGATCGTAGTCGACAGACGTTTTTTCCCTTCTTCAAAAGGCTGTTTCCGGCTTTCAATCGAGGATTGACACGAGTCGGTTTTATATTAAAAATTTACAAAGTTAAGTAACTACGATTTCATAACTCTTTTATGAAATCATCTTAAATTGAAAAGATTTAGGTCGAACGCAAGTATCTCAAAAACATCGATGAAAAATGAATGGATCATGCACGCATGAATAGCTATTGGACATAAGTGATTTCATGCCGTTTTCACGTCCGTCTCACTCTCACCCACTCTATGATCCATGCAGACATCAGGTACATGTACTTTCTCTGGACAATAGTATATTACAAAATTGTAACTATCAAGATCGCGTTAGATAAGGATTCTGAAAACTTTACTTTCGCCGCTTTAAATCTTTTAAACGAACATGAGTTTGAGTAGACAAATATCTGTAGGATTCCCGCTACGGAAACGGACAACGACACGAACCAACAAAATATCCAAGTGTCGTTGGCCGTTTCTGCGGCTAGATTCCCGCAAACCACAGGCTGGATATGCATATGCATTTCTAAAAACATTTAGAAGCGCAAACGCATATCAAGGCGCCTGTACCGCGAACAAAATTGACAATTATTCTGTAATGCATAGTGCGAATTGCATACTACCCGGAGCAAACATAGGAAGATTACTCAAGAAAAACATCTTTACCCTTCTAAGTCAATAAGTCACACGTTTTAGTTAGCCCGAAGCTTTCAATGGACGAAGTTACCGAGCGTTTTCGTGCCTTTGAATGGAGTTAAAAATGGGTCCGGATATCGCGATATAGCTCCAACGTATCGATACGCGTATCGTGGAACACCGTATCGCGATTTATCTATATATCGATGTATCGTCCCAGCCCTAATATTTTATAGCGGAGCTCTTTGTGCATTCATGCTTCCTGCTCCTGAAAGACAAATATAAATCTTAAAATTCTATTCTTTAGTCATTTTTCTGTAAATTGCAAAGATTTAGGATTTATATTTCTGAGGATTATTAGTCTTGTTGATCCTGCATGAATGTATTGATGATTGAGCCACTTATAGTAAAGAATTTTCCTCAGGAGATTTGATTTTCAACTAAAGTTAAATATTTAAAGTCACAACAGCTTCAACTAATTATATTTTTAGAGAACAGAATTAGATAACATACACATAGGTATATTTTGATTTGAATAAGAGTATATAGGATTGTAAGGAAATAATGGAATTTTACATTTAGATAGATTATATGACCCATTATATTTATTGAATCAATGAAACATTTAAGAATTTTCCTCAAAAGATTTGATTTTCATCTGAAGTTACATCTTGTGAGCTACTTGTAGTTTGGTATTGAAATGCTCATATTTTCAGAATCAAGAATCTGAGAAGATTTCTGATATTGAAAAACCGTTATTATTTACTGGTGGTGAACTGAGGCAGTACCAGCTAGAGGGATTCTCTTGGTTGAAGGTAAACCGTAATATCTACATGTAAATACCATTACATGTATAAAAACAATAAAGAGAACAGCTTCAACATCTTTTATTCTCTTGGCTTAAGATAATTATGTACATGTAGATATAATAACCATGTGTACATTGAGATGAGAACAGCTTTAAAAGCTTCTTTGATTTCAAAAGAACGTGCATGCAATGTTTATTCTGATGGTGCAGTTTATTTGAACAAGGATATACATGTAAAGCATTGTGAGGAAATTCCAAACTTTTACATTAAATCTGCCAAGAACACAATCTCTAAATAACATGACACTTCTTGTATATCTCCATTTTAACAATTATCTTTTCTGATAAAGCTTTCTTAGGACTAGGAGGTGTTCTTAATAAAAGATAAAAACAAAAAAACGTTTTATAAAGGCCCTAACAAGTTCATGTATTTTTGTACTTCAAATTCAATCTGGTTTCTCTATCTTGTCTTATCTTACAAATTGCCTGTCTTTCCTAGAAATATTTTTGTCAAATTATTAAGATTATGCTTGTTGCATTATAGACTCTGTATGAGAATGGAGTGAATGGGATTTTAGCCGATGAGATGGGCCTGGGTAAGACAGTTCAGTGTATAGCATTAATATCACACATTGTCAACATGAGAGTGGTAGGACCATTCCTGGTCTGTGCTCCTCTATCAACATTACCAAACTGGTACTCAGAGTTCAGGAGGTTTGCACCAAAGGTAGGATTTATATACTTGATGTTTTTAGACAGTTTATCTAATAGTATTTAACGTTTCAGAGTTGTATTTTCCTGTAATATCTATTTTGATTTATGACAGAATGCTTTTAAAATATCTAAATTTCATCCTGTGCATTGTAGAAATTGATATGATAATGTCCCATTTTCATTAAGTGAAGGAATTTTATGTAGTTCAAGTTACAACCTTACAGTTTTGAATTAACATTGAGTACTTCTGATAATCTGATACTCCTGTTCTTCAGACTTAACAGAAGCATTGTATCACTTTCTAAGAAATGTAACATTAACATACATTTTGTACATATATATTTAAGGTGCCTGTAGTACTGTACCATGGTACAAAAGACGAACGGGATAGAAAAAGAGTCAAAATACGTCGTTTGGTGTCAGTGACACCTGAAGTGCAAGTGTACCCAGTAGTTATTACATCTTATGAAGTCACCATTAGAGACAGAAAGGTTCTTCAGAACTTTGACTGGAAATACCTCATAGTTGATGAAGGTCATCGGATCAAGAATACCGAATGCCGGCTCATCAAGTATGATACACTTTATATCCACGTACACATATCATGATAAGAATCTATTTCTTTGGTGTTTGATAAGTAAAATTTTACACATGATGTGGTATCAAACTTAAGTTTGCAATGTCCAGTTTCCCATGTAAGTCAGATAATTGGTCAATTATCCCTGCAGTACAGTATAACATCATCAGTAAATTTGTATTTCTCTTTTTATTATTCCCCTACCGGCAACGCCGAAGGGGACTCTTAGTATCCTCTCGGTCTGTCTGTCAGTCTGTCCGTCTGTCTGTCTGTCCGTCTGTCCGAATATCAGTTTTCCGGACTTTTTTTCTGCAACAGATGGAGAATTTGAGATGAAATTTGATACACAGCTTGGTCTTGGATAGTTACAGAGCAAGTTCGACTTTCGTCACGCTTGACCTATTTTTCGAGGGGTTATGCCCCTTGATGTCTTGGAAAATTCAGTTTTTGTCAGTTTTCTGGACTTTTTTCTGCAACAGATGGAGATATTCAGATGAAATTTGATACACAGCTTGGTCTTTGATAGTTACAGAACAAGTTTGACTTTTGTCACCCTTAACCTATTTTTCGAGGAGTTATGTCCCTTGATGACTTGGAAAATCCAGTTTTTGTCAGTTTTCCGGACTTTTGTCTGCGACATATAGAGATATTCGATGGAAATTTGATACATAGCTTGGTCTTGGATAGTTACGGAGCAAGTTTAACTTTCGTCACCCTTGACCTATTTTTCGAGGAGTTATGCCCCTTGATGACTTGGAAAATTCAATTTTGGTCAGTTTTCCGGACTTTTGTCTGCGACATATAGAGATATTCGATGAAAATTTGATACATACATGTAGCTTGGTCTTGGATAGTTACGGAGCAAGTTTAACTTTCGTCACCCTTGACCTATTTTTCAAGGAGTTAATGCCCCTTGATGACTTGAAAAATTGAATTTTGGTCAGTTTTCCGGACTTTTTCCTGCAACAGATAGAGATACATGTATTCAGGTGAAATTTGATGCTCAGCTTAGTCTTGGATAGTTACGGAGCAAGTTTAACTTTTGTCACCCTTGACCTATTTTTCGAGGAGTTATGCCCCTTGATGACTTGCACAATTCAGTTTTTGTCAGTTTTCCAGACTTTTTTCTGCAACAAATAGTGATATTCAGGTAAAATTTGATACTCAGCTTAGTCTTGGATAGTTACAGAGCAAGTTTAACTTTTGTCACCCTTGACCTATTTTTCGAATCGATAAAGCAGATAAAACCTCAGAACTGAGCTGCACAGACAGTAAGTTTAATTAAAACTCATGTTTAATTGAAGAGTAATTTGTAGGCAGAGTTGCAGGACATAAATATATGGGGGAGAGTCCAGTAATTCATTTTTGTCCATTTTCCCATAGGCCGCAATGTTAACGAAATCTTGTCGCATTTCACATATACATTTCCAATGCTTACAATCTATACATGAAATTAACCGTCAATGCTAGCGAGTCAAAAATATGTCAGAATAAAAACTTTTTATCATTAGAATCTGAAGACAGGAAGTGTAGTTCAAGGTCACCCTAAAATCTGCATTAAATGAAGCAGCTATTTTTGCCTCTAAAATAGCATAATTTCTACAGCTTTTAGATATTAATGAATGAGTTTTCAGGAATTATTTCTGTATTAATGTAAAGCAAGAAATGTTTCTATTCTAAAAAGACCAATTTTGTAATTATTGTCCAATCAGAACATCAGAAACATAATTATTTACAGGCTCGCATGTACCCTACACAAAATTGAAAAATAGAATTTCCTCTGTTTTACCTGACTCTTCCCTATATCTTTCCCCCTCTTTTAATCTCAACCAAATATTGGTACCGGCACATAGATCAAGACCTTTGTATGCATCATACCAAGTTTGAGCCAAATATCTTCATTCGTTTTCGAAAAATTCAGCTGAAATGAAGCGCATTTGGAGCTATTTTTAGGCACACAATTATTGGTAAATTTTATTACATCTTCATCTTCTCCATTTTCAAAACAGACCTGTTCTCCTCAAAGGACATAAAATAACCTGTTAGTTCTTTCTGTCAGCCTTGTTATAGCTTTATTCTAAGTGGAAAAATTTCAATGTGTTTCCATAGAATTTATATGATTTTTTTTCCAGGATGCCTGAAAAGGGTTAAAAATCAATAAAAAAAAATGTGTGAAAACAGCCAGGAAAATAGTTTTAAGCATTTATTCCAAATAGTTTTGCTTTTTCTATGATAATGATCTATATTCAACTAAATGGAAAGAAAATAGTATGAATATATTGATATAACGTCTCGTAATGAGACAAAAACGCACCCCTCCCCCCTTATTTCGCAAAACGCGTTTTTTCTCCCTTTGTTTTATATTTGCCTAAAATGAAACTTAAACTGTAAAAAGTATATCCTTCTTTGATAGATTCACCTGTGTGAATCGTTTTGTATTCGATCTATATCAAATTTAGAGATAAATCGTTTAAAAACTAAAAAAAAATAAGAAAAAAAAGGGGGGGGGTTACCAAGTCTGAAAATCCAAGGAAATGAACGTGTTATGGGTCTATGAAATGTGGATTTCATGTATATGACTGAAAGTGAACATTAAAATACCCTAATTTAGTGGATATGAACGATTCCTGATACAATGGGCAAAACTGGTGCGATTTCAGTACGCGTGACATACTTAGCATGGGGCACCTACAGGGGAGAGTCCAGTAATTCATTTTTGTCCATTTTCCCATAGGCCGCAATGTTAACGAAATCTTGTCGCATTTCACATATACATTTCCAATGCTTACAATCTATACATGAAATTAACCGTCAATGCTAGCGAGTCAAAAATATGTCAGAATAAAAACTTTTTATCATTAGAATCTGAAGACAGGAAGTGTAGTTCAAGGTCACCCTAAAATCTGCACTAAATGGAGCAGCTATTTTTGCCTCTAAAATAGCATAATTTCTACAGCTTTTAGATATTAATGAATGAGTTTTCAGGAATTATTTCTGTATTAATGTAAAGCAAGAAATGTTTCTATTCTAAAAAGACCAATTTTGTAATTATTGTCCAATCAGAACATCAGAAACATAATTATTTACAGGCTCGCATGTACCCTACACATAATTGAAAAATAGAATTTCCTCTGTTTTACCTGACTCTTCCCTATGCCGCCGGTAGGGGACTTATATCGCTCAGCGATCATAACATTTTTTTGACTTACTCTGTATTTTCCATGCACATGATGGTTCATGTGCTACTGTGATTAATATTCCTGTAGTTTCCCTGAGTTTTGCTCTGGTTCCCATAGAAATTGATCACTTAATAATTACCTACACAAATGGGAAGTAACTCTGTATTTCATAAAGCCTGAATTGTCTATCATTCCATTGAATTTATCTATGAATTCATTAATAGCATGTTATGAATTCATTAATAGCATGTAATTGGATATTACATTATTCAAATTGATATTATATTGCTTTGATATTTCACATTTTCTTTTAAAAGAGAATACATGTAGCTCTGACAACAGTATTACTTTTGTAGGGAATTACGGATGTACAGAAACACTCACCGATTGTTACTGACTGGCACACCTCTACAGAACAACCTATCAGAACTCTGGTCTCTCCTCAACTATCTACTGCCTGAGATATTTGATGACCTGGGAAGGTATGGATATATGGATACCTACATGTATATATTGTACACAAACACTGTACATGTATGATCTATAGACATTTTTTTAGCAGCAACTCTAACAAGGTACATGAAAGTACAAGTACATGCATCTAAATTGAACTTCAGGTCTCTACACCAAAGGATTAAAAAAAACACTTCTGTTTTTAAATAATGATTGTTTAAATAGAACACCATAGAAGTATACATGTATATAAGGTTAACATCTTAATTCAAAATTGTTTTAGCTTTGAAACATGGCTTGATGTGGAACGTATTTCATCCAGTAATGCAGAAGAGAAGATCGTTAAAGAGGAGGAAGAGAAAAACATCCTGTCAATGTTACATCAGGTATAAATAGAGACAAAACATTATAGCAGTTTGAATTACATGTACACAATGTTATGTATAGTATACAGTTAAAGTATACCATTGAGGGAGTTAGCATGATTCTGGTTCCCCGAGACCAGACCTATTTCCCGAGGCGAAGCCGAGGGAAATAGGTCTGGTCGAGGGGAACCAGAATCGTGCTAACTCCCTCAATGGTATACTTTAACTGTTTTATTATACCGAAACAAACATTATACTGAAACAAACATATCTCTTAGGTATACAGAAACAAACATTATACTGAAACGAACATATCTCTTAGGTTCACAGGGTTCAAATGGAAATTCTAATGATTTTGCCTTGCCTTCTCGACTGAATGACTGAGTAACGGAAAATATTCATTTTTTAATGATAAGATAAACAGAAACATCATTTATCATACTCATACATGTTTAATTTTTGATTGTTTTATTTTATTGCGGATTAATTTATGTGCTAAGCGGATAGGAGGCGGATTACTCTGCTCGCGTATTGATAGCGTCATCTGATCAACCTTCACATCATCCGATCAACCTTCAACGGCGCTGATTGGCTGATACTGACACACCCCCAAAGAAGCTCCGCCCCATTTTGAGACTAACTCCCTAGGGAAATAGTCTTCTCAACTAACGCACCCCTTTGCAGGGAAATAGTCTTATCAGGCGATTTTCAGGGATTTAGTTAAATTTAATGAGTCTCTTTTTATATAGGAAAAAATCAGTAGAGGTATAATAATAAAGTATAATGATTATATCGTCGAAAAGCTAGAAATTATGTGCATCCATATCTAACATATTTTTAAGATATTTGATATTTTTAGCTCACCTGAGCCAAAGGCTCAAAGTGAGCTATTGTCATACTGGATTGTCCGGCGTCCGTCGTCCGTCCGTTAGTGTTGTAACGATTATCGCCGACATCGGCGACATCATCGCTAATACCCTTTGATTTCGATTAATCGATTATGTTTTTAAGAATCGATTATAATCGGAAATACAACATGGAAAAGAATGACACAGTTTTCGGTCGAATACGCGTATGACAAGTACGAATAAAACGAAAGTAGATCACCGATCGTTTCCACGAGTTAGAGTTACGGGCGAAGCGTAAAATAGTTTGAAAAGGATACACTTTCTAAGGCATACAATGGAAGGAATCAGGATTCTCATTAAATAAATAGTAATGACAGGTACTCTAATAGAAAACTTCAACGTCAGATGCGATACGGGGCTGGGATGCGTCAATATCTACTCGTCTAGAAAAAAAACTTTTTACGCCAAACTCTTGATTTTTGTGAGAAGGACAAGTTCAGTGAATTTCATAGTACTGTTAGCCTAAACTCCACGAAGATATTGCTTGATTCCTCATTGAATGAGCAATATCTTAAGTTAACTCTTGGGTCGTATGGACCCCCCCCCCCCCCCCCCCCCCCCCCCCTCCACCATCCCTGCATCTGCCGTATAAAGTTGCCGATATTTGTTTTGACTCCATTACTGCTTTCATTTTGACAAAATATTTCATTTACTAGACAGGATTTTATCATTTTGGGGTTGGAGTTCTTTCTAGACATTTTGCTATGTAGTATACATGTATATTGGCATAAGATTTAATGAAATTTATTCAATACTTGTCATATTCTTTGCTGTAAAAACAAGAAAGAATTATTTCCGATTAAATCGAAATAATCGATTAAAATCCTCTCCGATTATAAACCGATAATCGATTATGAATATTTTCCGATTATACAACACCACCGTCCGTCGTCCGTCCGTCCGTCCGCCCGTCCGTTAACTTTTCACATTTTCATCTTCTCCTCTGAAACCGCTTGGAGGATTTTGATGAAACTTGGTATGCATGAAGTACTAAAGGTCCTCTACCAAGTTTGTTCATTTCGGCTCGATCCCTTCAGGGGTGGATCAAGGGCGGGGTCAAATAAGCCCCAGAGGGTACCCCTCTTCAAAAATCTTCTTCTCCAGTTCCACTGAATGGATTGAAAAACTAATTGTATCTATGTGATCTAGAAGGATGTATGACTCAAGTTTGTTCATTTCGTTAAAATCCGATAACGAATTTTTGACGCGTTTTTGACTTCTTTTTCAACATTGTATTTTTAATGCAAAAATTGATATTTCTCTTAATATTTTCTTTCTTACTGAAAAATTCTGCTCCAGTTTAGTTTAATTTAACCATTTTTAAGCAGAGGAATGCTTTAGTGAAAGAATTTTGCTGAAAAGTTTATATTTGAATTTTCAATGATTTTTTTAACACTGTAAAAAAGGAAGGGGGGATGGTCATTTTCATCATTTTTGGCATTTTATGGTTCTTCCCATGAATGATTGTTCTAACATTTATCAGAATTATTATAAGGAATGTAACAGTGATGAATTTTTTTCAATATCTTGACTTTTAGATTTTTACTTTAAATAGGTATGTTTTCAGTGTGTCAATGAGTCCCAAGGTAGCGAGTTCAAATCCCAACTGGGGCATAAATTTTTTTTTTTCTTTATTTTTCATTTTTCCTCCACTTTTTAAGCTTTGAATGCAATTTTTAACTTTTCTGAATAATTTTAATGCCAATTTGGCCATTTTTTTGACTTCGGCATTTTTTATGAAGTTTGGCATTATCTCCATATTAATTCCCCTTGGGTTCATATTGATATATTAAAAGCTACATGTATATTCTAGGTAAAATTAAATTAATAAATGTTTGTGTGATAGCATTTTTGATTTACAACATGTACAATTTGAATTTATAATAATTCTTTTATTGCAAAGATTATAAAAAGAGGGGGGGGGGGGTTTCAAAATTTCTATAACAACATCTGTTGTCAATTTTTTTTTCAATTAGAAGATAGGAACCGGACAAAATATTGTCTTTTTAGCTTGAGCCAAAGGCTCAAAGGGAGCTATTGTCATTCTGGATTGTCCGTCGTCCATCGTCCGTTAACTTTTCACATTTTCATCTTCTCCTCTGAAACCGCTCGGAGAATTTTTATTAAACTTGGTATGTATGAAGTACTAAAGGTCCCCTACCAAGTTTGTTCATTTCAATTGGATCCCTACCGGGGTGGATCCAGGGCGAGGTCAAATTGGTCCCAGAGGGCACCCCTTCTCCAGAACCGCTGCATGTATTGAAAAACTAATGGTATCTGAGTGATCTAGAAGGATGTATGATTCAAGTTTGTTCATTTTGTTTAAATCCAATCACTAATTTTGACGTCTTTATGGCCTTAATTACTTTTATTCAAAAACTGATATTTTTCTTATTCTCTTCTCTCATGCTGCCTTAATTTATGTGCATGCATTTTTTATGTCATATTACTAACTGTTGTTTTGTTCAGTCTTGTGTGCTTTGTTTAATTATATGTTATTTTATGTCTTGTGTTAACCTGTTTTCATAAATGACAACTTTTAATACATATTGTCTTCTCTCAACATACCCATTACCCAGTGTTCTCAGGTGAGCGTTGTGGCCCCTGGGCCTCTTGTTTTTATACGCCCGTCATTTGACGGGTCGTATTATGGTATGGCGAAGTCCGTCCGTCTGTCCGTCCGTCCGTCCGTCCGTCCGTCTGTCCGTCCGTCTGTCCGTCCGCCTATGGAACGCAATAACTTGAATATGCGTCAACGGATTTTCATGAAATTCATACATTATGATTGGACTGTGGAGAGGAAGCCGCCTTTCGATTTTCAGGTTCATCCGATTTGTCGTTACAGAGTTATGGGACTTAGATTTTTAAAATACAGTGAAAATATACTAAAATATTTAAAAATTCTTTAAAAATCTATTTCTGGTCGAAATGTTTTGAAATTTTGTATACTTCAAGTAGAAAGGATGTTCTTTGACATATGTAACGGGTTTTTAATTTTTTTGTCGCATAATCGAGATATTGTGTGTAATAGGAAGGGGGGGGGGGTGATATGCACATACATGTTAAGCTAAGGGCAAAATATAGGCGCATGGAATGCAATAACTTGAATATGCGTCAACGGATTTTCATGATATTCATACATTTTGATTGGACTGTGGAGAGGAAGCCGCCTTTCGATTTTCAGGTTCATTCGATATGTCGTTACAGAGTTATGGGACTTAGATATTTTAAAATACAGTGAAAATATACTAAAATAGTTAAAAATTATTTAAAAATCTATTTCTGGTCAAAATGTTTTGAAATTTTGTATACTTCAAGTAGAAAGGATGTTCTTTCACATATGTAACGTGTTCTTGAATTTTTTGTCACATAATCCAGAAATTATGTGTAATGGGGGGGGGGGGGGGGGGGGGGGTTATATGCACATACATGTTAAGCTAAGGGCAAAATATAGGTGCATGGAACGCAATAACTTGAATATCCATCAACAGATTTTCATGATATTTGTACATTGCGATCAGACTTTGAAGAGGAAGCCGCCTTTCGATTTTAAGGTTCATCCGATTTGTCCTTATGGAGTTATGGGACTTAGATATTTTGGTGTTGTGAAAAAAAATCCCAACGGGCGTATCTTGCTGCGTGAGCGTAGGCTTTATTAATGTTTCATTCAACTCACCATGAAAATGTATCGTCCTGAACATTGCCGAAGTCATGTGTCTTCAGCTGACTTCGTAGTATTTAATTTTTCTGTTATAAAACAAACGGAAGTAGAGTATTGCACCCCTAATGCCTTAAATTCAAAGTTTCTTTTACACATGAATTCCAAATGTTACTAGTATGTTATGAGATGATTATTTTTGTGTTAACAGATATTAACACCTTTCATGCTGAGAAGATTAAAGCAGGATGTAGACCTTGTAATACCACCTAAAAAAGAAATCCTGGTGTACGCCCACCTAACTGAAATTCAGCAGCGCACCTATAAAGCTGTGGTAGATAGAACTATCTTCAACAATGACGAGGAGGAGGACAAAAAGGTATTGGGCAAAGTGAAATATTTACATCGTCATATTATTGAAGCGGCACTAAGGTTGCTCTTGATCACTTATACTTGGTCTATCATCTTTGTCTGTATTTTGTACTTTTGAAGTACATGTATGAGTTGATAGTTCAATATCTACTTGCATGATATTATAGTGTAGAACACACTTTTTTCATTGATTTACCAAGTTTCCTGTTTTGACATTTAAAAATTTCATATCTTTAAACTGTAATTGATATAAGACTTGTGATACTCTTTATCATTAGGAAAATATTGAAGTTAATGAAAAGGGAAAACCAGTGAGGCGTGCTGCTAAGAAGAAGATAGATTATTCCCTGATGGGTGATTCAGTAGAGACTAAGGATGACATAGGCAGAGATGATGAAGAACTGGACGATTGGATACAGGCCATGGCCGAAAATACCACTAATACCAAGTAAGTGTCGCTAATAAAATTAGGAAGTAAATGTCGCTTATAGATTTACAAGTATGTGTATGTAACATTGTAAGGCCATGGCCAAAAATACCACTTGTACGAAGCAAGTGTCGCCAATAGACTTGGATGTATGTAAGGCTTACGCTGAAAAATACCGGTTGTATGAAGAAATTGTCCCTTATTGATTTACATGTATGAATTCATGGTCACTGTGTTAATTGAAATTTTTATATAAGACAACCATTGTGTTTTTAAATGTTCGATGTTCACCTTTACATAAACATGTAGACTGTGAGGAGCTAACCAAGAGATTTTATGCCCCAGTTACGTAACAGTGTAGACATTAAGTGTTTACTTTATCCATAATTCTATTGATTTTTGGCTCAATCAGTAAAGGTGAAGGTAAAGGTAGGGTTTATAGTCTCCTTCGCGTGAGCCTCACGTGACTTCTATAATCACCTCCCTGGCAAGACCTGTACAATCTATCCAATTCTCAACTCCCTTGGGAGTATACAAGCAGAGCTGCCGTTAAGGTGCTTATGCTTTTCATTCATCTCATGTGCCAGGTACGCAACATAGTGTAAAGTAACTTGCCCAAGGTTACAATGGTTTGCAATGATCAGCGACGGTGAGACTCGAATCCACGACCTATGGGTTCGTAGTCCACCGCACTAACCACTACGCTACCAGCGCTACAGTCATGGTCACTGTATAGAAAAGAATACTTGCAATAGTGTTTCTAAATAATGCAACGACCTTTTCACCAACTGAAACCAAATATGGATATTTGGATGCTTTATATTAGGGGAATACCTATGGATGTTAAGGGTAATAGATCAAAGGTCAAGGTCACTTTTCCTTTCATGGATTGTTCAATTGACATGCAAGAATAAATTTTTAAACTTTTATTTTTTTTTTTTTTTAACAGTTATTTTTAACAATATCATGTTGCTTTTCATACACAGTAATGCAGGACTGTTTACCTTTATTATTTAACAAAGGAGTATATAGGGTTTATGTAGTAAAGTGGCCCCCTAAAATCGACTTCTCCAAAATTAAGTTTTGTTGTCATTTTTAGAAAGTTAAATATCTATATTTTGAAAAACCTAGTTGTAAAAACTACTCCTCGCTTTCTAAGACATTGTAAATTTTGCATAAATATCTTGAAAACCGGTGATTTTGTCAATTTTTCACGAAAAATAGCATAATTCTTTGTTATTTTCATTGAGATAACATCGAGCGGGATCGTGAACAACTTTTTCCTTTTGCATGCACTTAGAGACGTACAAAAGTAACAACAAAATATAAAAGTTGTTCAGAAGCCCGCTCGATACTAAATAATAGGAAGTCTGTTGAAAATGAGCCCCAAAATGATGTTTTTCCAGAAATGTGGCAAAATATACCATTTTTGAAGTCCAAATTCTAGGAAACTGAGAAAGAAAATTAAAAATCATGTATCATTTAACAAGTAGCCTACATTGTAGGATAAATATTGGTATAAATGCATTTCTTTGTGAAAATTTAAGATTTTGCCCTGAAAGGGGGCCATTTTTTTATATAAACCATATATAGTCCTTTGAACATGAATCTTGAAGCAAAAATAGGTAATTATAGATTATGGATTGTAGTATTATATTCATGAAAGTAACCTACATGTAAAATAGATCATGCAGTGATAGCAGGTACAGTTTGGTTGAGAACTTTTTCTACTTAAGTACTGACAAGGGTTGTAAAAGTATGGTGAAAATACTGACAACCTGAAGTAGGTGTAAATTCTATTTCCGGAGAGCTATTGTCATACCCCGGTGTCGGCGTCTGCGTTGGCGTTGGCGTCTGCGTGCGCGTGCACAAAAACTTTAACCTTGCTTATAACTTTTAAACCAATACAGATTGGGCTTTCATATTTCACATGTGCATTCCTTGTGACAAGACCTTTCCATGGATACCAAAATTTTTGACCTTGTGACCTTGAACTTGGAGATTGACCTACTTTTGAAAAACTTTAACCTTGGCCATATTTTTTGAATGGTAAGTGATAGGGCTTTGATATTTTACATGTGTATTCCTTGTGACAAGACGTTTCCATGGATACCAAAATTTTTGACCTTGTGACCTTGACCTGGGAGATTGACCTACTTTTGAAAAACTTTAACCTTGGTCATATTTTTTTAATGGTAAGTGATAGGGCTTTGATATTTCTCATGTGTATTCCTTGTGACAAGACGTTTCCATGGATACCAAAATTTTTGACCTTGTGACCTTGACCTTGGAGATGATTGACCTACTTTTGAAAAACTTTAACCTTGGCCATATTTTTTGATTGGTAAGTGATAGGGCTTTGATATTTCACATGTGCATTCCTTGTGATAAGACCTTTCATGCCGTACCATAAATTTTGACCTAGTGACCTTGACCTTGAAATTTTACCTACTTTTCAAAAACTTTAACTTGGGCCATATTTTTTGAATGGTAAGTGATAGGGCTTTGATATTTCACATGTGCATTCCTTGTGATATGACCTTTCATGCCGTACCATAAATTTTGACCTAGTGACCTTGACCTTGAAATTTTACCTTCTTTTTGTTGTTGTTGCAATTTACATATGGTTGCCACCGGCGAGCTATGTTGTCATTCTGACAAGTCTGGTTCTTGACTACTTGAAAGGTAATGATGGACTTTTCAGATCAGTCTAAGCTTGTAAAAGTTTGATGCCACATGTATGATTTGATATTTTAAGTGAAAAGATCGAACAGAAAGTAAAGAAAACAACAGGAAATAGGAGCTTACGTAACATAATGATGCAGTTAAGGAAATGCTGTAACCATCCGTACCTGATAGACTACCCCCTGGACAAGTACGAAAACTTCAAAGTAGATGAAAACTTGGTGGAATGCTGTGGGAAAATGAAAATGCTGGACAGGTTACTGACAGAACTGAAGAAGAGGGGACATAGAGTATGTATGATTATTCCATGTATAATGCTCCGATAATTAAATTTGTCATATACTGTATGCCTAAAATAAATACATTTTAAGAAATATTCATTACTATTATGCGTAGCACTATTACAATTTAGCTGATGTTTTTAAACTTTTTGAGTTGTTCAGGTGACTTTATCTGTTAGGTATATTTATCTGTTTGGTGTAGTTATGTACATGTATCATGTCTAAGATATTAAAGCTATTTCAAATTATGAAACTATTTGACAACTACTGGAATTACATGTATATCTATACACCAGCCTGACTTACTGACTGACTGTACACATGCCTCTCTTTATTTCTAGGTTTTGGTATTCTCTCAGATGACAAAGATGTTGGATATTATACAGGATTATTGTTACCTACGTAAGCATGAATTCTGTCGATTAGACGGCAGCTTCAGTCTGGAGGATAGACAAGTATCGGTAAGTTAGTTACATCGTCATTTTACTTCTGATTTTCTTCTTTAGAATACTTCATTTCTAGGTAAAAGAGAACATGAAGTGACTCAACATTAATTCTATCTATTTCCAATGTTCAGTTTCTGATTTTATTCATTTTTGTTACAGATTGAAGATTTCAACAAATATGAGGATGTGTTCCTGTTCCTGGTCAGCACCAGGGCTGGAGGTCTGGGTATCAACCTGACAGCTGCTGATACTGTCATCATATATGATAGTGACTGGGTAAGTGTTAAACAATGCTCATATTGAGAATCCTAATTGGTTTTCTAAATTTAGAAAAGTTGTAGTAATACACTAACGAACATGAATGTCCGAAAATAAATTTTGATTTGAAAAATCAAAATCTGTACATAATGTAATAATAAATGATAGAAATAAAAGTATGTATACAAACATTTGCTATTTTGTACAGAACCCTCAGTGTGACCTGCAAGCTCAGGATCGGTGTCACAGGATAGGCCAGACCAAACCTGTGGTGGTATACAGACTAGTGACTGCTAACACCATCGATCAGAAAATAGTGGAAAGAGCCACGGCAAAAAGGAGACTGGAGAAAATGGTCATTCACAAAGGTATCTCACTTTGCTACAGTCTGTGAGAAATTCTGGTGCTAAATAAAGATCTATTGGAGCAGGGTACAGAAGTTATTAGTCTAGGTTAAAACTGAAGCTATGAAAAGAAACTGATGTTAGGCAAAGAAATTCTGAAGGTAGACAAAGAAATCCTGAAAGCTAGTGGAAGAAATTCTGAAGCTAGGATAAGAACTCCAAGGCTAGGCAAAGGTGTTCTAATGTTTGTTAAAGTAAATTGCTGAAATCTACATTTAGGCACAAAACCATTAGAAGTGAAAAGATATCAGTTTCAAGACATTACATAATTTTTTCTTATCTCTGAAGGAAAATTTAAACATGGAATACAGAAGAAGTTTTCTGAGACAACAAAACCTCTGAATCCTAAGGACCTCCTCGATCTACTACAATCCAAGGACCATGAAATGGAAATACAAAGTCAGAATCTGAGTAAAAAAGAAATAGACATTCTGATTGATAGATCTGACTTGTGGGAAAAATTCAAGAATGTTTCAGGTAAGTCATGGTGTGCTTGTTGGAAGTAAATTAATCTGAGATCAATATTTATTGGCAGATTCTGTCAAGTTAAAGTGTTGTATGTTGCTGGATAAAATATATGCTTTAAAAATGCATCTAAGGCAACCAATGTTCAACATGAATAATGTTCAGATTCTAAGTTTACCTTTAAGTGTTTTGTATATTGTATATATGTTATCTCGACACCTTTGTATGTAATCGGTTCATGAGAAACAAATATACATGTATGTACATGTATTTGTCTATGACAGTAAAAAAAAAATTGTCACTTCAAAAGTAGTAATAAAAGGGATCTGCGATATATTTAATGAGTGAAATACTACAGCATGTTATCAGCTGTTTGTATTTTGTAGGTATGTGAAAATTTCCTCCTTAAATTGTCCGTTCTTTCCCAAGTTAAGATATCATTTATAGATTTTTTGGGTTCACCTGAAAGTAGACACTCAATTTTTGGCCGACACTGGTGGTAGTCTTGGAGAGTGCGAAAAAAAAAAAATTCAGATTGTCTTATTTTATTTGAAGAAAATTGGCCAGAGAAACAATTGATTTGTCTTTGCTTAGCCATCGTTATTTGATTTTAAGTGTAAAAAATGATCTTGGATATCAGGAGTAGTCATGTTACCTATTTCTATTGTAGGAAAACCAGAAAACAAAAGTGAGAAAGGCAAAAAGAAAGTATCAACTGAAGCCAAGGAGATTGAGGGGGTCTTCAAAGTTGTAGAATGAAACGGATCCATTAAAAGAAGTTGGAGAGAGCAAATACAGAAATATTTCATAGTGAAAGCAAGGAAGTTGATTGATAAATGGTTTTACGTTGAAAAAAAAGTTGTTTCGGATATCAGTTGTACAGGTTATGTATGTCAGTTGTACATGCATTGCATGTCAGTTGTACATGTAATGCATGTCAGTTTTACATGTGATGCATGTCAGTTGTACATGTTATGTACATATATGTCAGCTATACAGGTTATGTATGTCAGTTGTATATATGATGCATCTAAGTCAAAGTCATTATAGTAGAGGTTGTTATCTTTTACCGACTTTATACTTTAAGTAGAAGATTAAAGTTTTTATATTGTTTGCCCTTTTTGTCACATTTTCATGGTTACAATGATATACATGTACATGTACATTCAGTACTGCATTGTCATAAGATGTTGAATTTGTTTAATCCGTATACCTTGTTGTTGAAATGATTGACGTTCATCTATATTGTATCCCATTTAGAACAGAAAGATAGCTATTAGAATTTTCCAACAATTTATCAGTTGGTTATTGAAGTTGAAATAAATGGTTCAGTTTACCTGATGTAATTAGTCATGTATTTGATATTGAAATTGATTGAAATGCATGGTTAATTACATCAGAGTTCGTGAATGAGAAAAAAAAAACCCACATGATAATCCAGTCAGCAGGATATTATCTGTCATACCAGTTTGTGTTCATACCTGATTGTGTTCAATTTATACCTCTTAGAGAAGGTTGCTTTTGTTCATTACCTCAATCCTATTTTAAAAAGTTGTAGGTTTTTTTACTTTTAAAAATGTTATATATAGTTATATACAAGTATATCTTTGTCATGTACATATTATGATTGATTGTAAACGGGACGGATTATTCTACATGAGACTGAAGTAAACAAAGTAGTGAACTGGTATGTGTCACATCAAAGTATTGTACATCACTACAGTGTCATCTATGCTGCATTAGTGCTTGAAATTTACAGAAATGCATTTAATTAAGTGCTCTTTAGGTACATAAAATTTGTCAGAATTGGTGTTATGGCATTGTACTGTAATGTCTACAATTATTTCGTATCCTCATATGGTAGAATAATTTACAGTGACCACATATTTCTTAACAGTAAAAAGCCTTGAAAACTCAATGAAATAAAACATTTGTATGTATTCATAGGCATATATTTGAAGAGTAAAATTACTGATTCCTATTCTAAAAAAAAAGAGAACTTTTGAATCGGAGAATGTTTGGTCCTAAGTCATATTCATTTTGGCATTAAACTCTATTCTTTTTTTCCAATATTGTACATTGGATATGAAAAAGAATTTAAAAAAAAATTATTTTCCATATTTTCGATACATATTTATTTGACCAATGCATAGTGAGCATACAGTTACATTGATTTTATTTTAAGATAAGAGTTCACAAAGTCTGAATAATTCTTGTCTTCATGAGCTCCATTCAGATGCACTTTGAATTTACCTTTCATTTTACCTCAGACAGTTGAAAACTGATGATTTTTCTTTGAAAAAAAAGTAGTTGAATGTTAGCATGGTTAGTACAAAATGTTTGAACAGTTTCCATTTGGTTAGATTGTTTGATTTAAAGTTTTTTTTCAAAATAAAGCTAAAAGAAGATATGTAATGAAAATCTTGTAAAGCTGAAAACATTGGGTCACTTTACCAGGAGATGAAAATATACTTTGCCTTAATGATCATCAAATAAAGTATCATGTGCACACCATTATTTCATATTAAGTAATACCATTTGTGAAAGATAGATATTGACGAAAAGAAAAAAAATACATGAAAATTAAAGGTGATATATTGAATCATATGTTTGTATTCTTATTTGCCTTTTTGAATGTGTTTGAAAATGCAAGTGTGTTGTCCGTGCCTTGCTGCTATGAATCTTCTCAAATTGAGAATATCCCCAAGTTTTCAGATGTGTAACAAGCTGTAATGTTCGAGAACTTTCCACTATGAGTTTTTTGTTGTTGATTTGAGATAATTGTAACCAGAGTGATTTTGAGGTATAACAAGCTGAATGAATCCTCATGCAGGTTTCCAAATGTTCCAGGTGAGGTAAAACTCCTTTAGAGAAATTCAATACAAATGAGGCTTACTGATTAGAATGCAACTGCTGCATTGGAAGTAGATAAACCAGGAGTTTTACCTTGAAAAACGCGCATTCTCAAAGTTTGCATTAACATATACATTGATCTATAGAGCATCAGTTGAAAAGGCCCTGGAAAAGTATTACTTTGGAAACAAAAAAAGAAGGAAAAAAAAGCGGAGTTGAATAGCTTTATATCGTGTACAGAATGTGACATTGTAATCAGAGTGAAACTCGCCTTGACCCATCAATTCTAGGCGTAGAATTATCTAAACATGGTACATTGAGAAGATATTAGTAAAGACGAACAAAACCACTCGTAGACCAATAGGACGAGATGCAATTGGTAATGGTTAACAATACCTATGAATGTGTGAACCAAGGTCATTGGACAAGACACTAGAATAATTTGATCTCTTGCAGTTGAAGAGCAAACAAGTCTGAGCTCTGTGGAATATCCTTCAATAGAAACTTCAACTTCGATGACTTCTATTGGAAATAGTATACCAGAAGAAGCAAGAGATTAAGAACACTGACAAATACATTTATCGTTATTTACTATAGTTTATCACAAATAATACATGTCAAACAAAACTGGAGGTAATTTTAGATCTACTAGTAATGTATCCCATTCCATGTTATTTGAAGGCAATTTTACTTTCACCATATTCTGTTCATCGAGCAAAGGTCAGTAGGAATGAGTGACCATGACATATAGCTATACGACACTCTCACGCCCAAACAAACACTCCACAAACTTGAAGGCCTATATACAATAATACGGAAGTGTTCCAACTCTATACCATCATGAAGAAAATTTCAAACCAATTTCTCCTGCACTAGACACGTGTTTCGAATATTAAATTCTCATCAGTGATGCTTCCAAATTTATTTCAGTAGCGCCCTCTTTTGTTTTTTGAATTTAGATTTGTACGTTTACTTTACAGAGAGTGCGCGGCTCCAAATTTCCTGCAGGGTCGATTAAGTAACATATCCAAATAAAATAAATGTTCAAAATAGCATTGGCTGGATGGTGCTAAGATGTTAATTTCAATGATAGTTTTGAATGGAATGACAAGTTTTCGAAATAACATTTATGACGTCAAATCGATAAAGGGCCAAAACGTATTTTGTTTCAGGCCACATAGATGGAAAGATGTAATTAATACACTTCTAAACATCAAGTCACGGGGAACGATTTTAACTGCTCCACACTGCAACAAGTAATAAGTGTTTATAATAATAATAAGGAAGTGTTCCACCTCTATACCTTCATGAAAAAAATTCAAACCAACTTAAGGCAAAGACTCCCTGTGACAGACAAACACCCATACATTCATTCAGACTCATGATTAGCTCACCTTAGCGAAGCTTAAGTGAGCTATCGTCATAGCATGCCGTCTATGGCCTGTCATAAACTTTTCTACATTTTTGACTTCTTTCCAAGAACCACTGATGGAAATTTGTACATCTTAATCAAAGGGTTTCTTTTCCGCTAAAGAATACAAATCATGGACATGTAGTGACATATGTATTGCCTTGTCCTACCTCTTGGACAACAATTATTTAAGATTTGGCGAGAATCTCTACAAGCACGTTGTATGGATCCGTATGGTTACTAATTGTGCGCCTCTTTTTGCAGATTTATTTTCATACACGTGTGAAAAAGAAAACATGATGATGTGAAATGTTTCATTCTAAGTACCTGGATGATATTCTTACTATCGACAATCCTGTTTTTGAAAAGTATAAAAATGTTATTTATCCACAAGAATTGACTCTAAACAAGGCAAACGTTACAAACATAGAAACACCATTTTGGACCTAAATATCAAAATTGTAAACGGAAATATTCATACAAGTGTGTAAGAGAAAAGAGATGAGTTCGGATATAACATAGTAAATTTTCCCTGGCTTGACGGTGATGTTCCTAGATTACCGTCATACGGTATCTACATTTCACAGCTCATCCGGTATGCTAGAGCATATACTGATGATTTGGATTTTCATAGTAGAAATTTACAAATTACGAAGAAACATTTAGGTCAAGGTTTTCGCTTTCACGAACTAGTAAAGACTTTCTGGAATTTTTACAAATATTTAATATTGTCAACTTCTTTTGAAGTTCGGACCCATACACAAGCAACAGATTATAAGACTTTGGGCATATTCACGACCTGCATTTTATGGTGACCTAATGAACCAAAAAAAAAAAAAAAGAAAAAGAAGGATCAAAGGTAGACAGCATAACGATTGAAAAGGCGTCTAAATAATCGAAAGCCTTTTATACCTTGGATATAATCCTAATGTCACCAGACGGAAACTAGGCTTGGTACATGACCAATCTTCAGTCTTGTAATAGCGCATTTTTAAGACTGGCACTCTAACTGACTGTGACGACGGGACTCCATGACAGGCCCTTTCCAAACCTCTTTAGAGAAGACAGGGCCCCGACCACATGTCCTCTCTGAATGTAAATCGTACTCCTCGGGTGATAACATATATGAGCTCGCTACATCCGGCAGAGGACGGACTGTATTACGTATGTACTCTTTTTATATCCATTTACATAGTCATCTGTCATATGTGTTGCTTGGGCCTCTTTCTTTTGCGGTCTTGTTTGTGTGTGGACATCTAACATTGAGGAGGTTGTTATACACCACAATTGTACGTTCTTCGAGACCTCTGGGTAATCGGAAAAGTGGTTTATGTGTAGTCATTTATGTTTGATGTTTCCATGTGATTTGGCGTTCATTTTACCATTTGCGTCTCATTCTGTGCGAGTCTGCTTTGTGTTTTTGCAGTAGGTGTTTGGGAATTTGCTGTCGGTGCTGCAACCGAGCGTTGTTGGAGATCCCTCTTTTCTTTTATAGTAGGAATGAAGTACTTATGGTATCCCACAAGTGTTGCTTTTTTCTCCTTGATGCGTCAACAGGTGGCACCACCAAAGGCAAAAGGAGGTTATACCCTCCTTTAACAAATATATTCAGAAATGAAGCACATTTCAACAAATCGAAACATCAGAATGTTCTAAAGGGATGTCTTGAGAAGCGTTATTTTTGGTTCCACTTTGAAGTCAAAGTTATGACGCGATATTTATTATATGTGGCGCTGTAGAAATCAATTCGTGCGGCGCCGCACACATATTTTAACAGTGCTATTGTTTTAACTCTCCCCTTGTTATTTTGTATCAGTTTAAAAATATTTTTTAAAACATATAGAATATTAATGGTGATTGTTGTATTATTTTAGTGTTCGTTGTTTGTCTGGTTTGTTTAGGCTTTAACAACGTATGATAATGTTTGTCGAGCTAAGGGATAAATGAAATTACGTTTATCAATTATAGTATACAACTATTTCTTTATCGAATTTGTTCAGGGTTGCGCAACTACTATTAATTTTGGTCATTCCATGGCCAATCAGCGAATCTGCGGGTAACACTAAGACAAATCATGATTGGCTTTTGGCTTCCTTTTATTGTCTTTCCTGCTTGGATACCATGCATGCATTACCTATGTTACATGACTCATATGATATGTGGATAGAATAAGCACGACGCGTTTTAACAGCGCAAGCTATTTAAAATGCATTCAACATCTTTGCACTAGCACTGGAGAGGGTTCATTAGATAAGTTGTCCATCGTTTCTGTGGGACTTCTGTTGTAGTCTCAATCTGTTTCATTTCGCGTGGGGAAGTTTTGTCTTGTAACCCCCCCCCCCCCCCCCCCCCCCCAAAGTAATTCGTAAGCTTTTCGATTGTGGTTTTTGGAACATGGTTTCGGCTTTTGTGTTTGGCTTTCATTCACTGATTTGATGTCTTTTCGATCTCTGTCAGAAATGAACATTTTTTAACTATTCTTTGAATAAATCTGTGATTTTGAGAACTTATTTACTGCCATTTATCATGTTTAAGGCATTCAATGTTTTAAAATTGATTTTGGTTGAAAAAGTTTTTTTTCCTGATTTTCTTTTCTTATCCAAAAATGGAAAGAGGGAATTGCATACATATTAGACCTCTCCAGAACCACTAAATGAATTTTGATGACACATGGTAGGAATGAATTACTCTTGGTCCCCTACAAGCGTTGGTTGTTTTTCGTCTGTATTCATCGATAGGTGGCGGCACCTAGGCTTAAATATGTAAGGAGATTGTCCCTCCTTTATCCTTTTCCCTGATCTGACACTGAGCAAGCGTCGTTACCACGCCAACTGTATGTGTAAGAAAAAGATTTCGCCGTCCTCTACCACGTTCATCATTTTGAGGTCTATACATAGGGAATCCAAGAGGGTCACCACAGGCTTTAATTGGCTGACTTCTATCACATCATCTACTAATATTTGACGAGCTTAACAATGTTCGCAGGCACATGCAGGTGAGCGATATAGGCCCTCTTGAGCCCCCTTTTTGTCGGTTTCAAGGCTTAGAACATGAAACATTTTCTTCATCAAAAAGGGATACATAGCATTACGAAATGCATCATGATAAATAAAAGCCCTATAGCGTAGTTCCGTTAACGAAAACTTTAAAAATCGTTGATACTTCATCCAATTTAAAGTCAATCATTTATAACGGATGCTCCTCAGGAAAGTATCTCTTTAAATTTGGTTTTGATAATTATCCAATTCTGTTCGGACAGTAAGTCCACACCAACTTTTCCAAATAAGAGGAAGTATTTCTGATGATAGGTTGAAGTGTAATACTCTACACTACCGGCATCGCGTGTTAATTTTCACCCTGTCAAATCATCCCCGCAATCTTTTTTGACCCAGGGTTTTAAATCCCCGCGGTCATGGATTAACAATGGAGTTGACTCAACGCGGACATCGATCCTGGCAATTCACCGCAACGATCGCCGGGATACGCGGTGGCGATCGCCGCAGTTCTCAGCGGCAATTGATAACTTGTTATTTACCTGTAACAGTACTATAACCATTCTTTTATATTTTACTTATTCTTTTAAAATTTACGTCCTTTATTTTGATGTATTGTTATCATTGGTGACATAGAAATGTCCTTTAAAAGCGTTACGTTGTACATACGAGAACTAGTTATAATGTCCAGCTGTGTTTATCTAAGGATTAGAGAACAATGGGCAGTCTACGGGAGCGGTACGGTCAAGCAAAAATGGGTTTAAAGTCTCCGCCTTTCGACTTTGAGCATGTTGAGAGATACATCGACTGGAGCCGAGGCTTTACGACATTTTTGTATATCTTTACTGCTCAAGTCCAAAGCACTGCAGACCGTTTTTTTTTTTTTTTTTTTTTTTTTTTTTTTTGTAGATTCTTCCGTTTGAGATTACTAGTTAGCGGTGTTTTATGTTCGCTAGTTCGTATGTTAAAATGTTGAAAAACGTCCATCTCCCAATTAGTCAAATATAGCCTTGATTGCCTATTTAGTAATTTATTGTTTATTTGGTTGTTTTGTTTGCGCAAGTGAGGCGATGTATAGTAAAACGTTATCCAAACAAACCAATTATATATATATACGAAATTACGAAGGTGGTAATTAGGTGTGAAACGATTTCAATAGATAATTCACAATGTCATGCAAAGTTTAAAATTATCGAAGATTTTTTATATATAACATGTATCTAGAAGTTAAACTCCCATTTCACAATGCATATATATCTTTTCAAATTCATAGAAAAAAGCTCCGTTTTTATGAGCCAGGGACGCAGGACTCAGAGGTAGATTAATCACCTGCGGCCGTCCGGGAGAAGGGGGGGTGTAATTTTCCTATAAAATGG
Organism: Pinctada fucata; assembly: GCA_028142955.1. Classification (NCBI taxonomy): domain Eukaryota; kingdom Metazoa; phylum Mollusca; class Bivalvia; order Pterioida; family Pteriidae; genus Pinctada; species Pinctada fucata. Next base: position 53,220,748 of record AP027109.1, read on the forward strand.
TAGAATAAATTTTCTAGCCTGTCCGTTTATTGACTTTATACATACTATTTTCATCTTCAAAAGCATTTTGCGCTGTAATGCAACCCCCTCTGTCCATGCTAAGTGTGAAATCGCGACTCCCTCCCCCCCCCTTCACGATTCAAAAAGGCGTGAAGCCAAAATTACTAATTAGATTAATACAGGGGTAGACGATGTTTGTGTGGATCGAAATAATCTGGGTGTCTTCCTGTTTTGACTTCCGTGAAAAAAATATATGTAAACACTATTTCATTTCTTTCTCAAGAAAAAAAGAATTATATCGTACGTAAACATTATATACAGGAAACCTTATAAAACTTTGAGCGTAATTTTATTTTCTTTCTGTCACAATATGCCTAATTATCTTCGGACCAAAAAAAAAAAACCCTAGACATTGTGATAGATAAGATTTGAATTGAGTTATATTTGGTCAATCAGTCTTATTTTTTAGATTTTAATCATATATATCATTAATTTTATGTATTTAAAAAAAATCTCAATTTCATGCAGATAAGGAACATGCAAAGTTTAAATTCTTCGGAAAAAATCCAGGTAAATACTATGTAAAATTTATTTATTATCTACGGCTTAGTCATGTTGGTACAAAGTTTGCTTATCATTTTCTTACTTGAAGTAAATAATTATCATAAAATTGCATATAATCTGGAAAAGTCGCTTACGTCGATATTTCCATGTACATGTGACCACAAAAAAACCTCCTTAGTTCTGCTTGAGTGACGACGTGCCGCGTGTACGTAGCTGTCAATATTGATTAGGGAAAGGTTATATGTATATGGGCGTGCCTATATGTCTGGTCTTACAAGGTGTGAAGACATCGCCTCTCCCCGTACAGGGGATGATTGTTATACAGGTAGAAGCGTAGGGTAACTGAAAAGGTGTGAACAACTTGTGAGGCATCGTTTGTTGATTTAGTTTTGGTTTGGCGTTCACCGGTTTACTTTTGGAATTCAGTGCGAAAAAAAGGGGGGGTTTATTGTATTACATCTGTTTTATAATTAGGCTATCCTCATTTTTTTTTTTTTTATTTATTTATTTATTTTTTTTTTGTTGCCTTTCTTTTGTATGCCGGTCTTTTTTTTTTTTTTTTTTACTTTGTTTACATGATTCATCTTTGTCTGGATACACGTCCTTTATCAATCGATGTCTTTTTTTTTTTGCGGACTTTTTTGACCAGAACAAGGAGCACGCACTTTTTTCTTTTCTTTCCTTTTTTTTTTTTGAAATTGCATTATCGTCTGGTCTTCAAATGGTTTTCTCTGAAAGTCCAATCATCATGGATTGAATAATTGCTAAGGAGCGATACTTTTACAATAAATGGGCAGATCTAACTCACGGGGGGGGGGGGGAGGGGGGGGGGGGGCTACGAAAATCAGCTTTACTATAATGGCAAATTCCAGGAGGTGGGGACTGGATCCTGACCTCCTATCTCTAGATCCGCGTGTTGACTTACAATTCAAAGCTATACCCGTTTAAAGACGGGTGCTTATAAAGCGATTTAAAAAAGGTAAAAACCCCATCCATTGATTTAAAAAAAGAGAACTTATAAAAAAGGGGGGAGGGGGAGTGGCGCGTTAATGCAATCGCATTTGACAGGTAGGGTCTTCCATCTGGTTCAGGTCTGGCAGTGGGGATTACTTATTGACGTGTTTTCACACCTTATCGGATGACTGCGCAGGGCGCATCATCTACCTTCAATCGCCGTTTTATTTACCGTTCTAAACATCTGAGGGGGGGGGGGTTGGAATGCGACTTTGTAAAAAAAAAAAAAAAGAAAAGAAAAGATAAGTGACTTTGTAAAAAAAAAACAATATCGAAGAATAAATCTTACCAGCCCGAAGTGCTGGCGTAAAATTCTGTATTTTATTTTAATAGGCAGCGACTGAAGAAAATATGTGATTGCAGAAATATTAGAGGCCGCAAATGCATGTTCACGTAGCTCCCTCTTGCTATTTCTAAAATTTTACAGTAAAAAGCCAGGGGAAAGGGAGGGTTATATAATTCCAAACTCCCCGGTCGAGCTCCCTTGTACATATCTATATGTCGATATCACAACTCACTCTTCAAATTTGATTACTTCAACTTGTACCCATTGACTGACCACTTAAAATGACATGATAATTTTACGGACGAACGCATACACAAGTACCTTTACGTAGATAAGATACGTAAGTGGACGTTGGACATTTAAATCTCAGGCGCAGAACGAGGATAAAAAGAATGTCGGAGAAAAATCAATATTGTATCATAATAGAAAAGAACCATTATGGTGAGCGGATCCACACTATTACGTCCCCGGGGTCAGACGAGTACCCATGACAGTGTAGAGATCGCCGCTCTAATGGCTATGTTTGTCCAGCAATATACCTGTCACCTGTATAATTAGCACTAATTAATTTGTTTTGAAATTTGATTGCCTGGCCTCTACAAACGGAGTTATGCGTAACGTGATACACAACTGGGGATTTTGCATTTCATCTGGAGTGATCTTTCATATAGCATTTATTTTATCAACGCTAGTTTAATATGTTTTTAATAATAAGAAGTGAACAAGGAACGACGATTAGTTTAGTTTAGTTTAAACTTATTTTATTGCATGATAGCAAAAGGATTGGCGACGATTCATTGCATATTTCACATGCCTATTATAAGTACCTGTGTAAAGAGCCTACAGACATAATTTGATCATGCGTCAATTTTAATATGAATAGATTCCGCTTCATCTGGACTTGACGCCAGAAGATGTAAATTTTTATTATTTTGACCTGCTTATCCGATATAAAAAAAGAGTCGGGATGAAAATAAGGTAGATCCACAGGAGCTCGATGCCAACATTGAACCCTCAATGACACCCGCCCCTTCACGTCTCTCACGTCAATATATATAAGGAAAGTAGAGGCGGATATTCTTGTGGATCGTTGGCATCGAGTCAGGTTATCAGAAACATTTTAAGGCTCAATTTACAAAATGTACTTATGTTTCATGTCCTAATGTTTAAATCATCATTTTATTTATACATGTCATGCTTAAAAACAAGTTTCTATTCATCCGTAAGAAATAGCACCTGGTCAGGTAACACCTGGACAGGTAATTGTCAGCGCGGCAATCAACCGCAACGCCACCGCAACTCCCGGCGATCTTGGCACCGCGATGAAGTGATTTGCGGGGGTCAGCGGCGATGCTGAGGTGGAATTCCACCTTAAATCAGCCAGCCGCGATAGGTGGACTCAGTAAAAAAACGCTTTGCCGTATGTGTACGTATCCGGACATCTAGGAAATTCATACAGTATAAGAGTCATTTTATTACAAAACATTCAAACAGCAGAAAAAATCTTCATAAGAACAGACGTATGAAAACAATTAGTAACATTATAACGAAAGAGTATTTCGAAAGGGGAAGGTAAGTTAAACAGGTATTATACTTTTTTAATTTGTATTTCACTGTTGCTCCCATTATTTATTATAATGTTGTTTTCGTCACATGATATGTATACATGTATATTGCAATATGAGAATAGTTACATGATCTATACTGCAACATGAGAACAAATAATACAATAAACTTTAAACTTGTGCTGATGCAAAAGTGAATCCCCAATGGAGATGGGATCAGGTACCAGGACTTATAAGTGTTTCCTATTTTCTAGCGACACATGTAACTTGACTGTGCAGAAAAGAAAACCATTTCCGTTAGATTGATCAAATTCGGCGATTTAAAAGTTCTAGCCCAAAGTATCTTCTAACATAGACATCGAGATCTTATCATGTAAAATATTTTTATTGTATCGTCAAAAATATTTTAAAGTAGTAAGTGACAAATATGGATAATGACCATATCCCTGTATACAGCACAAAATCGATAACTCAGAAAATCAGAAACCGAAGGCATACAAAATCAGGATAAAACGGAAACCAAAGCAAACAAACAAAAACCTCCACCACATGAAAAGAAGCGAACTCCCGATATGGGAGTGAGACCAGGTGCCCAGGAAGAGTAAGCATCTCCTGCTTGCATGCAACACCCGCCGCTTCAATTCGGTAGAACTGTCACATCCGGCTACTTCCATTTCGGAAGACATAGAGTACAATCTTTGGTTGGATGGTTCTAATGGTCTATGACAGAATATCATCCACCATTTTGGAGAGTGGGACATCATAGTGTATGACGAGTTCCCCATATCGACCGTAGAACTTCCTCAGTGACGATGTTAGTCGGTTACAAATATATCCCTGACTGCGAAGCTTTTCTGAAAGACGCCTAGCTCTCAGAACAAAATCCGTATATTTGGTACTTGCTCTGGCATAGCGTATCAACTGAGATATGAACACACCATAAGCTGGCGATGAAGGGATGTTGCTACTCAGAAAAGGAAAGTTTGTAATGCTGAAATTGAACTCGTCACGTTTGTCATAGAGTGAGGTGTTCATGTGACCATCAGTGTCGTAGGACAACATTACGTCCAAATGGGATGCTGGATTATTTGTCTCTGTAGTTTCGTTGACTTCAAGCTCCGAAAGATAGACACTGCTCAGGTAATCCGCGAATTTTTGATTATTGATGGACAACACATCGTCTATGTATCTGTAAGTGAAGTTGAAGTCAGAAGCTAAATATCTTTTCCCTTCAGAGACCAAAGATTGAATGAATTCAGCTTCGTACGAGTAAAGGAAAATGTCGGCAAGGAGTTGGGCACAATTGGTCCCCATTGGAATTCCGACAATTTGCTGGACGACCTTTCCTCCAAACACCACAAAAATGTTGTCGATCAGAAAGTTTAACATCTGAATAATATCTGTTTCAGTGTACTTATTTTCAGAATCGGACTTTTCTTTTACAAAGTAGGTTTTGTCATAGTTAACAACAATAAATTTGTATTTGCGATTACCGTTCTTACTTGTAAACGCATTACTTATAATTTTTGCGAGTCTTTCTTTCAATTTAGAATGTGGAATTGTAGTAGAAAATGTCGAAAAATCAAAGGCTTTGATCGAATGGACTCTGCTAAAATGAGTCAGTCGCTCAGTAATGTACACTTGGTTCAGTAGTTTTTCGGTTAGACGCCTAGCTTGCCTTCAGAACGAAGTTGTTGTAGCTTGAGCTTGCTATGGAATAGTATATCATGATCAATTGCGATATAAATACACCATAGACATGAGGCGATAATTACTTCTTATGAAAGGGGTATTTGTGATTTTGAATGAATGGAGGAGATCTCCAACAACATTCGGTTGCAGTGCCCACACCACAACACCTCATGTTAAAACAGAGCAGTAAATATGTTACTAATTAAGGTAATAACTATTTCATCTCAATCATTTGTATTATACATTGCATGAACTCAAAAAATATATTATATAGAACTTAAGAATACACAGTACACATAAATAACTTGGAACCATGTTACACTTTTTCGGTACACTTTTTTCGACATAGTAACTTTCATACTTTTTTGGCATATTATATTGTTAAGATTTAGGATCACTGATGAGGGTTAAGTACCCGAAACGTGCATGTCTGGTCCACGTTGCCAATTTATTTGTTCTTAAATATTGCTATTCATTTTGAAGACGTTTACATTTGTACCACTTGGCGAGTGTCACTGCTGGTGGACCAGGAGTCCCCGAGGGCACATATAGCCAAGTTCGATCAATTTCGGTTGATCGTTTCTTCATCGCATTCTAAATTTCTGTTATCAAAATTTCTTGAAATTTCTAAAAAGTGGGTCCTGTAGCGTCATATCCCACCCATCCTGCTACGTCTTTCGGTACACTTTTTCGACATAGTAACTTTCATACCTTTTTGGCATATTACATTTAGGATCACTGATGAGGGTTAAGTACCCGAAACGTGCATGTCTGGTCCACGTTGCAAATTTATCTGTTCTTAAATGATGCTATTCAATTTGAAGACGTTTACATTAGAAACACAAGACAACTTGTTTTTTTCAGATTCTTTCTTCACAATTTAATTCATATTTCAAAACTATGGGCAAAAATTGTTATTGAGTCCAGTCATCAGCATATCGGTAGTATAGTATGCTTTTGAACATGTTGAATGTTTTTGAGAGAGTGAATACGTCTTTACAGGATATCAGAGATTCATTGTTCATCATGAACTTATTTATCTTGAGTCTTTTTTTTTTTGCATGCAGATGAAGACGTTTTATCCCGTAATGTTCATACTGTACGGATTGGTGAAGAGTCAGGTTCTCATCCCACACAACACATGCTCAGCTTCTGATGAAATCCTACTGAAAGAATCAGAGAAAAGACTGCAGAAGGTCTTGGAACCAATAATTCAGAGAAAATCAGAAGATTCACAGAATAACTGTTAAGATGAAATGGAAACGTTCAAACAAGAAATGCGAGAGGAAAATGAAAAATTAAGAAAGGAATTGGAAAGAATGACAAACACAATAGAGTTAGTAAATGGTATGTACATGTGTTTCGGACTGTAAGCCCCTCACAAGACTTTTTTAAAACACTGATTTCAATTCATACATCAAAGATATCGAAACATTTTGAATGAAATATTTAAAACCTCTTATATAAGGGACCCATGCATGTTATCAGACGTAATCAGGTCATTATTTCCGAAGAAATAAGATCCATTCCCACTATATTGTCAGAAAACGTTTAGAACGCATTTGTAGTATACAAGCCGTATTGCTTAATGCTGAAAAAGAACATCAGTCTGAAGTGAAGTACAATGCTTTTTCTTGGTTAAGGTTTCTCGTAGTATAGAAGACTCACAAAATGACTTTAATTATGTACTTTCTGTCACTTCAGGGGGTATAGATGTGTTATGCTGTCTTAAAAGTTATAGTAAGAATAAGCAAAATCATAATCAATTGATTTCCGACTACTTTCTGATATTAAACGATTGTTTTTCAATAATGAAATTATTGAATTATTTATAGAAATAAATTAATATACTCTACCTATTTCATTATTCAAGGATCACAAAATAATCAGAGAGACGAGATTAAAACTTTAAAACGAGAGGTTCAAGAGGACAATGGAAATTTGAAAAGAGAATGAAGAAGATTGGAAAACATCATTACGGTTGCTAATGGTATGTAATGGCATGCAAGGCTGGCTTTAGATGTTTGCGTTTAGCTAAAAAAATGAAATTCATTTTCAATGATTTTCATGGGGAAAATACTCCAATTAACGTATCCGAAAGAAAACAGTTACGATAGTGTTAAAATATTTCAGTAATATAACAGCATCTACGTAAGACGGTTAGGACATAAAGGATTCGCGATTTATGAAGATGTATGACAATGAAGGTTATCATCACTTACTTAAGCATTTACTTGACTCTCTCTGAATTATGTATTTCCATATCTACCTCCACAACATAGATATGTTCATTTCTATAGTACTAATTTTGTTTAGATCACAAGGATTGTTTATGGTACAAAATAATAAACGATAGTGCTACGAGTGGAGTCTACGACTTGAAAGTTGGCGACAGAGAATTCTCGGCGTATTGTGACATGGAAACAGACGGCGGAGGATGGACGGTATAGTACAATGCATCTATCAAGCAAGATCTCTACAAAAACCCGAGGTGGAATTTGCCATGTGTAATACTTGTATCGTTACATTACAACATCTTTTTCAATGAGTTGGGGACTTCATTATGTCCTTAACATGTAATTCTATACAATCTTAGTTAACATGGGATGTTACTTCTTCCCAAACTCAAAGATTTAACAAGCAGAAACTTCCATCTGATATCTAAAAGGTGCAGACGTCTTACACAGTATCTATGACAAAACGGATGATATGAAAATATGTAAATGGGTATCTCCCTTAGGGAATAACTCTGCCTTTATCTGGCTTTTCAGCAATGTTTAGAATTTCGCTATCTACATTTTCACTATTTGGATTTCCTCTCCTTCGGCCTCAAGCATCAGAAAAATTAATTGTTCCAACAACTTGTTACCTTCTTGACCGACATAATGCGCTATACACATGTTTCGGATAGTATATCATCATCAGCAGTACTTCAAGCCGAAGTCATTTTCAGGCACAACCTCATTTTAAAAGTAGCGTCTTCTAGTTTGATTATTTGTATTTTGTGTGTCAACTTTGTAAAGAGTTTGCGTATCCAAATATTCTATCGGGAGTGACATAGTTAGATCAAATCTATGACCAAAAGAGCATTGTTTAGAAGGATGGTGCTTTAATATTCTCCTCCTTTGATTTCGATAATACTTTAGGATATAATGGCAAGTTTCCAAAATAGCAAAGTAGTATATTTTATGTCAAACAGATAAAGGGCTAATGAAAGCTTCTTTCCAGTAACAGATCTGGAAAGAAAGCAATAAATACACTTGAAACATTTAATCGCGGGGAACATGATTGACTGCAAAAGAAAATAAGTGTAGACGAAAGAAAATGGAAGTGTTCCAAATCCTAACCTTTTTTAACATTTCAAGCCAGACATGTGTGTGACATAGTAAATCAGTACTTAGTTCTTCAAGCCAAAGTTATTTTAAACAGCAAAATTTATCTTAGTTGCGCCCTCTACATTGATTATTTGCATAATTGCGCGGTTCAAATGTTCTGTAGGGTCGATTCATTTGAATAATTAGATAAAATCTATGACCAAAAGATAAATAGATGGATGGTGCAAGGATTTTAACCTCCTTTAATTTCAATATTTTAGGACAAAATGGTACATTTCCAAAATGTATGATGTCAAATTTTATATTTAAACTTTACTTTTGGGAATTTCACAACCTTTTATGGTACACAGAATTGTCATATGTAGCCTTGTACCATCGTATTCTTAAGAATTGCACTGTAAAGACGGTACTCTATGATGGGCCCTGTCCAAATCTGTCCTGTCCGAATGTAGGTCGAACCCATCGGGGGATTGCATGCATGATCTCGCTCCAGCCTACAGAGCACATCTTGTTTTTTCGTACGCCCTTAAGCTTGTGCTTTTGATATTTATTTACATATTTCTCTGTTTTAGGCCTCTAGAGCAATGGTCCAAGTGACCATATTTCGCCGTATTTTTCGTACATTTCTTTGAAAATCTCAAAACTTGGAGGCCAATTCAATAATTGCTACTGCTAGACTTTAATTTAACTCCATTTTAGATTGAAAAACTACAAAAAGAATTTATTTTAAGCAGTTCATTGTTTCCTTACAAAACGTCAAAATATTTCGTTTCCATGTTTTCGGGGGTTACCATATTTCGCCGTTTTTGTTGATATGTATCCTATTTACACACAAACGGACAAAAATTGTGATTTCATTTTCAGAGAATGTTTCGTCACCACTACTTCTATAAAATCATGCAAAAAAAATTGTTTTCCTTTTTTGGTTTTGTACAAAAAAATTTGGATGTTAACGTCTAAAATGTGGTGGTCTCGTTAAATGTTCCCCATTTTGTGGTATTTTTTTTTTTTGGTTAAAATTGAGTGAAGGATATATCACAATCTGTCAAAACATGACTACTATGGTCATATTTGAAAGGATATAGAAAAAACAGGTAATCACAGATAACGAAGCTCACCTCGTGGCAGCAAAATTCAATTCAAACATATTTCTTAGTACATGTTTATTGGCTTTTAAAGGCAACATCATTCAAGCGGAAAATGTAGGTCATTTTATGAAATTCTGATCAAAGATACATCCAATAGTCAAATTTTGTACAAGTAGCAATTATACTTTGCTCAATATTGGCTTTTAAAGGCAAAATCACTCAAGCGGAAGAAAGTAGGTCAAGGTCATTTTATGAAAGTTTGATCAAAGATACATCCAATATGCATGTTTGGTACATGTAGCACTTATGCTTTGCTCAATATTGGCTTTTTAAGGAAAAATCACTCAAGTGGAAAAAGTAGGTCAGATGCTGCATCAGATGCATGGGTCCATCTCGACATCTGGAGATTAATCACTTGTACAAGTTTGGTTACTGTAGTATCAGTACTTTGTCAGATACTGAGCTACCCCAAACTTCTTAACCAAGCCACTCTGAGCTACCCCAAAGTTCTTAACCAAGTCACTCAAGCGGAAAATGTAGGTCAGATGCAGCATCCGATGCATGGGTTCATCTCAGCATCCAAAGATGAATCACTTATGCAAGTTTGGTTACTGTAACATCAGTACTTTGCCAAACACTGAGTTACCCCAAACTTCTTAACCGAACGCGGACGCGGACACGGACGCGGACGCGGACGCGCGGGGGTATAGCATAAGCTCGCTCAACTTCGTCGAGGTGAGCTAATAAACTTGACGAACAATTCCGATAACCAGTGAGAAGCAATTAACTATGAAACGGCGAAATATGGCAACCGGCGAAATATGGTTCCTAGCTCTACGTTGTGCTGTTTTGTTTGTGTTCTCATCGTACAGCGTATAGACTATATATGTTATACCTCTTACATATCTGAAGATATGTCAACGATTGACCTTCTTAATCCGTTCTAGCTCTGTTTCTCGAATAGTACCTGTCACCTTAATTGGTGAGGTTGTGTTTTGATGTTTTTATGTCGTGTATCTCTTTTTCGTCTCTTGGTGTGCCGGTCTTTGTGTTTTAGCATCTGGTGTTTTGGTGTTTTGCTGGTGGCGCTGCAGCAGGGTCTAGTTGGAGATCTCCTCCCTTCATCCTTATGTCTAGACGACTTTGTTTTTCAACAATTCTAAGGCATGTTATTTTTTAACTAAGAAATTTCAGCTATTTTATGAAAACCATATCAGATCATAGTATTCATGTTAATTAATCAAGAACAATTAAAAGGTCAGTGATGAAAATCAAGACTTTTGTTTATTTGAAAAACAGGATTAAAAATGTTGGAAATTTGTTGCTAAAAACAGGTTAGAAACTTTGTATAAAACTTGATTTTGATAAAGTTTCACCATAGGTACCAAATTCACAGATCATTTAAAATTTTCTCGATTTTGCACAAAAATTACGAAAATCTTCTAAGTTAAGGTAAAAATATCCGAGATACTGAATATCACCGATTTTTAAACTCACAGTAAAATGTGCTCCTGAGAAAGACTTTTCAAAATATTAAAGAAAAAGTATATTTCCATCCTACAAAATAGTGTATGTCAATAATATTCCATTCGAAAAACGACATTCATGGGTACGTACGTAAGACTAGCGTTCGTATGAGAAATCCGAACTGCTCAAAATTTTATAGAAATTACTGTGTAGCATATTCGTACGCATTCTTCATTCAGTTTAGATCAAATTTTCAAACTTATCCGCTTTTTTGTATATAATGAATTAAAGTCTTCAATAGAGTTAGAAATGATACACTGGCCATGATAAATTCAAATATATTTTGAAGCTCAATTGATTCTACAACAAGAGATGCGCAAGAATGGTCCTAAATCATTACCAATAACGCACGTACATTTAAGAAATGACTGTCTTACTTTTGGTGTTCATGGGTGTATAATTCTGGTTGGACACGTGCAAATTCCGTGAATCGCGAAGCGATTCTCGGAAAATTTGCACGTGTCCAACCAGAATTATACACCCATGAACACCAAAAGTAAGACAGTTATTACTTATATTTACATTTATTCTAAATATCTGTCATTTCTATTTTCATGCACTTCGCATATTTTGCCTGTTTTAGTGTCAAATGTATTTGAACGTTGGTAAATTCTCCCTACATGCAAAACTTGCACGTGAGCAACCCAAGTTATTGGAATATAATTCTAGTTGCCTAATGGGCGTTTAACATGGGGAATCTACTAGTAATGTAACTAGAAAGGTTTCTTGTTGCGGTTGCAACAAGAGTGTCTTCCTCCTATACAATTTTTGGTTTGGAAATATGAAGGACGTCACATTACATGTATTTATTTTATATATTTAAGTTTTCAAATGGCAGTAACATTAAATTTTCAAACCGATAATTGTTGGTGAGCAACCATTTGATTTGGGGGTGGGGGGCAGGAATTCTATTGCCAGCCGGTAAAATGTTTTCAGCAATTTTCTGAGCAGGCCATTTTTTTCAGCCATTACCAGAGTCGGAGAAAAATTTTCGCCGGTTCTTCGGGCCGGATTTAAACAAATTGTCAAATGTTGTGAATGTCTGTGTAAGTTAAACTCCCCGCTGTTACAGAGTATGAGTTAATAACCGTTCCTTCAGATGTCTCTTTGCAATTAGCGAATTTCAGACAGATTGTATGATGTTTAAATAGAACCTTTTCTAGATTTTTGTGCCTATGCGTATTTGGTCTCTGGTAGATACAGCTATGTGAACAGTTTGTATTTATATTAATTAATTTTTTGACTTTAAATTGTCTGGCACAAAGGGCCAGCAAAAATTTCCATATCATGCAATGTATCCTTTCTTTTGCATAGTCCGGGAAAAAAAAATTGCCGGCCCTTTGGGCCGGAATATTTTTTTCAGCATTTTTCAGAGCCGGGATTTTTTTTTTGCAAATTCTTCCTGCCCCCTTCCCCCATAAAAAAGGCGAGCTCGTAGCTGTAGAACCAATTTTCTTGAGAAGAGAAATGGTAATAACAAGTTACGTTCAATATGTATATAATAAGTGTCTTATTTTGTGTGTTTATGCAGAAATAAATTACAATGGCTGATGCATTTATTTTGATATAATGCGCGTTAGCGCATTTTATCAAATAAATGCATCAGCCATTGTAGCGCATTATATCAAAATAAATGCATCAGCCATTGTAATTTATTTCTGCATTAACACACAAAATAAGACACTTATTCTATATATATGCGCTTTCAAAGCCAAAAATAGAACAAAGGAAGCGCCCGATTCTATTTATAAAGCGAATCTGTTCACCAATGCAGTGGGGAGTTAATTTTAGAAAGGAACAGCTGGAGTTTCCCATGACTGAACTGTCATAAATTAATGCATTATGATATATCAAGTTTTACAAATTAAACAATTTAACAATGGAATCATGACAAAAAATGACCAAATAAGTTGTTTATTACTCTCTAGATGTTGACTGTTTGGAACTAGTTTTGTTTGCGGAATGAATTTCCATTTAGTATCCGTTATTAAGTCAGTTGCAGCGCGGTGAAATCATGAAATGTTGACAGCGTTAGTTCATGGATTTTTCTTATACTGTGTATTGCTTATGGGTGGTTTATTTTGGAATTATCACAAACAACGCCGAATGTGACAAGAAATCTTCATTCAAAATATTCCGTTGAGTGAAGAATTAGGATGTGACATCAATCGACAGAGAGCAATTGTAGCTGCGCCTGCCTCTGTTGCTTGTTGATGTCGTATTCTGTAATCGTCAAGACACAGTCGCTGAAAGAGGTAAGGGATTAATGGGGAAGATTTTAGATATGAAGTCTACTTTCTATATGATGATGTTCCTAATTTCTGTATAGGAAAAGATTTTATACTCGTTGATATTCAATTCAAATTCATCCGCGATGCTTGGCGGCGTTTTGACGTCACACTGTTATTGATACAGAAATCAATAACAATCGTCCTGAAAGCTTTATCTTGGGCAATTACAGTGGTTGTGCATATATATATATATATATATATAAATACCATGAGGTTCTCGCTGTGCAGGTTCAAATTTGGACCCCCCTTCCCTTTTTTCAAAGTTTATTTTGAATTTCCATCATGGCGACATCGTTCAATATAAACAGAACTGTTTTCGAAAAACGAGGGGAGGGAAGAATGTTGGAGAAATTGTTCATCAATTTGTAAGTAAACCAACCGAAAATTATGTTCGAACGTTTGCTAGAATTAGAAATTAAACTTGATGTTCAAAATATAGTTATTGAAGTTTAGAAACAGGTTTGTAGGTTAGAAATCGGAATCAAGCTACCACTTTTTGTGTGTAAATTCTGGTTTGTAGCTGATCTCTTCTAAATTAATCAACTGTTTTAAAATCAAATTGTGTATATCGAAATGTATTTATGAAATGCATATTCATCATTGCCGTGAAATCGGAATTTGAAAATCTCAACACAGCTTTTCTCGAGTCGGACTCGGACTACCAATTTTAGTGTGAGCCCGATCTGTTGGCGTGAAGGTGTATCGAAATACCCAACTCAAAATTTCGATGCTCATATCTTTTCAACAGTAAGAGATAGGAAAAATCAGAAAGACTAAATAAGACAGATATATGGATAAAAAATAATATTATTGAAATTTTTAGGAAACTTCATAAGCTTAATTTTTGTTTACTATTATAAGCAAAAAAGTGTCTTCCTCCTATGAACATCTGAATTTGGAAATATGAAGGACGGTGAAGGACGTCATCGTAATAAATCGTTACAGTGTGCATCTAGCATTTCATATCTTGCATGGCTGTCGACTTTCAAAAAGAATGGAAATTGTAGATAGCAAAATACGAGATATTTAAGCTTACGAATAGCAAAACATGAAATTTTCGGTCCTTTTGAGTAATTCGACGCTCCCGTCAAATATTTGAATCTACTAAAAAACATGATGAAAAAAATAACAGAGACCAAAATTAAAAAAGACCAATCTAGCTTTTACTCCAAACGTAACGTTGGAGAACTTTCATTGTCCTAGCTTACAGGGTTCTTGAGAAATCGCTGATCCAATTTTCCACGGTTACGAAAACAATAGGTCTTCCGACGGAAGTCGGAAGACCTAAATATTAAGTTTGTGACCTCTCGTATTAACGTAACTATGATGATGTTCATCTAAAGAAAAATCTCTTTCTACTTTATCTTGTCCTTTGAGAAACTTATAAAGTTATACATGTACCATATACCATTGCACAACTATATATAATACAAAACAATTGTTGTTCTTCGGTATCTCAGGTTGTGCTCAAACCCAGATGACCACACAATTTGCTATTGACTTGACAGATCGCCGAGCCAAGTCGGCACTGATTGTTCATGGGTATCGTTAGTTTATGTGTAACCTTTTGTGTTAAGTGTTTTGTTGTCATAGGGATGTTTTGGTGTTTGTAATTATTACTGCAACCAAGTCCTGTTGGAGATTATCACCTTTCTTGCATCTATTTATATATAAGGTTATAGGTTGCAATTAGCAGGGATAGATGTTATACACTTTTGTCGGAACCTTTCATCACTAGTCCAATAATTGTATCACACCATCTATTTCAGTGACACACCCTTTGAAATCAAGTTAATTCACAAATTAAAATAAAAAAGTACTAAAGGGTGCTACTGAAATACCTTTCAAAAAATCACTTCGACATTTCATTGATAATCACTGATGAGGATTTATTATCAAAAACACGTGTCTGGTGCATTAAAATTCGTTTCAAATCTTCTTCAAGAAGGTAAAGAGTTGGTACACTTCCATTATTTCTTTGCCAGACGCTTTTCATGATGTATACTATTATATGTCTCTGTCCAACGTGTGATTTAAAATAAAGAAGAAAGACATCATACGGTGTAATCAACGTTGATAAGAGGGCCGATTGATATATTGTGAGACCCGGTTTTCTGGATTGCAAGATGCATTCTGCTGACAGATTATCTCCTAAAAGGCCAAACAGTCGTGACATATACTATGCTTCTGTTCTGACACACAGTTACGGAAAAACATAAAACTTAAACGCCTTGGAAAGCTCACTAGTTAAATGTGTGTTTACATCAGGACAATGCTCCTGTTCACAAGTATACATGTCACCGCCATGACTGCCATTCATGATTGTGGCTTTTACCTGATCTTGCTCAATTAGACTTTCATCTATTCCCAAAGCTGAAAGCAGCTATTTCTGGAATCCACTTTCAGTTCGATGATGACGCCATACTTGCTGTGAATGGCTTTCTGACCAGTCAAGATTAAAGGAGCTCTTTAAAAGTGGTTTTGAGGCCCTTAAACACCGGTGGCAAAAGTATATAGATACTGAAACTGATAATGTAGAAAAATAATGCAAAAGATCTGATAAATTTCATCAAATTCTTAAATACGAGGCTCGAAGATCTGATCAAATTCTTAAATACGAGGCTCACAACATATCAATCAGCCCTCGTACATGACATTTTTTGGACTTTTCAAATTTGTCATTTTGTTTCATTTTCAGGCAATTGTGTCAAGGTTCATAAATAGTTCTGTTGACTTTCAAAGAACTTGGGATGAGTACAAAAGAGGATTTGGTAATATCTCTGAAACATATTGGATAGGTAAGTAAACACGCAGGATACACTCTATCTCTTATTGAGTTCTAATTGCAAAAATCACGCGTTTTATTTGGATATGCTACTGAATCGACTCCACAGGAAATTCGTAGCCGCGCATTCTCTGTACAAATTTAAATTCTAGAAATAAAACAAGAGGGGGCTACTGAAATGAATTTTGGCGGCTCCGCTGCAAGCATCACTGATTAGAAATCGAAACCCGTGTTTGGTGCAGAAAAATTGGTTTGAAATTTTCTTCATGAAGGTACAGAGTTGGAACTTATTTTTAATATAAAACCCAGAATCTCAAAATCCAGTTTAGTGAGGCCGTTCACTATTTTGGCAGTGTTACATCATCTTCACTTCACTTTGAACATCGATGCAAAATCGTTAACGAGAAATCCACATGTTCAAAGATCGATGCAGTATATTTCACAAATCGTCAGAGGTTGTTCTCGGGATAGGACTTTTATTATTTAAAAAAAGATTCAAACTATTACGAAAAAATTACCAACATGAAGGATTTCGTCAAAAACCTTTTGAAAAGGATTTTTTCCATGACCATTTTTTTGGCACACACCAACGTAATCGCAAAATATGAAAAAAAAATTGATTGTAAGGATTTCCTCCTTATCCCATGTCATGTCACCTTACAATAAAAACGTTTTTTCTTTATGTTACAACTATGTGTCTCGGGGGTCAAACACGGGCAATCTATTACGCGTATATTTTGGGTTTTTTTGTGTGTTAGACTTTTCCAACAATTTGAAAAAAAAATGATATAGCAATACGGCATTTTGTAATTTTGGTAAGAAAACAAAAACAAAACTTAAATTTTGAAATATCGCTAACTATTTATCAATGTTAAACGCATTCATTGCTTTAAAATCTCTTCGTTGAAACGAGATTTTTTTTCTTTCAGGAAATGATATTTTCCATGAGCTGACAAAGGGAAGACCATCTGAGATGTATTTTACGATACATTATAGCCACGCTTCTATAGTATGGTGGCAAAAATATAAACATGTCACTGTACAATCAGAGGAATTCAACTTCAGACTGAACTTTGATGTTAATTTTTTTCAAGGAAATGGCGGTAAGTCTTATTTGCCAAATGGCTTTCTTACTTCATAACTAGGTACTTTAAATTGTCATTACGACTGACTTATTTTATTATGGCAAGCCAATGTGGACAAAAATAAGTATTTTCTAATATTAGAAATTAATTTTCTAATATTTGAAATTCATTTCTTAATATTATAGATTCATTTTCTAATATTTGAAATTCATTTTGTTGAAATTAGAAATTATATTCTGATATTAGAAATTCATTTTCTAATATTAGAAATTCATTTTTAATGTTAGAAATTATCGACTATCTTCTAATATT
The DNA here is from genome assembly GCA_028142955.1 of Pinctada fucata. Taxonomy (NCBI): domain Eukaryota; kingdom Metazoa; phylum Mollusca; class Bivalvia; order Pterioida; family Pteriidae; genus Pinctada; species Pinctada fucata. Next base: position 53,238,292 of record AP027109.1, read on the forward strand.
AAGAATTCAATTTCCAATATTAAAAATTCATTTTCTAATGTTTGAAAATCATTTTGTAATAATAGAAAATCATTTTCAAATATTAGAAAATCATTTTGAAATATCAGAAAATGAATTTCTAATATTAGAAAATGAATTTCTAATATTAGAAAATAAACTGAATTTCTTATATTAGAAAATGAATTTCTAATATTAGAAAATGAATTTCTAAGATTAGAAAATGAATTTCTAAGATTAGAAAATGAATTTCTAATATTTAGATTTTACCTATGATTTTCTAATATAAGAAATTACCGGTGCTTTTCTAATATTAGAAAATCATTGGCCTCCATACTGAGTTGGAACACCTCTATACTGGTATGCATACAGAGGTAAAGGTCCTCTACCACGTTTGTACATTAGGGCCTGATCCCTTGAGGGGTTGATCCAGATCTGAGTCAAATAGGCCCCAGAGGGTATCCCTCTTCAACGATCTTCTTTTTCAGAACCGCTGCATGAATTGCATGATTTGAAAAACTATTGGCAACAAGAAGGGTGTATTATTCACGTTTGTTCATTTCATAAAAATCCGATAACTACTACGGTATTTGACGCGTTTTGACGTCTGTTTCGACTTAGTTATATTAGTGCAAAATTGAGATTTTTTGTTCTTTTTTCTCTTGGCTAAGTTTGAAGTTCCAATTTAGTTCATTTTATCCAAGAGAAACTAAGAGTAACAAATATGGATAATGACCATATCCCAATATACATGTACATTACAAAATCGATAATTCAGAAAATCATAAACCGAAGGCATACAAAATCAGTATAAAACAGGAACCAAAGCAAACAAACAATAACTTTGAAAAGAAGCGAACTCCCAATGTAAATGTGAGACTATGTGCCAAGGAAGTTTCAGCATCTCCTGCTTACATGCAACATCCGTCGCTTCAATTCGGTAGAATTATCACATCCGGTTACTTCCATTTCGAAAGATACAAGTACATGAATATCAGTGCTTGAATTGTTCAAATGGTCAACGACAGAATATTCATGATATCATCCATCATTCTGGACAGTGGGACATACTGGTATTGTATGACGAGTTCCCCGTATCGATCGTAGAATTTCCTCAGTGACGATGTTAGTTGGACACAAACGTATCCCTGACTGAGAAGCTTATCTGAAAGGAAAGGCACCTAGCTCTCAGAACAAAATCTGTATGTTTGGTACTTATCTGATACAATTATGCTGATTTTATTACTGCAAAGAAAGGGGGTTGGGTGGTAATTTTTAATATTTTAAACTTCTCCTCTGATATTACTCATATCCTTTCTAAATGTTTATGTAAGAAATGTAATTGTTGAAAAGTTTAGTCAAAATATCAATTCAACTTTTGGATTTTTGATATATTTTTTTAAATTGTGTATAGTTATGCTTTCTGCCTAATGAACCAAAGGGTAGTGGGTTCAAATTCCGGTGGGGTCAATTTCTTCTTTTTTATTTTCTCCATTTTGCGTACTCCATTATTGCATATTTAGGTCATTTTGCTTTGAAATATATCTTACGCTTAAACATATTTTTTGGACTTTTTATGATTTTGTTCAAGTGATATAAACAGTTATGTTCATTTGCATATTGAGCCAGGGTTTTAGGGATTCAAATGATAGCACAAGAAACGAAATAAAATTCTGATTGACCACATCAGAGAATCTCTTCGCAATTCACCGAATTTACACGTGTCCAACCAGAATTTCACAACAATGAATACCTCAAGTAAGACATGCAGTCAGTAATTACTTTATTTACATTCTAATTTTAAAAATATCAGACGCCCTCATTTGTACGAACATTGCTTTTATTGCGTGATACTGCGTCGAAAGTATCATAACGTTGGTTAATTCTCCCTACTTTTATGTCGGTTAAAAGCTCCTAAGAGCTTATGTTAACCAGTTATATGACATGCCGACTTTAAATAAACCTTATCTTATCTTATCTTATCTTCAAAACTTGAACGTGACGTACGTCACAATAGGCAAATTCGTATTGCCTAATGGGCGCTCAACATGGGAAAGATACTATAAATATTATGCAAGCGCCCCCTTAGGCTCTAGTTCTTTAACAGGCATTCTAAAAGAATATTTACAATGTATGTGTACTAAAATAATTCCAATTTGTTTTGGCTATCTAATACATGATATCCCTTCCTGTTGTATTGCAGATAATCTGTTGGTCTCAAACACCGGCAGGTATTCACAAAATAATGTATCTTTTGTAACATATGACCGTCAGAGCCATTGTTCAAATGAGTACGGAGGGGGTTGGTGGTATAAATACAGTAACTGGTGTGGAGCTGCCATGACTACAACTACTTATGGTGGATTTTGGGGATGGGGCGCAGGTGGAATTAAACCCGGTAAACGGAATCTCATGATGGTGCGCTATGAGTACAAATAGATGACTATACTGTGAAATTTACAACATACGTATAAATGCCCTAGCGTACCGGTTGGGGTGAGAGATGTTTATGTATACCGCATATCGGTAATCTAGAAACATCACCGTCAACCAAGGGAAAATAAACCATTTTGAATCAAAATAATATCTTTTGTCATACATACGGGTATTTATTTCTTTTCAGGTGGTTCAATTTTAAACTAGTACTTTTTAATTTTAACTCACATACCCTACACAGAGAATATAATTTCAGTAGTTTAAATTTGTCAGTTATACTTATTAAGTTGACTTTAATCACGCATGATTTGTTCTATTGTATTTTTTTTCATTTGTTATATTTTTTTATACTTTATCGCAAGTATTCTAAATCATAAATGTTTATTGTTTTGTCTACTATGGATATTAATGAATTTGTATGTTTCTGTTTCAAGTGGACATTTTGTCCAAATGAACTTTGTGAATGCAAGCTATATTGATCCACTTCTCCTCCATATATTCATATCTAAGCATTTCCATTGTGCTTATAGTTTCATAATTTAACCGGAGCACTCTTCTTTCACCAAACAATTGATATTATCTTCAACTCCATGACTGTATATCCAGTGAAAATATTTATAAAGATATTCACATATCAGATCTGTTTTGTTTATGTCTAAAATGTATAAAGATAGCCAGCTTATCTGAAATGAGCTGCTTTATAAGTTGGTGTTCGTCCGTCTGTCGACATGATAGCAATTACGATAATAATACTGTCGAAAAAATTAACGCCCAGAAGGAAGGTCAAAGTCGAAGTTCATGGTATCTTAGAGGCCTTGCCACGATGAATCTACATGTGAAATATCAAAGGCATATCCATGCGAATATTCAAGCCTTATATCTGTGAATGAAAGTCGAACACAAAAGCCGAAATCAGATTCTAAAAATGACAAATTCATATGGATAATGACCATATCCCTATATACAGCACAAAATCGATAATTCAGAAAATCATAATCCGAAGGCATACAAAATCAGGATAAAACAGGAACCAAAGCAAACAAACAAAATCCACCACCACATGAAAAATAGTGAACTCCCGAAATGGGAGTGAGACCAGGTGCCCATGAAGAGTCAGCATCTCCTGCTTGCATGCAACAACCGTCGCTTCAATTCGGTAGGGTTGTCACATCTGGTTACTTCCATTTTGGAAGATATAAAGTATAATCATTGGTTGGACGGTACAAATGGTCTATGACAGAATATCATCCACCATTCTGGAGAGTGCAGGGACATCACAGTGTATCACAATCAAAAAGCTCACAAATTCTTGGAAAAAATGAAACGGAACTGTCTCAAGCGATAAGAAAAATCTTATCTAATGAACAATCTCCAGAATCCAGTGCAAGTGTGGGATTAGAAAGAGGAACATATTCATCTATTCACACAGACCAAAAAAAATTTCCTTCGTGAATAGATGAATATGTTCCTCTTTTCGTACTGAAATTTACAACTAAGCGATATCTATTGAATGGTATCAATTTCATTAAAATGTTTGTACGACAAAGTATTCAAATGAGTTAAAGAGGATCCTGACGACAATCTCAACAGCACTCACATCATTATCAAAATCGCGTTTATCCAGTTTCCGAAGTGAACCGTGCGGGCAGTAGGTATTTTTGAGCGAAAATAATGAAGAAAAATTTACAAATCGAAAGCGATATAGTCCTCTACCGGCATTAATCCATGTCCTTCAACTCTGCCTTGACCTGTCCTTACACCAAAAGATGAATCCAACATCAAAATAAGTTCAATATGTGTTTTAGAAAAAGGTCTGGAACACAGGAAAATTTAATGAAATTTGCTATGAGGCCATACCTTTTGTAAGAACAAATAAATCAAACCCAACTTCAACTTATTCTTTTTCAGACTATAATGTATCTGCATACCAAAAATCAGCTCAATATCTAAAAGAATAGACATGAAAAGAATGGAAACTGAGAAGTTCATGAAATTTGCTAAGTCCAGGGGCCATAACTCCTGTAGAAATGGGTCAATCAAATTGAAACACATACTTGATTTTTATCACACTGATATATATTCACATACCAAAAATGATTTCAATATCTGCAATACCATGGAAGAAAAGTCCGGAAAACTGAGAATTTCATGAAATTTGCTAAGTCTAAGGACCATAACTCTTGTGAAACTAGGTCAATCAAATCCAAACTGGAACTTTATCTGTATACGACTAAGATGTAATCACATATAATAAATTATTTCAATATCTACAACAACAGCCGAGAAAAATCCAGAAAACTGACAATTTCATGAAGTTTGCTACGTCCAGGGGCCATAACTCTTGTAAAAATAGGTCAATCGAAACCAAACTGGAACTTGAGCTGTATAACACTAAGATGTAATTAGATATAAAAAATCATTTCAATATCTGCAATAACTTAGAAGAAAAGTCCGGAAAACTGAGAATTTCATGAAATTTGCTAAGTCCAGGGGCCATAACTCTTGTAAAAATAGGTCAGTCGGAACCGAACTCGAACTTGATCTGTATCACATTGAGATAAATTCAAATACCAAAATTGAAATCAATATCTGCAACGACAGCGAAAAAAAGTCTGGAAAACTTAAGTAAGACGGACAGATAGACGGACAGACAAACGGGGTGGAAACTATAAGTCCCCTCCGGCGAGCCGGTAGGGGACTAATTACTTTGGGCATTCCACAACCTGCATTTTATGGTGACATTATTAACAAAATAAGAAGGGTCAAAGGTATACAGAATTACCATCGAAATTGTATTAAGACTTAACAAACGCCTTTTACACCCTGGATATAATCCTTCTGTCACCAGACGGACACTTGGCATGGTATTAGACCAATCTACAGCCTTATACCAACGCATTCTTAAGAATTGCACTCTGACTGACTGTGACGACAGGACTCATTGACGTGACCTGTTCAAACCTCTTTAGAGAAGACATGGCCCAACCACATGTCCTCTATGAATCTCAGACGGACTCCTCGGGTGATGACATGCATGAGCTCGCTACAGCCGGCAGACCACGGACTGTATTTATTACGCCTTCTGCTTTTACGTCCATTTGATATAAGTTATGTAACTTGTTTGTTAAACGTTGTAAAATAAATAAATAAAGTTCAACTGTGAATAGAGTTATATCCATTTACATCTCCATATGTGTTTTTCCACGGCCCCTGTGTCATACTGACTGTTTGTATGGTCATCTTATGTTATTTCACACCACAATCTTGCGTTCTTCGAGTCCTAAGGGTAATCGGAAAAGTGGTAGGGCTGTGCGCACGTAATCCGGATAACCACTACGTCTGCTACTGACGTGGCAGATGGCCGTCCTAAGTCGGCACTGAATGCCCATTGGTCTCGTTGGTTTATGTGTAGTCATTTTTAAAATTTGTTTGTTTGATGTTTCTACATGTATGTGATTTGGTGTTCCTTGTACATGTTTTGTCTCTGTACATGTCTGCTGTGTTTTGCATTTGGTGTTTTGATGTGGGTGCTGGAACCGGTTGTTGATGGAGATCCCCTCCTTTCTTTTGCTTCCTGTGTAGTTTTGATATATTCAGTTGCTGAGATGTCGAATATTTGTCAGCCAATCAGATATTTGTTGACTGATCGTCACGAAAAATACAAGCCTGGTGGAAGATCTTGAGTACTTGCTTCCTGTAAGGTTTCGTGAAATTTTGTGCAGCGATTGCAGAGGAAATGTCGAAAAGGCGTTAGCCTATCGGAGGCCATATTTGTTGAATGATAAGCACGAACAACGCAAACTTGGTAAAAGACCTTGAGTACTCCATACAGTTAGAAAAATTAAATATAAGCTTTTTTCTGTTCCTAATTGCTTCGATGATATAACTTGCACCATATATATAACATGAATTATGTGGTATTTGTCTGTATGAAAAAAAATGCCAAAAAAATTATTTAATAAAACCACACACACACACACCCTCACACCCACAAGAAACAAAACAAGGGGAGAAGGAATGTTCGCTCATTTGCCAGTTGTTCAAGAGATAAAGCTTGGGTTAAAGTTTTTATTGAGTTCGTCAAAGTCACCAAGACGAATATCATGGTCTCAAACGTGGACGTTGACAATATTTAGCCCTCCTGACGTACATCAACGAGGAAGTTTGGGTCAATAGATAAGTCTACTAGAGAATCCTTTTGTCCAACGAAATCATATTTGATCCAAAGTTAATGATCAGAGAGGATACTTATTGCCCTGGATTCAATAGGTTGAAGGTCACTTTTATGCAAATGTTTAAATATGGTTTTGCAGATCTTTGTATATGATGACCTGTGAAGGGGGAAAACCACCTTTTGATTTAAGGATCAAAGGTCAATTTTAACAATTTGTTGCAAGAGTCAAACTGCAATTTGTACATTTAAACGAACATAAATTTCATCTTAAAATGTGTGAGGGAATTTTGCCTAGAATGGCAACCCTTAATCCTCATTCCTGAAACAATTACATCAGATGGAGAAAATAATTTAAACTATATTCCATTTTAGTATTTTATTAGAATATAAACAACAGCAAGAAAACAGAGGAGGTGGGATGATCAGCTTTAAGCTATGATTTGACATGAAGCTAGGTTTTAAAGTATGGAAGACTAGTAGTGAAATAATCATTAACCATACACATGTACATATTATGTTACATATTGGAGATATAGAAGCTACCTCATGTAAGTAAAATATGGAAGACTTGTAGTGAAATAAGAAATTACATCAGAGACACAATCATAGCTCTCCCTCAAACCAAACATTCTACATCAATATTAATTTCGGAAAGATAATGTTTAATGCTTTATTTTACAACACTTTTTGCATCAAGGTAAGGGTTTTGTTTATATAAGACAGAATGAATATACTAGTAAATGATATCAAATTTACCCCATGACACCTCCAATATGGGGAATGGTATAAAGACATAGAATACTCATTTAAAAATCTGTATCTCCTTAACACTTGTATTATTTGATTACATGTATCTCCACAATTAAAAATTTACCAACAACCATGTTATAACAAATGTGTATATATATACGACTAGAAAATAACAACTCATTGTATGGTTGTGAATAAATGAAAATATATACTGAAGTCTTGAATAATTTCTATAGAACATCCAGATTTATTTCAAATGCATAATAGATTATGATCCATCTCCAGCTTTATATCTATAAACAGGCAGGCAGCTCTGTATTTAAGTCATATCAACAGACTTGAACTTTAACAATTTATTTCTCTATGTGCAGATGTTTCAAATATACCCTCTGTCATGTAAAATACAGTAGTAAATGTTATGAAATGTGATTCTAAGATGTGATAGTCACAACTATATTTTTTTTCACACATTCAAGCAAACAAAAATGTTGTTACATAATTAAGACTTCAAAAAGTTGCTTCTTTCTAGATGCATGGTCTTAATTTGGTCTTAATTTGTTGTTAATACTGATATGCTTAACTGTTATCAAATTATATGATGTTACAAGTAAAACTATTTAGTAAACTTTAGTATATTCATACAATACTTTTAAAGTGTTATAATGTAAAATGAAAATCAAATAATTGAAAATATAATGTACACCCTGGTAAAAAGAGTAAGGTCTATAATGACAGGACTCAAACTCAATTGTTCTCTGAATGATTCCAAGATCATGCTACACAATATATAAAATTTCATCTTAATATCTTTATCCATCGAGAGAAAAGTCCTGAACAATGAATTGTGCAAGTCATAAAGGGGAAAAACACCTCCAAACTAGGCCTACCATAACGAAATCCCATGCCAAGATACATGTATGTGCCAATTTCATTAATTCTTATTATCTCTATCCACTGCACAGAAAAATCCATAAAAACTTAATTCGGCAATTTATATTGGGAAAGAACAACATTTTTGTCTAATTACACTACTTCACCCATTTTTGTCTAATTACACTACCGACCATAAATAAGTATCCAGGTAAAATAAACATTAGAAATTTCATGAAATGCTCATCCCAATATGTTCTTCTCTGAGCAATAAACTGCATGAAAATCTTCATTAATCATCTTTATACAAAAATGGAAAAAAATATTAATCTTAAGATTTTCAAAACAATGGTCAGGAACATTTTTTGAAAACAATAGGAGAGTATTAGTTGAGTACTTATCAAAGGTGAGTAGTGTATCTTTATCCATTGCAAAAAAGTCTGGAAATTAGATAAATTACAGATGGACAGACAGATAGACTGACAAATGGATAGACAGACACACAGGGCTTTATAATAACAGATGCATGACATTCTTCTTTATAGCTGTGTGGGATTTCATCTTAATGCTAAGCATATGAAAAACTATAATACTTTACAATTTTGGACATTAAGTACGTGGAATTTCTTTACAGACAGAAAGCTGGCACCATACAATATCATGTCTGTCTTCAAACAGATGTACAGATATTAGACAATACAATAATGAAATGATGAAACTAAAATTCTACAGTTCTGATTGCACTTTTTCCATGCTGGGGATTTCATGATAAGATATACTGTAAGTTATTAACCCTGCCATATGAGCTTTAATATAATGTCAAATTGCTAATTTCAAGTCAATAATTATGCTGTATTTATACCCTTGATGAATACTAATGCAATATATGTACATCCTTAAAATGCATGAAATAATATCAAATGGATTCTAAAATGTGCGCTTCTTTATTTAAGTAGAATTGCAATGGAACACATGAGTAAGTTTGGTACTAAAATATGACTTGAATAAGACCTTTTCCTAGATTGAATATATCTTGTAACAATCCACATATCCTGCTTATTTTCATGAATATCCAGAATAATGAAGACAGCCACAGATAAAAGGGGTGAGAGATGGATAAACATCTCTATCGACAAAGTGACCCCTGTTGACCACTCCAAGAAATGATTATTTTTAAGGCAACAAAATGCCCTATACAAAGCCAAAAAACAAAATGTTTAAGTTTCCCTTTCAATTATCATTAATATTCAATACATATATAATCATTTACTTATTTTGAAATTGTTAATACAAACTTTAAAAAGAAATATGCATCACAGGTATGGATATAAAATGTTGAGCTTTAATTCAAAGTTTTGCTGTTCCGCTATACAGGTTAATACATAAAGTTAGACATGAACAATAACATTGTGCAACTGTTTTAAAAGAAGCACTCATAGTCTTTTGTTCATAATCATATTGGATTGTTCAATATTGGATAGTATCACAGCAGTTGAAAATTCAGTAGGGAAATAAAAAGATAAGAAACAAAGCCTTACAATCTGGGGTACAACTTGTACATGTTGTATTGGTAAATGTAAAATGTTTTGTTTTGTTTTTGTTTTTGCTTTCAAAAAAATCAACTGTTACAGTTAAATATGTGCAAAGTAACGGATGAAGTTCTCTATTATTTGCAATTGTGTGTCAAACATGCTTAAAGATCTTATAATTACCTAGAACTATAGAATTATATGTGACAGTCACATATGAATATGTACATCAAATGTCAGTCTTTAAGCAACTAAGACTCATTGATAACAACATTCTGGTCAGCTTCTCCTTATTTTTGCATAAAAATAGAAACTTATTGACCTATAATTAACATGGAATTACATGATGTAGTGACCCCTTACTGAATTAAAGGTACAAATTCATGAACCTATTACCATGGTTACACATTTAAAACAATTAACCAATCTATTACCATGGTTACACATTTAAAACAACCAATCAGAAATTTACAAGCAGCCACAACTCACAATGCTAAATGTATAAAATGTACATAACAATAATCTAAAAATGTAGAAAAATATATAATTGACTTAAAAAATCATTTAACAAATAAAACAATTTAAAAGATTAAACATGTCAAAAACAACAATTAATTTGTTCAAAACAAATAATTTCTTCTATTAATAGATGTTAATATTAAGTATGCCCAAAAAAATCAACAATCTCTTTTAATGTAAATGATAAAACATCAACAGCTTCTTCCGGTAACCCCTTTTTTCCCTGGTTCAATCATGTGTTAATAATCATTTCTATGTAGTTCAATTCATTACGGATTTAAACATTTGATAAAACCTTAGAGAAACAAAAACAACCAAACATACATTACACCATATGAAAGTACAGCATTTTTGTTTTCATATTTAAATAAAATAAAGCCTGTGTTTGTGAAACACGAATGCCCCCGGTGGCATCTTTGTTAGTATGAACACTATTTTCTGATAAGTACATGTATGGGAGGTCGCTGGGTTAAAAGTTCAAAGGTCAAGGTCACGAGGTCAAAAATTTTGGTATCAATGGAAAGGTCTTGTCACAAGGAATACGCATGCGAAATATGAAAGCCCTATCACTTACCATTCAAAAGTTATGCCCAATGTTAAAGTTTTTGAAAAGTACGTCAAAGGTCAAGGTCAAGGTCACGAGGTCAAAAATTTTGGTATCAATGGAAAGGTCTTGTCACAAGGAATACACATGTGAAATATGAAAGCCCTATCACTTACCATTCAAAAGGTATGCCCAATGTTAAAGTTTTTGAAAAGTAGGTCAAAGGTCAAGGTCAAGGTCACGAGGTCAAAAATTTTGGTATCAATGGAAAGGTCTTGTCACAAGGAATACACATGTGAAATATGAAAGCCCTATCACTTCCCATTCAAAAGTTATGCCCAATGTTAAAGTTTTTTGAAAAGTAGGTCAAAGGTCAAGGTCACAAGGTCAAAAATTTTGGTATCAATGGAAAGGTCTTGTCACAAGGAATACACATGTGAAATATGAAAGCCCTATCACTTACCATTCAAAAGTTATGCCCAATGTTAAAGTTTTTTGAAAAGTAAGTCAAAGGTCAAGGTCAAGGTCACGAGGTCAAAAATTTTGGTATCAATGGAAAGGTCTTGTCACAAGGAATACACATGTGAAATATGAAAGCCCTATCATTTACCATTCAAAAGTTATGCCCAATGTTAAAGTTTTTGAAAAGTAGGTCAAAGGTCAAGGTCAAGGTCACGAGGTCAAAAATTTTGGTATCAATGGAAAGGTCTTGTCACAAGGAATACACATGTGAAATATGAAAGCCCTATCACTTACCATTCAAAAGGTATGCCCAATGTTAAAGTTTTTGAAAAGTAGGTCAAAGGTCAAGGTCAAGGTCACGAGGTCAAAAATTTTGGTATCAATGGAAAGGTCTTGTCACAAGGAATACACATGTGAAATATGAAAGCCCTATCACTTCCCGTTCAAAAGTTATGCCCAATGTTAAAGTTTTTTGAAAAGTAGGTCAAAGGTCAAGGTCAAGGTCACGAGGTCAAAAATTTTGGTATCAATGGAAAGGTCTTGTCACAAGGAATACACATGTGAAATATGAAAGCCCTATCATTTACCATTCAAAAGTTATGCCCAATGTTAAAGTTTTTGAAAAGTAGGTCAAAGGTCAAGGTCAAGGTCACGAGGTCAAAAATTTTGGTATCAATGGAAAGGTCTTGTCACAAGGAATACACATGTGAAATATGAAAGCCCTATCACTTCCCATTCAAAAGTTATGTCCAATGTTAAAGTTTTTCGGACAAACAGACAAACAGACAAACAGACAAACAGACAAACAGATAAACAGACAAACAGACGGACAGGCCAAAAACTATATGCCCCCGAATCTTTGATTCCGGGGGCATAAAAAATTCTATTGTAAAATTTTTTATTGTAAAGAGCATACTAAGATTAAACATGGAAAAAGATAAAAATCTAAAAAAAAAAAAAAATAATATTGTCCAGCCCATACGCATGGTCTGATGTTGGTTATTGGATATATATCCTGGAGGCAAGACACCGGAGACCAACTGTTCACATTGAAAAGCAAAATAACCAGCATGGATGATACCACAAAGAATAAAACTACAAAGCATTGAAAGAAAACCAGAAAAGTTGAATTTGGTTGGATCCATACTGACAGACAAATCAAGAAACGCATTGGTGGACGATGTAGAAAAGTTGGTGTAGACAAGTTTGCTAACAGAAATCAAAAGCTAGACATAGGTAAAAAAAACTCTTCACCCCTGGAAGTTTATCTACAAAAGGTAGAAAAGGAGAATTGGAATTTGATGTTCTTGATGTTAAGGAAACACCTCTCCCTAAATCAGCAACGTTCGACCAATGCTATTTAAAAGTATTCAAAACAGATTTTGTTAACTTTTATCTAGATACAACAGAATAGGATGAAAATAGAAACGTTACAGTAACAGAATGTGAAGGTTCTCCAGGACAAACGGCTGATAATCGGCATTACACCTAACCTCTGTTTCAGATGGATTTAACAAGTTCCCCAAGACAAAAAATTTTAATGAGATGAAACTGAGTTTCAATATACATGTACATCTTCTAATTTGGCAAGCTATATTATGAACTTTAGCAATTTAATTCCATTTTTCAACAAAAAAAAAAATTATAATTCAGATTCAGAACATGTTCATTTGAATACACAAATAATTTTTGCTCCTAAGTCCATGTAATATTTTAACTATACATACATATACACCTGCTCAAGATTCTTGATACAAGAAAGTGTATCAATGCAATTTGTTTTCTCATGTTTTTCATACATGTTTATAAGAAAACTTAACATTGTAGTATTAATTCTTGAATGTTCATCTACTCCTTTAAGATTCATCTGTAAACTGCATAATACATGAAATATAATGTAAATTACATGTATGTGTTTCACATATCTCATTATCATTACAATTTTAGTGATTTGAGGTTATCATAAACGTAGGTTAATAAAGAGATATACTCGTAAGCAGTTAAAACATCCATTGGACCTTGAATTCAAACTTAATAACAGTAAACACAAATCATAATAACACTTTGTTAATAATACGTACATGTATATGAATCTTGTTCGACACATTCTCAGGGAAATAAATTGACCTGATTATACATGTATCTGTATTCCTGTACAAGTATGTGTTTGACACAGATATCTTTCATAACAACATTTCAGCAAACAGTTTCCGGCTTACCACAACTGGAAGATGAAGAATTACGCTGCATGCTGTTGGCAGTAGACAGGCTGTCACTGCTTGATCGACCATGAACGACGTTTACGTACGATGGAGATGTGGCACCACTTCTCTGTGGTAACCGAGGTGATGTTGCATTTTGGGCCACATATCTCGTAGTCCTACCTGCAGATCTGTCCAGGCTGTATGTATTATACGGCCTTTGCCCATCGGAGTAAGGTGTCCCATCATGCACTTTGCCATTAGCGGTACTATTTCCAATATTTAATGGTAAACTAGTAGAGCTGTCTTGCCTTTTAGCCAAATCCTTTTTCTGTGTGCGAGGTGATGTGCTAGGTAAATGCTGATGGTAATTAGAGTATCTTGTACTTGAATGTGATGCATTAGGTGATTTATTTATAGAACTACTACGACTACTCCTATTAGACTGTGAACCAGAATCACTATCTTGCTGATCTGGTCTGGATTTGGGTCGTCTAAATGAGCGAGTTCTTTCTGTAATAAACACTTGACTGCCGCCTATTGTAATCATTGGCACACTTGTTTCACGAGTCAGTGTTCCTGTAGGACTGCTCGGTGTACTACTACCTACACTACTTCTATCGGAAGTTTTACCAGCACTCTTATCACGACTAGATTTCTTGAACAAATTTATAAGAGATTTACTTTTCCTCTTTGGATTCAATGGTTGAGATTCTAAGTTGGCACTTTTAGTCTGACCTGATCGAGCATCATTGATTTTTTCTTTTTTGTGAATATTGAAAAAGTTGGGATTTGAGATGGATCTTTGCATGGTATCAGATCTAAAACCCTCGTTAAACCTTTTTCTAGTTTCCTTAACAGTTGGTGCAGGACTTGTATCTACAGTTCCTTTAAGTCCATTTATATTATAGTAGTCTCCAGATGTCCGTTTATTGTCACAAAGCAGCTCTAGACTTCCCCGAAAATTTTGAAGATTTTCAAAAGGTGCCTGTGGTTTAGCAAGGTCATATGCTTTTTCATTGGCATTGTAATCTTGACTTCCTTTACGCTCACGTAACACCCTGCCTCCCATGTAAGTATTGTTTATTTCTTCACAACTAGCAGATCTCAATCTATTCAGACGAAAGTTTGACGAGACTTGTAGTTCATCAGACTGTCTATTGTTATGTCTCTGAAGGTCATATGGATCATGCTGCTCTGATGTAGGCAAGATATACTGTTCGGGAAACCCATTCTGAGACTCTCTAGCATTTAATTCTGCTGCTATCTCTGCACTGTTTCTAGGTTCCAAATAACCATCTCTATTTGGTGCTACTTTTTCCATGGGACTATAAGCTGTTGCCTCTGGGTAGGTGGGTGGGGGTGTCATGTCCGCTGTCGTAGGTGAAAATGGAGTCAAAGAGCTGGCCATCTTTAAAGTGGAGTTAGAGTCCATCCTTAGATAAGCTTGACTAACACGTGCATCAGATGCACTTGGTGATTTGGGTATAGATAATGGTTTGGATTGCACAGGTCTTTGACGTGTTTGTGGTTTAGGTGAGCTATGAGCCCTTGTGGGTGGTGGGAGTGGGGGTCTATCTGCCAGGTTTTTACACTGTGAACTACCAAGACTGGAAGAGCTGACAGTATGCAGTAAGTTTTTCTTGGACGATGAAGGTGTGATTGAACCTTGAGTGTCAGAGGGTCTCCTGTCTGGTAATGGAGGTGGTGATGTGGGGTTACTGAAAATAGATTGTACTAGTTATTTGTAAAGCAAACATACCATCATAAAATATTATTATTCAATTTAGGGCACAGTTTTTTTAAATACTACAAAACAATATAACAACCATCAGGAAGGGGATACTTAATTGAATACATGTAATTCACATTTGTCTTACAGCCTGGCACTCTCAGCGTCAGGTCTGGAGTTCATTACGTTCTCATGTTGATCCAGCTTGGAGTTAATAAGAGTATGATATTGACTGGTATCAATTCAATACCTCTTTTTGTGTAGAAATTTATTATCCAATGCATATTCATACTACAGGTACATGTGGACTGAACTTACTTGGTTAAAAGTTGAGTGTTGTCGTTGGACTGCCGTGTATGTACAATAGGGCGAGGCCTGGTTGTTGCTGAAAAAGGTTATTAAATAAATATACATTTTGTACATGTTTGATAACAAAATTGCAAAGGCTTTCACACAGAAATATTTACATGTTTGTAATTCTGTAATTAAGAGAGGTAAAAATCTTGTACACAGACTATTTCTTTCAACACTTTTGAACTCTTTTCATTTGCAACAATCACACATATGCCTCAACTTTTGTGAGAATCTCTCTGGGATTTTCATTTTTTTATTGAAATGTATGGCTCTTTAAACATGCATGTTTATCAGACTTAGTGTCTTATGGAATCCAGAGTAAAATTTCCGAGATATCAATTCATTCCTGTGGGATCTTTTTTATGAAACGTGAATAGTGTAAGACCATTTAGTATTAATTGAAGCACTTTTCTGTAACATCAAATGAAAATGACCTAAAACATACATGTAGCTTTAAATATTCCCCTCCCCCCCCCCTAAAAAATAGACACTTTTCTAACTGGTAAACTTGCTTCAGATCTGCTTACCGGGGACATGAGGGGAAGTAAAGTTCCAGTTATCCTGAAGAATCGTGGGTAGTTCTGGATGACTCATGGTACAAGGACACACAGTGGTGAGAGCAGATAGTTTGTCTGCCTCTATCACATACTCCTCCACTTCCTCTGTCGTACCTCTACGATTTGGCTGTAAAAATAAGGAAATTATAATCAACAACACATACCTGTAGGTCATAGATATTTCAAAATACAGACTTAGTCATGCATATAACCAAAAGAGGGTTTTTTTCAATAAATATTAAGAAACATTCACTTGATCCACAAATTCTAATTCTCTTCACCTTTATAACTTGTATAAGTGGAAACAATTTGATAATAAATCCACCATGTGAACTAGTGTTGTAACGATAGTCGCCGCATCGTCACTAAGATATCCAAGTCGCTGACTATTGATTCTATTTTTCTCTCTTCACACCAAATGACACGTTAAATGCATCAGTATGGGAGACATGACTACAGATACTAGCACATACATGTACGAAGAGAAACATGTATATCTCTAACCACACATATCTTCTGGCAGATTATGTTAAAGTTTATATTCTAAATTTTGTCAAAAGTCGTGTGGAAATAAGATACTGTCCATCTGAATTAAGGTTAAAAATGTTTAAAGTCTGAAAATTTGTAATACTTCGATTATCACGAAAATCAAACAAAAGTACTCCTTTGATTGTGTCCAATAATCGATAGTAAATTTTATCTGATTTTACAACCCTGATGTGAAATCTGTGTGCTGCTTAAAAGAGCCAAGTGCAAAATTTTATTTTACACTTTATATATTAAGAAAACAACATACATGTGAACCTTTTGCCTCCACAAATCGGGAGGATTTTCAATTTTCATCTGGAGATTTGGCCTCTCGTCGGGAGGTTTTTAATTTTTCATCGGGAGGATTTATCGGTATTCGGACCCCCCCCCCCCCTTTTTTTAATCTACGGACGAATTTTCTCAACTCGCTTTTCAACAAGGACAGATTCCGCTCTCATACAACAACAAAAACAATGCGCAGTTCCGAGAGTTGTCTCAATGACGTCTGTTGATTTCTTTTACCTTGCTTCTGCTACTTGAGTACACTTGTACAGAAAATCAATAACTGCTCTTCATGGGGTTTAAACTGACCACTCATCATATTTAAATCCCATTGTTAGGAGAATACGTTATAAACAAGACAGTCATTATCTGCCTCAGGTTATACACGCTTATACAGAGTACGTGAATTACATGACGTCGCTTTTCCTACGCATCTATTTATTTATTTATTCATCAGCGAACTTTTACTGCATTTCTCACTTTTTCGTGTTATATATAAATATAATATGATTTTACGGCATCAAGAAGATTCCCCAATTAACCTTGTACATCAATTTGGTACGTGAATTTGACAACCCGTGTTAAGATGTACTGGGTATAACGTCCCCCGGGGAAGTCGAGTACCCATGACGGTGAAGAGAACGCGACGCTAATTGTTTTATTTTTCCAGCAATATACCTGTCACCTGTATAATTAGCACTTATTAAATTGATTGTCTGGTAACTACAGACAGCGTAATGCGTAATTTTGCATTTCATCTGGAGATATCTGGAGGATTTTGTGTTTTCGTCGGGAGGATTCTGTTTCGTCGGGAGGAATCGGGAGGACTATTTTTCATCGGGAGGGTCCTCGTTTCGTCGGGAGATTTCGTCCTCCCGCCAGGAGGTTCACATGTATTAAACAAGATAAAATGGAAATATTTGAAAACTGTCTTATTAATAGATGAAGTTACAAAGTTTCTAAAACTTTTGTACAAATATTTGTGAAAAGGGCCAGTCCCCTGGGTCCAAAAGGATAGCTTCATTACATGTACCATTCCTTTCAATTACGGAGAGGAGGTTCTTATGTAAGATTCCCAAGTACCTGAGTCTTTCCTAAAGCATTCACAATATTCTGGTCCATTATGTCATAGATAGAGTTATCTTTTCCTTTCTGTGTATGGAAAACATACATCCCATCTCCCATTGGAGCTACTCGACCAGCCTCAAGCATGAACTGTCCCTTTCCACTAGCCTCAAAATATCGCACACTCTTCATTGGCCACTGAGCAAGTATGGATCGGGAACTCTGTAACATGATCAATCGAGCATTTTTTTAAAATCAAATTTATATTAATTCTTTTTTTTTATCACTGATAAGTCAGATTGATTTGTACAAGCAACTATTATCAAATTACAAATAAAAATAATCTGATTTATATGATGTTTAATTCATTGTCAAGTCTGTCGTAATCAGTGGCCCATTAAACTATGTTTACTATATGAGCATGATGAGTTCACCAATAAGTGTGATGTCCGAAATTTGGTGATCCCTCAATTTGCGACTTCATCTTGAAGACTTATTTGATCATGTTGTTATGAAATGATATAAACTTCAAGTCAAAACTGGAAATAACTTGTATGTCTTCTTTCACAGACTCAATATAGAGTGAACATTAGGGCTGTCATGGTTTAGCCTTTAGTTGGTTCGGTTCAGTTGAGGAAAATGAACCGTGGTTCTCGGTTTTTTTGGTTCGGCTTGAGTGTGTGTTGTTTAATTCCATAAATGAGTTAGATAATGGTAAGAAAAACAAATCAACAAATAATTCTTTTTCATTTTTCTGCTTTGAAAGCATTTTTCTTCGAAATTTTACCAACATTCAATAAAATAACCAAACTACATAAAGTAAGATCTGAATCGAACCGACCAAGCCTGAAACAAATTTTCTGTTAACTGTGACAGCCCTAGTGAACATCATGATGATAAAGATAAAGGATAAATTTCACCAATTTTTTACTGGTACCATAAATTATGTTCACACAGCATTTTCCTGATTTTTTAACATGTTTAATGGCATGGTACCTGTAGTTCTCGTTTCAAATTTCACTTTTCAGGAAAGAATTAGAAATGGTCTCTATGAAATTGCAAACTGAGAAATTGTTCATGTACCTGTAAAGCTAGAGTTACACCCCATGGAGAGGCATGTAGAATGCAGTTAGCTCCCTTTGCCCCAATTCTTCTTTGTGCTTCAGAATTTTCAGGCTGAACCATTATCATGTCATCTATAGATAGAATATTTATAATCATGAGAAGAAAATAGAGAAATTAAAATTATGATACAGTTCAAATACATTTGGCCTACAAAACTTATACTTAATTTGACCATTAGCCTTGTTTATACAATATCCTTTCATGGCTTTAATGCCAAGATCTGGGATTTTTATACATGTTAATGTTAAAAACACAGCTATGAAACATTTTTCTTTTTTGGAAATGTCTAATCATGCAAACACCAGTTCAGCAATGTTTACCTTTAATTTGCTCTTTTAGCTGAGTCTGTGCTTGTATTACAAAGACAAACATATCCATGTGTCTTTGTTCGTCTGCAG
Organism: Pinctada fucata; assembly: GCA_028142955.1. Taxonomy (NCBI): domain Eukaryota; kingdom Metazoa; phylum Mollusca; class Bivalvia; order Pterioida; family Pteriidae; genus Pinctada; species Pinctada fucata. Next base: position 53,257,815 of record AP027109.1, read on the forward strand.
ACAAACAGAGGTATTTTTCTGGAGTGGTAAGCTCAAAGACATAAGCTCGATGTCGTGTGTTTGTAACCTTCTCAAGGCGGTAGCTGGGCCATAATGTGACAAGGTCTACAAAGAAATAAAAAATGTGTGTTTGTGAAACATAAATGCCCCAATCAGCATCTTTGTTTCAAAGATTGTAATCGTTATATTTTTGAAAGTGCCTTTTTCCTTCATAGTATTTTTCTTTATTTGAGATAAATCAACGAGTCAGACATCAAGCAGTTTAAATATGAGGTGAAGAAACAAAAAAAAAGTGTTTGCGTTTTTATGTTCAAAATTATTCTTTCACTCATTTCCGACTGTATGAACCGTATACACACGATGAACATGATGAAGAATGTTCAGTGGATTTAATTCATTTGTATCAATGAGTTGCTCAAACAGGCAAAAAACTTATAATTACCTTTTGGCACAGCATTTTTATTTTTCGGTTTTTTGTTATGATACTCAAGGACTGGTTTGTTTCCAACGCGTTTCAGAACAAAATATCGCTGTTTCCATGGATTATTCTTATTCCAGAGTGACTTTCCTTTGTTTCCACTTAACTTGTACAGATAGTCCTGAAACATAACAAATACACTTACAGTTATATGCGTTCATGAACATGATCTGTTACCAGATTAAATAAGAAATTATAGTCGATATATTTGCCACCACTGATATCAAATATACTTGTACAGAGCCTATAATGTTATGGTTTTTTTCTTAACAATACGTGTTTTAAAACTTTTGTAACTAATGGTGGAAGTTATATATGTTTGTGCAACCAATACTCACTCACAGTGGCAGAAAATAGATAATATTAGATAACAATTGGGAGTTTTCTATGTTAATATTAACGTGACTTCACCATGTTCACTATGCAATGTTTAAAACTACATGTAAATAAGTCTATGGAGAATGTCAGTGAGGCATACTAAAATTGACATAGAAAACTCCACTTCTCAACCTATTTTCTTTCACTGTGATGGTAAGTATTAAGTTTTACATACATACATGTGTGGCTTGCATCAATATGAAATCTATCCCCCAATATGTGCAAGTGCAATAATACTTTACTGTCTACGCAGCTCTCTTTAGAAATGAAAAAAATTGAAGTTTTTTTCTCATTTGTCAGAATAATTTCCAATTAAAATCATAATGGAAGATAGATAACTACATGTAATGGTTGATCTGTATGACCAATGCTAGGCTCACAGTAAAAGAATATAGTTTTAGACGCGGATTTTTTTATGTTAATTTTAGCGTGACATTAATGTTGACTTTCTCCATAGACTCAATACATGTACAAAACATTGTCAATGTCATGTTAAAAACCATGTAAAAAACTCCCCATTTAATAGGGCTGGGACGATACTGCACCCACCCTATCCGATACGTATCATGATACCTGATATACGATATATACCACGATATTCAATTCATTGATAAACCTTCTGAATAAAGCCTGTGTTTGTGAAACACAAATGCCCCCAGTGGCATCTTTGTTAGTATGAACACTATTTTCTGTTAAGTACATGTATGTGAGGTCACTGGGTTAAAAGGTCAAAGGTAAAGGTCACGAGGTCAAACATTTTGGTATCAATGGAAAGGTCTTGTCACAAGGTATACACATGTGAAATATGAAAGCCATATCACTTACCATTCAAAAGTTATGCCCAATGTTAAAGTTTTTGAAAAGTAGGTCAAAGGTCAAGGTCACGAGGTCAAAAATTTTGGTATCAATGGAAAGGTCTTGTCACAAGAAATACACATGTGAAATATGAAAGCCTTATCACTTACCATTCAAAAGTTATGTCCAATGTTAAAGTTTTTCGGACAAACAGACAGACAAACAGACGGACAGGCCAAAAACTATATGCCCCCGAATCTTTAATTCTGGGGGCATAAAAATCTGTTTAATGGTATTTATATTCATCATTAAGTTGCTTTTTTTATTCAACATAAGTTATATTTATTAAATGCTAGCTGTCTGTTTAGAATAAAGATGAACAAAATAAATAAACAGTCTATGAAATAAAAACATAATCTTTTAAAATAAGAATAAAGAAGTCAAGAAAATTTCTGAAGTGAGCAGGGTGGACAGTTGTTGTAATGCATTTATAGGTAGGCCATATGTGGGCAGTGTGCGCAAAATTTTTTCAGGATTACTGGGCATTTGGTCCAGTAAAAATAGACCTTCTTCATATTGGCTTAAGACTTACATTTTAGACACGCCTAGACCCAACATCTCATCTTTTGACATTATTTCTGTGACGTTATAGATCTGCTACGACGTCATAGTTAAAAGCTACGTCAAATCTTGTGATGTCAGGTCTTAGGATGTGTAAAATGCAAGTCATCTGTGGTAATGTGAAAATCATCTATTGAGGTTTTACACGACCAAGCCAAATATTACTGGACCAGACCTTTTTATCTATAGAAAATGTAACTATTGTAAGGTACATTAAATACATGTTGATGTTACATGGCAATTTACTGTTTTCTTTTTTCTCTTCATATATTTCTTGTAAAAGGTAAAGGTAAAGGTAAAGGTAGGGTTTGTAGTGTTCAAGGTTTGGCCCGGGTTCACTGCTTAATAATCAAGAGGAAGAATGAGTACAACTCGTCATACCCAAATGCAGATTTGCCTTTGGGTATGACAAGTTGTACTAAGAGGGGTGGACAGGGTGAAAGGGAGGGGGAGAAAGGGGGCGGGAGGAGGGAGAGAGAGGGGAGGGAGGAGGGAGGGAAGGGGGGAAAATGGGAGGGAGGGAGGAGAAAGGGGGCTGGGAGGAGGGAGGTAAGGGAAGGGTGAAAATGGGGAGGGAGGAGGGGGGGGGGGAGGTAAGGGGGCAGGAGGGGGAGAGAGGTACCCCCGTCAGCCCCCCCCCCCCCCTACTAAGGAAGAATATGAGTATTAATTGGAAAATATTCTGACAAATGAGACAAAACTTCATGTTTTGATTTCCAGAGCGTGAATTGACGTGAACAGCAAGTATCCTGGAATCATGGAAGATTATTTTTTTCTTTAAGACTTCAGGAAGGGGGAGGGGGAGTATTGTTTGTTTGACAATCAGGTGTAATTTCCTAAAAGAAAGAATAGAAGTACATTTATAAGCAATGGCGATTTTCATAGAATAACTTGATACACCTTCAGCAAGACTTAGTCGGGTTACTGTACTGTAGTGTATTGCAAAACACAACAACTGAACAAACCAAGCCCAGAATGTGATACCCACTGCACTCTTGTTTACAAGAATTTATTTCATGAAAGTCATGTCGTACTGTAAAATGTACAAAAATAGAAAGACAATGACATATTTAATAAATATACTAATTATAACTCACGAGAGAAAAAAAATTTAAACATTTTTCACATATTTTCATTTTACCTCGTAGATAATCTCTTCATCTGTCGCCATTTTGGGTCATGCTTCTCACGTTCGGTCAAGCTGAACCGTTCCGCCCCAATAACTCGATTACAGCTGTTTATGTTGTGACGTCACAATCGCGCTCTTCGTGAGATTTCATTTACATCAATGAAGCCCAACAACAGTATGCAAGTGAAAAAGAAAGGAGTAAAAATGTAGCTGTTTTATAAAGAAACGGTGGATTAACGGATAATGTCTTCTTACCTTATATTTATAGGGTTATGTCTAACCATTACAGGATGTTTCAGTTCCTCTAAAGTCATCGGTAAGTAACAGAGTAATACACGATTGCAGTACAGTACTGACTTGACATATGACATATTTTTGATTTGTGAAGTTTACTGGTCATTGAATGCAACAAACACCACAGTACGCTTTGTGCTATTTCAATTTTTATGTTTTACTTATTTTAAAAAAATGAAATCAATTGTTTTCTCTGCTGAGGAAGGCATGGACTAGTTAACCCCCCCCCCCCCCGTCCACTTTCAGCTTTGTATGTTTATCTCACCTGCATAATAATCAGGTACCTGCAGGTAAATGGCTTTCTGTTTCACTCTGACAATGACATGGAATTATGCATGTTCAACCAGTACTGTTCCCATTATCTGCTTATGGGTTTCGAAAAAAATCTCTATGTTAGGCATGGTCCATTTAATATTTTGGGGGCTTGGGGGTTTTTTGTATACATGTACATCAATGTCTTGAAGAGAATTGCAAACAAGATATTTTTTTAAAAGATAGATGGTTAGTCATGAAATCTCTTCTGAAAATTTATTTATAAACTTTTTGGTCTCAACGTTTTGCACGTGGTAGAAAATTAGAAATGGATAAAGTCTGAGAGTTGTAATCGAAATAGTATGGCAGTTATTTGGAGACAATTAACATCATGGGAACACACTATATATGTAAGCCTTTAGGAAGTTTTTTTTTTCTTGAACATGTATTCTTTTGATAATTTCAAATATGAAATTGGCCATTAGATTAAAAAAATAAAGTTCTGATAGAAAATATCTGTGCCTTACGGGCGGGTAGTACATTTACAGTGTACATGAACATTGTACAAACCTACAAACAGTCCCTCTAGGACATTGGTAAATCAATCAATTTTCAATGGTAAGTTATGTCAACATCATTATGAATATGATTTTGATGTGCATTTTCAGCAGAATGATCATGATGATGGTGCATGAAATATTGTTTAGATTAAATTTTAACATATATTTTTTATCAAATTTTGCTGGAAAATCAAAGGTTCACCTATTAGGTTTTTTTGCAATTAATTTTTTTTCTACTACTTGTATACAATGTATTTTCATCAAGGGGAGATAAATCCTTAACACAAATTTAACCTTATGAAAAATATTTCTTTTTATGCCCCCGGAATCAAAGATTCGGGGGCATATAGTTTTTGGCCTGTCCGTCTTTTTGTTTGTCTGTCTGTCTGTGTGTTTGTCTGTCTGTTTGTCCAAAAAACTTTAACATTGGGCATAACTTTTGAATGGAAGGTGATAGAGCTTTCTTACCGGTATTTCACATGTGTATTTCTTGTGACAAGACCTTTCCATTGATACCAAGATTTTTGACCTCATGACCTTGACATTTGACCTACTTTTCAAAAATTTTAAAATTGGGCATAACTTTTGAATGGTAAGTGATAGGGCTTTCAAATTTCATATTTCATATTTCATATTTCAATTTCATATTTCACATGTGTATTCCTTTTGACAAGACCTTTCCATTGATACCAGAATTTTTGACCTCGTGACCTTGACCTTGACCTTTGACCTACTTTTCAAAAACTTCAACATTGGGCATAACTTTTGAATTGTAAGTGATAGGGCTTTCATATTCCACATGTGTATTCCTTGTGACAAGACCTTTTATTGATACCGAAATTTTTGACCTTGTGACCTTGACCTTTTATCTAATAGCTATTTTCCAAAAACTTTAAGTTACATTGGGCATAACTTTTGAATGGTAAGTGATAGGGCTTTCATATTTCACATGTGTATTTGTTATGACAAACAAAGGAGGGGATCTCCAACAACACAGACATTTCTATTGATACCACAATTTCATACCTTGACCTCGATCATGTTGAGCTACTTTACTAAAACTTTAACATTGGGCATAACCTTTGAATGATTAGTGATAGGGCTTTGATATTTCACATGTGTATTCCTTGTCACAAGATTTTTCCATTGCTACCAAACATTTTTAACCCAGTGACCATGACCTTGACCTTTCACATACTTAACAGAAAATGGTGTTTATACTAACAAAGATGCCACTGGGGGCATTCATGTTTCACAAATTTTATGTCTACTAGGCAAGTATATATCATATGACACAGAAGAATATAATATTAGATTATGAACACACCTTATTTCAATGTTTTTGGCGTAACCCTTGAACTCATTAGTCGAATTAACATATGATTAAATCAAAAGTATTTTTAGATGTAATATTTTCAGTTATGATACAATTCTTCTTGAATTCCATGTTTATCGTGTATTGACCAAATTTGATTTGAATGGAGGATAACAAGTCCGCAACGGTAATAAATCATGTAAATCAAAACAAGATAAAACTACCTTACGTGCTTTACATAACTGAATTTATCAGTTCATTTGAGTAGCATCTAGTCCTAAACCATTAATGATCACAAAAGAAATGGAGATTCCTTTCCCATGGCCATGATAACAGAGGGGAATATTGGATCAATGAATGTCAGGATTGTGTAGGCGCTCCTCCGTGGACTCTGGAAATAATCTGTCATTTAACAATGCAGTCACACAAAGAAGGAGTGGGAGTATAATGGCTTCAATTAATGATGTATTGCCTGGAATTTCCAGCAGTTTACCGCTCTGTATCCGAGTTTGATTTGGATATATTTGGTAGATTATATTGATAACTTCTGTTTGATGATGTAAATTGTAAAACAATAGAAAAAACTAATTAGATGCAAGTTAATCACTAATTACATTTTAGCACGTTCAAAAAAAAAAAGCAGCTCTTGTAATAATAATTGTATAATTCACAGGGCTGTCTTTTTCAGAACATTTGAGTTTCCTAGTTCTAGTGATAAAATATAGATGATTTCAGCACCATTGCCAACAGCATGCATAAGATGTTGGCTCTCTTTGACAAACCAATCCAAAGATATTTTTGTTGGGGGGAGGGGGGGGGGGCGTTTAAAATGGTAAGTACAGCTAGGCTAGGAAGAAGTGTTGATACATGTAAGGCACGGTCCATTTGATATTCTGGGGGGGGGGGGGCTTGGGTTTTTTGTCGGAGCAAGATTATTTTTTTCAGCCCGGACCAGGGCAAAATTATTTTTTTCTTGCAAAGTTGGAGCTAGGAATTTTTTTTTATAACAAAAAAGTAAAAAACTTTGAAAAATTTTCGGGAATTTTATGGTTATTCTTCAAATTCAGATAACTTGTAAGAGCAAGATTATTTTTTTCTGTCACACCATAAGCAAATTAATTTTTTTCATCAAAATTCAGAGCAAAATTATTTTTTCGAAAAAAAAACTAAGCCCCCCCCCCCCCCAGAATATCAAATGGACCGTGCCTAAATATTCTCTCGTCTTTTCCTCGGTTTCTCTGCATTCCAGAATTCGAAATTGAATGGATGAAATGTTGTGACAAATTGTTCATGGAAATTATGCGCGATGAAAATCAAAGGGTGCAGTCTGATTTGATCTTTTTTTATTTTCTTCACAAGTTAAAGTATTGCCGCCAAATTGAATTTAGCCGTGTTTCGTGTATGACACTACCTTTTTTTGCCAACTCATACATCTCGTTGTTACCATCTAATGTTTTTGAAATATTAGCATAAGATTTGTATAACGCAAATCCGGTACATGAAATCAATTTTAAATCAAAATTCAACTGAATGTGTGAAAAACATTGAATCTTACGGTAAATCTCATTGAAGAAAGCAATTGGTTGTTCGACACGATAATAAAATAAACAGGAGAATTTGTATCAATCAAACTTTTCGTGGTTTTTGCACTGAAGCATAAAATTTGAACTTTAGTGAAAAATCAAGCTTAACGAAAATGATGAAATACGGACGTAGGAAATAAATAACATTTGGTAATATTTAAAATGTTGTGTGTATACATTTAAAATAAGCGATGTCGCTGTCCATCGTTGGGGTTTGGGATGTTTTATCTCGTTACGCTTGTTCGGCCTTGTAAATACACAGAGTATAGAACAAAATAAATAAAACAAATTAAGGGACCAATAAGACTGATGGCTTTCCGTTTTTTTTTCTATCAGTAACTCATTTATCTATCAGACAATTTCTTTTTAACTTTTAAGAGATCAGTTTGTTAAGGTCACTCCTGTGTTATCAGGAAAAAGGACAAACTTCTCTCACATTTTGCATAAAAGCGGCATTTCAAATATTAAACAATCTGGAAGTAGTAAAGTATTTTCACAAATAAGCTAGTTACAGTGCAACGAAGACGCTATTTTCTTATTCGGTTATTTTCCTGTCTTCTGAAGACAGGCAACGAAGATGCTATTTTCTTATTCGGTTATTTTCCTGTCTTCTGAAGACAGGAAATTAACCGAATAAGAAAATTGCGTCTTCGTTGCACTGTAACTAACAAATTAGCATGATAAAAATGGAAATTTTAAGATTCAATACTCCATTTTCATAGATGAGAGAAAAATTGTCCGCGGCCGAGGTTCGATCTCAGAACCACAGGAGTATGACACATTCTCCGTAAACCCCCCTGAGTCAAATATCCCCCGGTAGTCAAACACCCATCTCGGGTGGATATTTGACTCAGGGGGTTCACGGAGAATGTGTCATACTCCTGTGCTCAGAACTAGCGTTTTACATGACGTTCATGTTTTATAACCCAGGACTGTCTTTAAATAAGTGCATCCCCTCTTGAAAGTATTTTCAGATCTAGAGAATTGGGAAGAATCGTCATAAACAATGATAAAGGAAAAAATCTAAATGGTTGGAAATACGAAGACATCTTATGTGTTTTCTACATTTTTGGACATTTGGACATGCTCTTGAAACTGCACTGAGCATGATTGTACAACAACAACAACAACAACAAAAGTCAGTAGCACCTGGCCCTTCCACCTCTTTATTGGGGAGGGGGATAAATAGTCATAATGGCAGATTTTTATAATAAATAAAAATATCCAGAAAGACAGTTTACTGCATCTTTGAAAATAGGGACAATTTTCGATCAAATATACACATTGTAAACAAATATGCATGATCCTCATAAGTAGCAGGTTTGCTAACGCTCAATATGCTCTATACATTGATGCATGCTATAGACGTGATAACAGTTGGGCAGGTGCGCTCTCTCCCAGACAGTCCATCAAAGATAGATTTATCGCATTTATCAACTGTTTATTACACCAATATATTGATTAGGGAGGTAGAAACGCGACGGTAAACCTTTCAAAATTACATATACTTATTAGTTTACGGATGGCAAACCTTGTGACGCTTTTTGATGTGGAAGCAATCTTTGGTATTAGCTATGTCGTCTGCTTTACAGATCAGACGATTGATTATGTATCCATATTTGGCATCGATGAAAGGAATATGTAACTCCACCAAATTAATGACCTGGATACAGAATTGTCCATCGATTGAATCATTTTAGATTATCAGTAAGCCTTGTATGTGGTATTAATACGTGTACTTACTGATTACGGATCGATTGACAAATCTTTCATCTTTGTCCCTGATCGATCGGAGAGTTGACCAGATGTTTATATAGTTAACATTTCCTGTGAATGCGATATAAATTTGACCATTGAAAGACCGAGGACGTGCCTTCGACGTTTGATCAATAGCAGTTTCTCTCCATTAGTTTGTCTAATTCAAAACATAAGGCATAGCGAAAATTGTAAGACATTCCCACTAGAATATAATGGTAAAACGAAATGATATGCCAAGAAATGAATGGCTCCTATTATAATTTTAAGCAAATCTGACGAGTAATTCTGCTAAATAGTAAGGTTTTTCAAATTTAAGTAAGGAATTTCCAGTCCCCCAAAACAGGCGATTCCAGCCCAAACTACAGTACTTTTTACTTCTTTAACTCATTACTGCTGTAAGCCAATCAGAAACATCAGGGAACGCCAACATTCAGATCCCCTCGCCCTTTATTTGTAACGGCATAAAAAGGAAAAGGTCGAGGCTGATCCGAATGGGATCGCCAAATGTCCGACATCGAACCTCCTCGCTTTACTTTATGACGTCATATCGGTCCGTCAAACAATGTTTTGGCGGATCATTCATTTTGGCGTCATTATAGGGGATAAGTCTCCCAAAATTAAGATGTCCTCAAATTGAATTTGATTCATGGTCCAGTCCATGATTCGTTGAAAATGATACCGATGTACGTAAAATGGGAGAACATCTTTTGGAAAATTCAAGGGCGTCATAACCCTGTTACCCCCTCCATATCTGCGCTTGCGAAAGTTGATCAAAGTAATAAATTACAATAGTACACAGTGTAGTACGATTATCTTATGAACAAAAAAAGCAAATTTTCTTAATTGAGTTCGAGTTTTAAAAAGCATACTTCTGGAATGAATAGCCGTAGGTAATTTTCGTATGTTTACACATATATTTAACAAGCTATTGGAGAGAAAAATACGTTTCCTCTATACATTCACTCTTATGATAGACAAAATCTTATTATTAGGGGTGTTGTATACCGAGATTAAGAATTGTTTATGAAAGAGATCACGATTTCACATGTACGTAATTCAATATAAAGTATTAAGTTAACTACACGGTCAATACACAGAGTACGTCCCTCTCTCAAGTTCGTGTTTTGATGTTGAAATTATCACGGACATGCGAGCATGTCCCTCTATCGAGTCTATGGAAGTTGAGTATTATATCAGATGAAATCAATTTTCTCCAATGCCCCCTTCGTTATCTTATATCTTTGAACTGTAATAAAATCTTATGGAGAGAGATGGGTCATACGAACTTTGTTTTTTACTTCTGTGTATGTCTTTTAATACCGGTATCTGTTTCTTAGACTCAATCGTTTGTATTTGTTGAACTCGCTGGAATGTCAATGTAAGAACAGAAAGATTGATGGACAGACAGACAGACTGACTGACTGACAATGAAAGTTGTAAATCATGTCGAATTACACAAATGCTTCGCAGAGGAAACTCATTGTATCTTGCCAATACACATGATACAAAGTCTAATACCTCCTCGTTAACCAGTAGAACAGGCGGGGGACTGTGATGTAGAGTAGACAGGCCTACTATTTCTTTACTTGTGTCACGCAATTTGAAAGAAACCGTTCAAGGAATTCATTGCTCTAGAAACCTAGAAAAAAAATATCGATCCCTAGTGCGGTTATTATAGCAGAGAATTTCCTTTCAGAATTGTGAAAAGGAAATGGTTTCTAGGAAGATACTTCTCTTTGATGTTATATGTAATAAATTGTATATTTAAGGGTTTCTCGACACTCCGTCTGACATAGTTTTTTTATGATAAAAAAGAAATGTCTAGTTTGCATCACATATGATGAGTGGGCTTATTTTAGAATTTTTAACCCTGTTTCCAAACATGTGGGATAGAGGACTGGGTAGAGGTGGAGATAGAATGTTTTGTCTTTTTACAAGTACATAATTATAACTTTTCTGTCTTCTTTTACAGATAATGAATGGGCAGAAATTATCAAAAGGTTGGAGGGGGGAGATTTTTACCCAGAGTATGCCAGACGTGATAATAAGAATCCATATCAGCAAAAAGGTAAGAAAAGAGGGCCATTGGAAGGAAAGAAATCTTTGCAACACTGGAGTTATTTTCATCGCTGGAAAATACGGTTTTCTAGCTCTCCCTTGTAATTGTTTTAATACACGTTGATCTATATGTTTTTAAACACTTACAACAAATCCTACACGTTTTCTTGCTTTCTGTTCTATATTAACATGATTAAGTGTAAATTTCATCAAAATCATTTAATATTATAAATCAATGGACAGGAGTGATAAATTGAATTTTGCATATCTCTCAATTTTGAGAGATATGCAAAATTCAATTTATCACTCCTGTCCATTGATTTATAATATTAAATGATTTTGATGAAATTTACACTTGACTTAATCATGTTAATATAGAACAGAAAGCAAGAAAACGTGTATCGTTCCTGGCCCTCAGACTAGGTATTAGCTTGAAAGGAAAAATCTTCTCAAGTTTGGAAGTCATTTAACATGTTTAAGAAACTACATGTGTATGTAGTATGTCTATGTGTTTTGAAACTATTTTTGAAATGAATTTATCAATACGTGTATCTCATCCCCACTCCCCAGGGCTGCATGTAAAACTATGTCAAATTATTTACTGAGGTAAATCCAGTCGCCAATGAACCAAACAAGCGCTATGTGTTGTCTCCTTTCCCTTTCCACACCGCTCTACAATAATCCATATTCATAATAGGATATTCCCCGAGGTGTTTATTTGCTGATAATCACTGACGTCATTTGTCCAAATTAGATGATTGTGTTATTTAACCTACTGTTTTCCACTGCGATCCCTAGTTGAGACACGTTAGAAAAACTAGCTTTTTTGGATGATCGTCCTATTTCATCTCGATAGAAAGATAATATATATTGAACCTTACATTATCTGTAAGGAGCTGATAAGATACGGGCCGTTTTTAGCCCTAAATTTCGTGCCGTATTCCTTCCACATGACGGTACATATGCAAAAAAAAAAAAAAAAAAAGATAATCATTATTGAAATATAATGTATTTGAAGACTTTTTGTATGTTTTACTTTTCGATGAAATACTCCCAAGACTTTAAAATGAAGATCCAAAGAGGTAGGGGGTACTCGGGTAATAAAACTGATAATATTGACCATAAACGTAGAAATTTTAGAATATTTTGTCTGAAATGGATAAATATTAACTAAAAGATATCAAATACATCAACATTGTACATCAGAAATACATTTCGAAAGTTCTATTTCCTTTAATCGGTAAATAATGAAATCCGGAACTCAAAATATGGTCTTATTTTGTATGAAATGGCTATAATAGACTTCAAGCTTTTTAGCGCGAAATACACATTAGCGGAGAAATCCACATCGCTCTTGCTTATTTCTCTCCTAAATGTTGTACATTTCATTCGATCGTATTTAGAACACATTTTTTATGGATTCAGGAGAAAAAATAGTCAAATTTTCCATATTCAATGATCTTAAAGATCGTTTCTTTAACAAATGCACCCCCCTTCCTTTTTTGGTTTTTCGTCTCTGGGGTTGTGTTCCCCCCGGAGATACAGAACCCCACTTTTCCAGATAATTTGTATCATGGATATACACCTGCAGTATAAGTGGCGTTCTGTATCTCCGGGGGGAACAATGTTCAAAAAAACTTTTCCGTTTTCTATTGGTTTCTATGGGAAAAAGACAAGTTTTGACCCAAATATTAGCATTATTATGAATAATTGATCTAGAATAACTTCAGAGTTTGATGGGATACTGTATTTGTATTAGATTAACGAACGATTTCTCTGAAAAAATTCATTTTCAAAATTCCACTTTTTAGGGCAGATTTTACGTCTTATCTTATCAGCTCCTTTGTAAAAATTCTAATTGTTTTACTTGATTTTCTTAGTGGTGTTAAGGCTCTCGTTCTGGTCGTTTCTCTGCATTTCAAGGCAGATTTTCTCTGTTGACATTCTCATTATTGCAGTTTGCAGATGAGAATTCAATATTGAACTATTTTTTTTCCAGCTAACTTTAACAAAGTTTTGGCTATGTTGATACCGATGTAGTTATCGGGCGGGAAAGGAACTTATCGATATTTCGGTCAAAGTCTTATCAGTCGTTGACAATGGCCTATTTCGGATATATGGATATATAGAAGGGGAGATTTAGATTCAAGGGTATATTTTGGTACTCTCTGTCATTGATAGCTATTTCAAGAAACAAGCTGCTTCGGCTGGACATACGCATTTACTCGTACTACCAATTCTTGTATTTTTTTGTAGTTGGCCTTACTGTTATGGCATCATGCTGCATGCACCAGATAAAATACAGCTTTTGACATTTTCTTTTATTAAGTCAAGTTCGTGTAAAATGATGAAATGGAGAATTATATCATTCTACCTTAATTGAAAATCCTTGAGGAGGTTAATAGCAGCTTTATTTTGCCAGAAATAGTAAATCTGATAAGTGCAGAATTTGTCCCGGAACCGCTCAATAAAGCTGAATATTGCCTCATAGGGTTGTTACCATGACGACTTGGTAATGGTCGTGAATTGTGAATGGAATCGTAGGGAGAGGAATGACAATTGTTATAGCTTTGCTATGGCAGTTACATGTACATGTGCTTAGTAATTCTTAGAGAATAACAGTGGGTATATATCATTATGAATTAATGTATTTGACTTTAAATAGCCTGTTATTTTATGAGTTTGCTTCGGATAGCAAAGTACTTGCGTCTGATGCTGTGCTAAAAGTTACCTGTCAAATAATTCAATACATTTTTTGTACATACAACGACACAAGACAGTATAAAATATAACTTAATTCTGTTACAATGCGCTTTTTGCAACACAATGTCGTGGTACGGAAATAAAATGGGTTGTACGTCCGTTAGAGGATACCTTTGTAAAAAATTATTCTGAAGAAAATAACGCAAATTTTCAAGCAAATTAGTTTTCGATAACTAAGAAATGTTTTGTTCATTTGTCAAACTGCAAGCTCAGAACCTTTTTTAAGGACATTTCTTAGAATAATTATAATCATTTTTAAAACATGAAATTTGTTTGAATTGCAAGAAGATAATTTATTTCGAAGTTATCTTTTTTTTAGATATGTATTTTTTTAGTGTACATTTTGATATTTTTTGCATCTTCGATTAAAAATACAACCGACGAAATAGAATTTTATACTGTATGTTCCAAGTAGATTCCAGCCTTCTAGAAGCCGGTCTGATTAAACCAGTCCGATTAAACCAGTCCCTTCTCATTTATACAACGTAGGAGAAGGGAGGAGGGTATCAGAATGCCCAGGAAAGACCCATATGCACAGCAGAACTTAAAAAACCTATTCCAAAATTTGATAGTGCTGGTAAAACATAATGTTAAAACGTAGGCGTATTGCGACCTCATTTCCCACACACAGATACTTCTACTTCCAAGAATTTACATCTGATAGACTTTGTTAAAAAAAAAAAAACACGAATTCATGCCCCCTTTGGTGTCTTTGTCAGTATTAATACAATTTTCGATCAGAGGTCAAGGTCACGAGGTCAAAAGGTTTGGTATTAAATTATAATGGAAAGGCCTTGTCACAAGAAATACACATGTGGAATATGAAAGCCATATCACATACCGTTCAAAGTTATGCCCAATGTTAAAGTCTTTGAAAAGAAGGTCAAAGTCAAGGTCACATGGTCAAAAACTTTGATATCAATGGAAAGGCCTTGTCATAAGGAAGACATAATTATTTGAGATATGAATATCACTCGGTCACTGTTACAAATTATGCCCAATGTTCAAGTTTTTTAAAAGTAGGCCAAAGTCAAGGTCAAGAGGTCAAAAACTTTGTTATCAATGCAAAGACTTTGTCACAAGAAACACACATATGGAATATGAAAGCCCTGTCACGTACAGTTATAAAGTTATGCCCAATATTAAAGTTTTTGTGTCGCCTGCACTTTGTCCGTTGTCCGTCTGTCCGTCCGTCTGTCTGTCTGTCACACTTTGGGTGTCACAGCCCATAACTTTTGATTGGTAAGTGATAGGGCTTTGATATTTCACATGTGTATTCCTTGTGACAAGACCTTCCTACTCATACCATAATTTTTGACCTAGTGACCTTGACCTACATATTTGACCTACTTTTCAAAAAAATTAAGAATGGATATATCTTTTGATTGGTAGGTGATAGGGCTTTGATATTTCACATGTGCAATCCTTGTGGCAAGACCTTTCTACACATACCATAAATTTTGACATTGTGACCTTGACCTAGATATTTGACCTACTTTTGAAAAAAGATAAGATTCGCTATATCTTTTGATTGGTAAGTGATAGGGCTTCGATAATTCACATGTGTATTCCTTCTGACAAGACCTTTCTACACAGACCATTAAATTTGACCTTTTGACCTTGATCCAGATATTTGACCTACTTTTCAAGAAAAGTAATATTGGCTATATCTTTTGATTGGTAGGTGATAGGGCTTTGATATTTCACATGTATTTTCCTTGTAACAATGCCATTCTACACATACCATTATTTTTTTTACCTTTTTACCTTGACCTACATATTTGACCTACTTTTCAACAAAATTAAGAATGGATATATCTTTTGATTGGTAAGTGATAGGGCTTTGGTATTTCACATGTGTATTCCTTGTGACAAGACCTTTCTACACAGACCATAAAATTTGACCTTTTGACCTTGATCTAGATATTTGACCTAGACCTACTTTTCAAGAATTTTGATCCACTTTCTAGAATAATAATCAAACCGCTTCGCAGGCGACACAAGCATTCCTTGGATTGCTATTTTTGAAAAGTTGGTCAAAGTCAAGGTCACGAGGTCAAAAATTTTGGTATCAATGAAAAGGTCTCGTGTCAAGGAATACATAATTATGTGAAATATGATAGCCCTGTCACTCACCATTCAAAAGTTATGCCCAATGTTAAATTTTTAGAAAAGTAGGTCAAAGGTCAATGTCAAGGTCACAAGGTCAAAAAGTTTGCTATCAATTATAAGGCCTTTTCACAAGGAATACACACATGAAATATGAAAGTTCTATCACCTACCATTTAAAAGTTATGCCCAATGCTAAAGTTTTTGCCTCGGACAAACAGACTACAGACAAACATACGGCCAACCAAAACTATATGCCCACGAATCTTTGATTCCGGGGGCATTCTGATTTACGAGTTATGTACAAAATGACGATTTTTAAACTTTATATAACAAATACATATAACCATGATAACTAGCGACTTTTTAGCTCACCTCGACGAAGTTGAGATGAGCTTATGCTATAACCCCGGCGTCCGCGTCCCCGTCCGCGTCCCCGTCCCCGTCCGCGTCCGCGTCCGGTTAAAGTTTTTGGGCAACTCAGTATCTGACAAAGTACTGATGCTACAGTAACCAAACTTGCACAAGTGATTTATCTTGGGATGCTGAGGTGAACCCATGTATCGGATGCAGCATCTGACCTACATTTTCCGGTTGAATAATTTTGTCAATGTCTGGTTAAAGTTTTTGGGGTAGTTCAGTATCTGACAAAGTACTGATGCTACAGTAACCAAACTTGCACAAGTGATTCATCTTGAGATGCTGAGGTGAACCCATGCATCGGATGCAGCATCTGACCTACTTTTTCCGCTTGAGTGAGTTTGCCTTATAAGGCCAATATTGAGCAAAGTATAAGTGCT
Source organism: Pinctada fucata (assembly GCA_028142955.1). Classification (NCBI taxonomy): domain Eukaryota; kingdom Metazoa; phylum Mollusca; class Bivalvia; order Pterioida; family Pteriidae; genus Pinctada; species Pinctada fucata. The sequence continues at coordinate 53,274,708 of AP027109.1, forward strand.
ACATGTACCAAACTTGCATAATGGATGTATCTTTGATCAAACTTTCATAAAATGACCTTGACCTACTTTTTCCACTTGAGTGATTTTGCCTTGAAAGGCCAATATTGAGCAAAGTATAAGTGCTACATGTACCAAACTTGCATATTGGATGTATCTTTGATCAAACTTTCATAAAATGACCTTGACCTACTTTTTCCACTTGAGTGAGTTTGCCTTTGAAGGCCAATATTGAGCAAAGTATAAGTGCTACATGTACCAAACTTGCATATTGGATGTATCTTTGATCAAACTTTCATAAAATGACTTTGACCTACTTTTTCCGCTTGAGTGATTCTGCCTTTAAAGGCCAATATTGAGCAAAGTGTAAGAGCTACATGTACCAAACTTGCATATTGGATGTATCTTTGATCAAACTTTCATAAAATGACCTTGACCTACTTTTTCCACTCGAGTGATTTTGCCTTGAAAGGCCAATATTGAGCAAAGTATAGGTGCTACATGTACCAAACTTGCATATTGGATGTATCTTTGATCAAACTTTCATAAAATGACCTTGACCCACTTTTTCCACTTGAGTGATTTTGCCTTTAAAGGCCAATATTGAGCAAAGTATAAGTGCTACATGTACCAAACTTGCATATTGGATGTATCATTGATCAAACTTTCATAAAATGACCTTGACCTACTTTTTCCCACTTTAGTGATTTTCTTATTATACATGTACTTAGAGATATGTTTTAATTGAACTTTGCTGCCGCGAGGTGAGCTTCGTAATCTTTAATTACACTATGTTTAAAAGTCATACAGTAAATGATGATATATCATATGATGACCCGGAATCACATGCAAAAATACAGAAGGTTGGTGCTTTGCTATCTAAAGCAAGCTCATGTACAAACGTCCGAAAAGTCAAAGTTTAACCTACAGTACGGACAAATCGTCAGAGCACTGTTTATGTTCTAGCCAAATTTGGACAAATCTAGTCATTGATCCCTTTCTTTATTAGTTGATCAGCGCACGCATTTCTTTATGATTGAAGGATCATATATGGCCGTATGTGATTTATTTACATGTGTATGTATTTAATTTAGATATAGAATGATATTTGCCATGATTTAAATGTTGTTTTTTTTTACTACAGTTAATGATGTTATAGGCGACGATAGAAGTTTCGATACCTACGTTGAAAAGCCAGTGTCAGAAGATAATAGTAATAAAGTGTTGGACCTTGAAGTGAAAAATAACATACAAGATGGCGGTCAGCAGGGTACAACAGAGTCTACGCAAACAGACACCAATTCTTCTCACCCCCACCCTCCCAATCCCCTCCCTCATATACAGGATATCCCGGGTAGTACGGCCAATAAACACTATATTGTCTTCTCAGCCGATAGTCTACTTTTTATAGGTAAGATCATACACTTCTTTCATTCACTTAACCATCGATTACGATTTTAAAATTTAAAAGTGTACACTGGGATCGATACATCAATTTTCGGTCTCCAGGCATTCGTCAAGTGAAAGAAGCTACTAATTCATTTTACATGGTACATGCGGAAGATCCGAAAACCTGTTTATAAAAGTGATTGTCTATCCTCTCGGAGACTAACGTGATTGTTTACAATTTGAACTCTAAAAAATTGTAATCATTCGTCTTTATACTGTACATTTTCAGGCAATTGATAAATGAAAAGACGCATACTTGTATTGTACAGTAATAGTCTAGTTGCCAAATGGCTATTTTGGGGGGAACCCAAAAAAATGTTACGCACAAAATGTTTTTGCATGAAAGTGATGTTAATACCTTCTACTTTGATAATCCGGCGGATGCCACTCTGGCATCCTTGGGCATTTCGAAATTTTTGGGAAAAAGTGTGATTTTTCAAAGAAAAACAGGTGAAAATAGGAAAAACCCAATTACTTTGTCAATGTTGTAGCTAGAAACACAGATTTGGTATCAAAAGAACAGCAATTCCATTGCCTTTAAGTCTCAAGCTCAGTTTATCAATTTACTCGTCTATAAAATGGGGAAAATTATGGATTTTCAATGAAAAACCGTTGAAAATTGGGAAAATGTCATATCTTTTTTCATACTGTAGATAAAATAACAATTTTGGTACCAAACGCACAATAAATGTATTGCTTTTCATTTTAAATATCAGATTAGCTATTTGCAAGTACGAAAATGGGTAAAAAATGCATTTTGAATGAAAATCGCTGAAAATTGGGATATTACAATGCCTTTATTCATGCTGTCGGTAGAACAACAACAAGAAAAATTATTTCATTGATTAAAAATTCAGAATTCCACTCAAGCAAATGGAATCTTCTTGTTTTGTTTTGTTTTGTTGTTGTTGTTGTTGTTGTTGTTTTTTTGGAAGGGGGGTGCTAAAAAAAGGTTCTAAATTGTAAAGATATAATCGATTCTAGAACAAAAAGTTTCGTATAAAAATGATTGCATATTGATAGTTTTAGATTTGCACTCTCTTATTTCCCTTTTATCTACTCTAGATTCTCTGGTTTCTCTTGCTGTGTGTGTCTTCTCTGTGGTTTTACTTGAGGTGTTTTGATGTGTTGATATTGGTGTTGCAACCCAGTTTTGTTGGAGATCGCCTCCTTTCTTATTGTCTTGTTGTTTCATCGACATGCAATTGTAATACTTGTGTGCAACTACTCCTAACAACAAAGAACCCTTCTTACATGGTTGATCAAAATGCCTCCTTTACATCGTACTCCGACAATTCTCTACTCCAAAACATTTACAGAATTAAAGAAATATGAGCACAGAATTTGGCAAAATATTATCACAATTGGTCTCAACATTTTTTAAAAATTTAATTCTTTCAGCAGATCCAGGTTTGATTGAACAGCATCTTAAGAAAGTCTCCATATGCATGGCTAAAATATTTAGTTTTTCTTGACATGTTATTGAAATTATTCAATTAACTGTTGGTGACAATGGTCATCTTAGAGTTTTGAACTCTTATAACGCATTTCATTCAATCGTACACTGGACCTTACATCAGATATACTGTCTAGATTCACTAAACCATAGTAATTCTGTATGAATATCATGGCCTCAGTCACCATCTTTTCAATATCTGAATTAACTTCTCTGAAATTTGACACGGAACACCACTTCAAAAGCTTCCCACAGAACAACCTTTGTCTCTCCAATACCATCATATGTTGATGATACCCATCATCATGATCTGTTCTCAATACCTTCATCTTCAGAATGTGTAGAATGTGAGTTCTTAATCAATCGGATTGCTGCCTCGATCAACTGATTGCAAGTACATGAAATATCAATCAGTTGCACTTCATTTCCTGAGATGTAGCTTTCCTGACTGAATCTTTTATGTCATTGTGATGGTAGGTAGGGTTCAATTGAATATCATTTAAATATGCTCTCTGCAAAGTGATAGAAATTTTAAGTTCAGAAAATATGGCCAGGGGAGCTGCTGGAGAGGATTTTGGCTGTGTCATGAAGTCACTGTAATTGAAAGCATCACTGATGAGGATTTTTCTATCCGAAACACGTGTCTGGTGCATCAAAATTGGTATAAAACTTTCTTCAAGAAGGTAAATAGTTGGAACACTTATTATTGAACTCCTGAAGTGTTTTTATTTTTTTTTAGAAATATACGACCAGAAACATTCAAGGTATTAATTCTGCATGAATGAGAGTCCTGCATACATCAATCGATTATCAGCTCCAAGGCATTCTTGTCGAATGAATAACATGGAGCTTATTTTAAGAACATATATTTCGAATGAGTTAAAGAAGATCTCCTTACTATAATCTCAAAAGCACTCACAATAGAGCACAAAATTGAGCATCGACGGACCCCTAGCAAGCTAGAGGTGGGACCAGGTGTCCGGGAGGATTAAGCATCCCCTGTTGGCTAGCCGCACCCGCCGTCGATGTTCACGCACGAAAATGAAAAGAATATATAAAATACATGCACTGTATTTTTTTAAAATACTTTGCAAAGTTTGGAAGTTGCAAAACCGAAGGCATCTGTTTAACATCGACGTAGGGACTAGAACAACGTCATGACTAAGCAGGTCTTTAAGATCCACTTCAATAATTGAAAACAATTACACAACCCTGGCAAAATCATCTATGTTTTAAAAACGTCTTCAAATTCATTAGCATCATTTAAAAGCAGATTAATTAACAGCGTGGACCAGACATGCACGTTTCGGGTATTCAATCCTCGTCAGTGATCCTCAATCTAAACAATGAAATATGGCCAAAATGTGTGATGATTATGTCCAAAATATACCGAAAGACGTAGCAAGATGACTGGAATATGATGCTACAAGACCCAGGTTTCAGAAATTTGTGACAATTTTGTAAACAGAAATTTTCGAATGCGTTTGAAGGAACGACCAACCGAAATTGGTCGATCTTGGCTACATGTGCCCTTGGGGACTCCTGGTCCACCAGCAATGACACTCACCAAGTGATACAAATGTCAATAGTCTTTAAACTCATTAGCATCATTTAAAAGCAGATTAATTAACAGTGTGGACCAGACATGCACGTTATGTATTTAAGACAGTAGCCGCTTTCTTTTGAACTATGTCTCTTATTTCACCCACGTCTTTCAAAAGCTCGCTATAAGACTCCATGCACCAGTAAATTGTTTTAAAAAAGTGTTGACTTGAATGAGTTAAAGAAGATCCTGACGATAATCTCAACAGCACTCACAATAGAGCACAAAATTAAACATCGATGGACCCCTAGCAAGCTAGAGGTGGGACCAGGTGCTCGGGAGGAGTAAGCATCAAAACAATACACATATCTTTGTTCTAGATTTTCTGTAAACGTTTTGTATTTTTCAAAGTCCCAAGTTTTAATGGAAAATACCCTTCAAAAATCAAAGTTTTCTGTCTCATTCAGGTCTTCTCACACTTTATTTATGAGCAAGTTGTTCAATACGAATTCAGAATAAAAGACAATAAAAACATTTCTTTTGGTACCATAATTGCTGTACCTCATACTAATTACAGTTTGAAAAAGTTCATTGCATTTTGCACATTTTCAGCGTTTTTACATCCAAGAGTAGTTGTTTTTCCCAATTTTTCGTACCAGCATATTGCGAATCTGACTTCTGTATTATTTAAAATGAAAGGCAATAAATTTATTGTGCGTTTGGTACCAAAATTGTTTGTTTAGCTACAGAATAAAAAAAGATATTGTATTTTCCCAATTTTCAACGATTTTTAATCGAAAATCCATAGTTTTCCCCATTTTATTGACAAGAAGATTGGTAAATTGAGCTTGAGACTTAAAGATAATTAAATTGTCGTTCTTTTGGTACCAATTTTGTTGCTCTAGCTGCAGCATGGAAAAAGTAATTGAATTTTTCCTATTTTCAATGATTTTTCTTCGAAAAATACCATTTACCCCAAAATTTCGAAATGCCCAAGGATGCCAGAGTGGCATCAGCCGGATTATCAAACAAGAGGGTATTGACAACACGTTCATGCAAAAACATTTTGTGCGTAAGAAATTTTTGGGTTTCATGAATGGCACCTAGACTATAACATGAAGCGGCTACTAATAAATGTGGACTTACAAATAATATATAATTGAATTTGAATTTCAGGTATAGTTACAGCATGCAGTTTAGCCGGACTGATTGGTCTCATAATGGCCGGTGTTTGCTGGTACAAGTAAGTTTATTTTTCTTTTAATGGAAAGCTCAGTCGAATGTCTTATGCGTCACCCGAATGTGATGTCAACTCAATTGTTTCCATGGAAACAGCTAGGTTTCAAATGTATAAAATTGAACATTACTAATGGAGTTGTACGCAAAATATATGATTTCGACAGCTGTGTTGACCCGTAATCAGCGAGCGAGCGAGCGAGAGAGAGAGAGAGAGAGCTTCACCATCAACAACGGGAACATGGGCTTATTTACTATGTATATTTTGAATACTATCATCATTAAATCTGCTTCATCTTTGAACGTCATAGCTTTTGCAATAATCTCTAAATGCGACATTTCGTGTTTATTTATAAGTACATTATGTATATTATATATTGTTATGATGGTAAGATTAAGGGGTTATTCTCCTAATGATAACATCCATCAATGAAATATGCTCGTGGGAGGAAATTAATGACAATAAATTGTATTTTGATGTTATTTGTAATCTAAAATTTGTAAAATCTACTATCAAAAATTAGTTCATTACAAAGAATCGGAGGAGGTAATTGTTTCATGCGTAAAGAGATAATTGTCATTTATGATAACATGTACGAAATGATAGTACATCATGTGAAGATAATTATCAGACCGCATGTCACAATAGAAACGAGTGCAAAATTACATCCATATACTAGATACTGATAGAGACGAATAGTGTGCAGAGGCAATGACAAACTGTAACTAAACACAATGCTATATTGACAAAAAAGCAACAGAAACTAAATTGCTCACCAGTTACAACAATCTCCCCCACCCCACTAAAAATCCACTCAAAACAAAAACTAAGAAACTGAAATTTTAAACACATACGAGTACATTTTGATAACATGTACCGGTAGATAAAACATCATATGAGCAACAAGGGACATGGAATTTTTTTTTCAATTAAACGCGCTGTTTTCTAATTTCTTTGCGTAATAGGTTAAAATAAGGAAAATTAGTGAAATACTTTGTTTATTTTCGAATATTATCATTAAAAAGACGGGGATTGGAAGGAACCGATTTTGTAAAATAAAGATAAAAAATAGATTTGGCTTATTTTACAAGGGAGATATCGATCCTAGTATCTACCATTAACGAGCTTGAACGGAAAGAGTCTATCAGCAATGATTTGCGGCCATTTCATTGATCGAGTAACAATTTGACGGTCTTTAATTTACACCAGTGCTCTTTACTTGATAGTGCTGATGACCAAAAAAAATCTTCTCGAAACCAGATTTTGTAGTAATGTATGTTTTCATTTCATCAACGATACGTCATATTTGCATTCTGATTTCAATTTAATTGTAAAATTTTAAGATAGGGATATGGTAACAGCCATGTTTTCTTTTCTGCTTTATGGGTTTGAACATTCCGTGTTTATTCATCACTTATCAATCTTTAATTATTATTGTTCCATTTTAATTAAAACTTTTCAGGATAAAAAAAACCAAATAGCTCTCGTCCTTCAGTGAAATAAGAGTAAATGCAACATTATAATGCTATAATATGTATTAAAACCTCCTTTTCTCATTTCACGTGCTGAATTTCTGATTACGTGACGGTAAAACCGTGTATACAGTGTGATTATCCCCTGACTATATACTGTCTTGTCCTTATGTGATAATGTTATGAAGAGAACCTACCAAATCTGTCAGTTTTTAACGGCAATATTTAGCACATTTTCCCAGAACTGTGAAGAGACTTGTAAGTTCTGATATGTCTAGGTCACATTGACGTCGTTATCGCTAAAATTTAAGCTGTTGCCATGACAATGAATAATATATTAGTTAATACCAGTGTGATTTGGAGTTGTTTTGCCAAATCCTTTGTCCTTTGTTAAAATGTCAAGAAATAAAGCCAGATTCTCGTTTCTTATCAAAACATTTTTTAGAGAAACACTGAGATATTCTAAGAGAGGGTGAATCATTTAGAACTGATAATTAAGCTACTTTACGCAATTGCGAGGAATGAAAAATCGCAATGGTTCTTCACAGTGAATAGAAGTTAACTTACTTGGATATCTGCCTATGTTTTAACATGGCAATATTTGTTTCCACATGGTGGAAATAAATAATTCTTATCCATCAGCCGTTTAATTCTTCAAATAAAGCATTGCTTACGCTTGAAACTTTATGGTTTGCGTACTTGGAGGAGAATTTGAGGAAATTTTGAGTAGAATGATTTAAAACCTAAACATGCTCAATGGCTAGCAGATTTGTAAGACCAACATGACCAATGAAATATTCTATTTGAGAATTTGATACAAACCAGGTTTCGTGTGGACAGAATCCTCATAAAAACGTCCCTTCTTAAGGTAATTTAGAACCTTGAATAAAGTAGAACCACCCCTTTTTTTTATTATTATTTTCTTTGCTTGCGTTTCAAGATCGATGATTTTTTTTCCCTCAGTCAAAAGCTTCTTGAGTTTATACTGAGATTGAATCTTTAAAACAGATGTTAAAATATTGAACCTTTTTTTCGGTGGCTTTATTTTTCAGGGTAAAATTCGTCTTTTAAGCCACAATGTAAGAGATTAGCTCAGTTGTCACACGGTTTCTGTCGATGTTGTAATTTACCATCGTAACAAAGTTTGGATGGATCCGTGATTTCATTATTATTCTTGGGAACCGATATCGGACCTTTGAGGATAACTTCGGTTTGCTATGTGCATTCAATATTTCTTGAGTTTTCTCACGCTGAGTAGGTGGGTGAATAATTCATATTTCTTTTCTTGCAAGTAACATAATTACTCAACAACTGTTACAAGATACATATTTATTATATATAGTTATTCTTTAACCCATAGCGGCAATGAATAAATGATTTTCCCAATTATCATAAGAGAAGAAATACATACAAACATAAATGTCTAAAAAGATAATAATGTTTGACATAGCGCGCCGAAGAACAATAGACAATTTTGGTTCACATCGATTTCTGTTCACGGCGAACACTGATACAAAGGAATGAAAGAAAATAACATGTTTGCGATATTTTCTTGCACCAAAACCTGTTGGTAACGTTAACGTTTGACGTTCGTCTTATTTTTCTTGTAAAAAAAAAACATCAATTGCTAGAAGAATAAAAAGAGAATTCACAATTTAAAGGTGATGGTTAAAGATTTGACTTTAAGGTGAAATCGTAATGAAGAGTTTTTTTTTCCGTTTACATTGAAATTGTAATATCCCACCAATCCTGCTACATTTTTCGGTACATTTTTGGACATAATAATTTTCACAATCTTTGGCCATATATTACTTTGTTTAGATTGAGGATCACTGACGACTGTTTAGTACCCGAAACGTGCATGTCTGGTCCATGATGCAAATTGATCTGTTCTTGAGTATGTATGGGGCATGGTATGCACAAAAAGTCATATAGATTACGCAATCATTATATCGAAAAGTAAACATGTGAACCAAAACCATAAAAACAATAAGCGACACTGGACTCTTGACGTAATTTTCTAATCCACAAGTATTCCAACAAAGCCAAACTAAAAGTGTCTATGTCCATCTATTAATGCACTTTACTTTTAAGTGACGAAGACTCTTCTATAACTAGTAAAAGGTCTGAGTGAAGATCATTAATCATTCAATATTCTTGAGATGGACGGTAACAATAGTCTGAATTTACCACTGTTGTTTCCCCTTACTTGTTAGTAATTTCCCAAGAGAAGTGCCAAGTAGACGGTACGATGGGGCTTTCCTTATATCAATGTTATAGATGCCCATAAAAGATCGTCTGTCTAAATGTCTAAGATCAAACTTCTCGACTAACGAAAATATTTCTTGTATTCAGTTTCACAATGTTTGATACTGAAACTTTTTCTCCTTCATTTCATCTTTGAGAATTAAGGCGCCTGGAAGCGGAATTATGACATTGAAAGACAGTACAGAGATTCTGACACAAGAAAAACACAGTATTAACATCATGGTTATAAAGACGTGACGGTGACTTCATTCATTACGTTAAACTTCCCCAAATCCTTGTTTACTCCATAACACCGAGATTGATTGCGTCCTTAGTTGAGGGAAATATTAGGATTAAAGCTGAAGGCCTCGGAAATCAATGTATTTAGGCATCCTTACAAACCTAATTAGTATCAGCAATTCAAGTGTTGAATTTTTCCCAGAAATCTGATATTGCTTTACTGAATAACTCAACGCGCTTATTGATAAATTCTCATGGACTAGATTACCCGTTTTTCCGATGACCCAATGTCTGTCTGTTTGTCTGTCTGTCTAGCTAGCTAGCTAGTATCTTTATCGCTATGGTTAGTTTAAACTGTATTTATTTCAGACATTGGTGACATATACATTGAACAAGCATAAATCAAGATATATATTGAATAGGATCTGGAAACAAGTGAAACTTATATTAATCCGTCTCTTAATTTTTTTCATTTACAGATAAATCGCCATGGTTTGAGTTTAATGCTTTCGAAATCTTCAATATGCCAGTTTAGAATATTCATTGTGACAATGTCATACAATGTGAATAAACAATCATTAATACCAATGACAGATCATTTTGAAAGGGCATGGTATTTTGTCGTCCTCGAAAAAATATAGAAAACTAGAAAGGTTTCTTGTTGCGGTTGCAACAAGAGTGTCTTCCTCCTATACAATTTTTGGTTTGGAAATATGAAGGACGTCATGCACATTACATGTATTTATATTATATATTTAAGTTTTCAAATAGCAGTAACATTAAATTTTCAAACCGATAATTGTTGGTGAGCAACCATTTGATTTTTTTTTGGGGGGGGGGGGGGGGCAGGAATTCTATTGCCAGCCGGTAAAATTTTTTCAGCAATTTTCTGAGCAGGCCATTTTTTTCAGCCATTACCAGAGTCGGAGAAAAATTTTCGCCGGTTCTTCGGGCCGGATTTAAACAAATTGTCAAATGTTGTGAATGTCTGTGTAAGTTAAACTCCCCGCTGTTACAAAGTATGAGTTAATAACCGTTCCTTCAGATGTCTCTTTGCAATTAGCGAATTTCAGACAGATTGTATGATGTTTGAATAGAACCTTTTCTAGATTTTTGTGCCTATGCGTATTAGGTCTCTGGTAGATACAGCTATGTGAACAGTTTGTATTTATATTAATTAATTTTTTGACTTTAAATTGTCTGGCACAAAGGGCCAGCAAAAATTTCCATATCATGCAATGTATCCTTACTTTTGCATGGTCCGGGGAAAAAGAATTGCCGGCCCTTTGGGCCGGAATATTTTTTTCAGCATTTTTCAGAGCCGGGATTTTTTTTTTGCAAATTCTTCATGCCCCCTTCCCCCATAAAAAAGGCGAGCTCGTAGCTGTAGAACCAATTTTCTTGAGAAGAGAAATGGTAATAACAAGTTACGTTCAATATATATATATAAATACCATGAGGTTCTCGCTGTGCATGTTCAAATTTGGACCCCCCCCCCTTCCCTTTTTTCAAAGTTTATTTTGAATTTCCATCATGGCGACATCGTTCAATATAAACAGAACTGTTTTCGAAAAACGAGGGGATGGAAGAATGTTGGAGAAATTGTCCATCAATTTGTAAATAAACCAACCGAAAATTATGTTCGAACGTTTGCTAGAATTAGAAATTAAACTTGATGTTCAAAATATAGTTATTGAAGTTTAGAAACAGGTTTGTAGGTTAGAAATCGGAATCAAACTACCACTTTTTGTGTGTAAATTCTGGTTTGTAGCTGATCTCTTCTAAATTAATCAACTGTTTTAAAATCAAATTGTGTATATCGAAATGTATTTATGAAATGCATATTCATCATTGCCGTGAAATCGGAATTTGAAAATCTCAACACTGCTTTTCTCGAGTCGGACTCGGACTACCAATTTTAGTGTGCGCCCGATCTGTTGGCGTGAAGGTGTATCGAAATACCCAACTCAAAATTTCGATGCTCATATCTTTTCAACAGTAAGAGATAGGAAAAATCAGAAAGACTAAATAAGACAGATATATGGATAAAAAATAATAATATTGAAATTTTTAGGAAACTTCATAAGCTTAATTTTTGTTTACTATTATAAGCAAAAAAGTGTCTTCCTCCTATGAACTTCTGAATTTGGAAATATGAAGGACGGTGAAGGACGTCATCGTAATAAATCGTTACAGTGTGCATCTAGCATTTCATATCTTGCATGGCTGTCGACTTTCAAAAAGAATGGAAATTGTAGATAACAAAATACGAGATATTTAAGCTTACAAATAGCAAAACATGAAATTTTCGGTCCTTTTGAGTAATTCGACGCTCCCGTCAAATATTTGAATCTACTAAAAAACGTGATAAAAAAAATAACAGAGACCAAAAATAAAAAAGACCAATCTAGCTTTTACTCCAAACGTAACGTTGGAGAACTGTCATTGTCCTAGCTTACAGGGTTCTTGAGAAATCGCTGATCCAATTTTCCACGGTTACGAAAACAATAGGTCTTCCGACGGAAGTCGGAAGACCTAACTAGTGAACGATCACAATACTGTTTATCATCGACGATGCATCATCAATTAAGCATTCATGGTACACCATTATAGATGTGATAAAGCAAGGCCCGTCTTCGTCAGCTTTAGTTTGCTTTTAGAGGACATCGAACTCGGGCTACAAAGTACAATTTCCTGCGGGGGTAATCCTGTCCGTTGACTCTTCAGCACGCAAAGTTTATATAATTTACTGTAATATGAGACAGAATAGACAATTATTTCACTATTGTATTTGAAAACTTCCCCCGACCACTGACCATGTATCGTATTCTTTAAATAATATGATGTAATCATGAGGCATTGTTCTCGGTCTGTTTTGGCTTTACAATGAAAAAAATGTTCCTATAATATGGTATCGGACTATCCACTGTCATTTTCTAATATCAAGTGACTTGAGTGCATAATGACTTTCTATATCGACAGTTCAGTGGATTGCGTTGCCCTATGATATCTCGCATGTATCTAAACGCTAGATTTAGGATTGATTTAGCAATTTCATATCGAACGAAATGAATTTAATATAGAAAAATATTCGTTGTCATATAATATAACTTCCGCAATGAAAACTGGATAAATTTATTACTAGTATATACGTTTTGCGAAAATCAAGTAACGGTTGCTACTTGACGTAATTGACAGTTTTTAGTTGAAGATGAACTAAAGCATTGCTATGAGTGTCACAGATGTTTAAGTTACACGAGACGTACCAAGGTCCAAGTAAATGTTCGTCAGACTCGTGAATTGATTGCTCATGTACTGTGCAAAGTACTATTATCAACCATAATCTTTCTGTCCAACAGAAGCTTCGGAGAATGAATTGATTTATACAACTAACCAAACGAGAAGTAAAAACGAATAAAAAAATAAAAGTAATGAAACAATGTTTAATAATTGAATAGACAACATGATATATCACATAAACAAGAAAGAGCATTCAGTGAATTTAGGCTCTTACCAGACCATCACACAAAAACACAACATAATGTAAAACGTGAAGGCTCTTATCAGACCATCACACAAAACACAACATAATGTAAAACGTGAAGGCTCTTACCAGACCATCACACAAAAACACAGCATAATGTAAAACGTGAAGGCTCTTATCAGACCATTACACAAAACACAACATAATGTAAAACGTGAAGGCTCTTACCAGACCATCACACAAAAACACAACATAATGTAAAACGTGAAGGCTCTTACCAGACCATCACACAAAAACACAACATAATGTAAAACGTGAAGGCTCTCACCAGACCATCACACAAAACACAACATTATGTTAAACGTAAAGGCTCTTACCAGACCATCACACAAAACACAACATAATGTAAAACGTGAAGGCTCTTACCAGACCATCACACAAAACACAACATAATGTAAAACGTGAAGGCTCTTACCAGACCATCACACAAAACACAACATAATGTAAAACGTGAAGGCTCTTAACAGACCATCACACAAAAAAAACAACATAATGTAAAACGTGAAGGCTCTTATCAGACCATCACACAAAACACAACATAATGTAAAACGTGAAGGCTCTTACCAGACCATCACACAAAACACAACATTATGTTAAACGTAAAGGCTCTTACCAGACCATCACACAAAACACAACATAATGTAAAACGTGAAGGCTCTTACCAGACCATCACACAAAAACACAACATAATGTAAAACGTGAAGGCTCTTACCAGACCATCACACAAAAAAACAACATAATGTAAAACGTGAAGGCTCTCACCAGACCATCACACAAAACACAACATTATGTTAAACGTAAAGGCTCTTACCAGACCATCACACAAAACACAACATAATGTAAAACGTGAAGGCTCTTACCAGACCATTACACAAAAACACAACATAATGTAAAACGTGAAGGCTCTTACCAGACCATCACACAAAACACAACATAATGTAAAACGTGAAGGCTCTTACCAGACCATCACACAAAACACAACATAATGTAAAACGTGAAGGCTCTTATCAGACCATCACACAAAACACAACATAATGTAAAACGTGAAGGCTCTTACCAGACCATCACACAAAACACAACATAATGTAAAACGTGAAGGCTCTTACCAGACCATCACACAAAAACACAACATAATGTAAAACGTGAAGGCTCTTACCAGACCATCACACAAAAAAACAACATAATGTAAAACGTGAAGGCTCTCACCAGACCATCACACAAAACACAACATTATGTTAAACGTAAAGGCTCTTACCAGACCATCACACAAAACACAACATAATGTAAAACGTGAAGGCTCTTACCAGACCATTACACAAAAACACAACATAATGTAAAACGTGAAGGCTCTTACCAGACCATCACACAAAACACAACATAATGTAAAACGTGAAGGCTCTTACCAGACCATCACACAAAACACAACATAATGTAAAACGTGAAGGCTCTTACCAGACCATAAACACAACATAATGTAAAAATGTGTTTTATTGCATGTTCTCACATCATTGTGGTTAATACCTCAGTCACACCTAGCCGGATAAGGCGAACGGACGAGTAACGGATAGCAAAATTTTCAATCCGTTGGTGTCCGTTCGCATCCGTTACTCATCCGTTATTTGTCCGTTACATCTCCGTTTTATCCGTTACTCGTCCGGCGATGACCGTTGGTGACCGTTCTGTCCGTTGGCAAGTTTTGAGCATGCTCAAAACTTGTCAACGGACAGAACGGACTAAGGCGTCCGTAACTTATACGTTACATGTCCGTTGGAATCCGTTTTGTCCGTTACTCGTCCGTTACATCTCCGCTAGGTGTCCGCTAGTTGTCCGTTTATATCCGTTTGATGTCCGTTGATGTCCGGTAGACTCGAGTCACGAACGGTCATCTACCGGACGCGAAACGGATAAAACGGAGATGTAACGGACAGCTACCGGAGGCCAACGGACGAGTAACGGATGTCTGTTTCGTCCGGTTCATATGCGTTGCACATCCGTTTTATCCGTTGCTTTTCCGTTTCTCGTACGGTGAAGTCCGTTATACGTCCGTTACTTTTCCGGTAGATAGCCGGTACTCGTACGGTACGCGTCCGTTCAAAACTAGTCGCCAGAGCCTCGGGCAGTGTCAGTGTTGACTTTTTACAAACGGACGACCAACGGACTAAGGATATTGGCATTTTTTTCATCCGTTATACATCCGTTCGCGCTATCCGGTAAGGTGTGACGCGACCATAAAACATATTTATATTCGTCACAATCATATTATACATGAATACATTTGGTATAAAGCATGAAAGAGATCACTTTCTCTCTTGTTGTGTAATATGTTGTCATTTCAGTTTTCAAGAATATTAACTGTAAATTTCCGCCTGTTTATCTTTCCAGGCTCCATAAAAATGTGAAGGCGGCCCAGGAGGTGGATTACCCAGCTTACGGTGTGACAGGACCGACTAAAGAGAGGATAGGGCCGGGCCCTGGGGACAGGAAACTAGCCCAGAGTGCTCAGATGTATCACTACCAACATCAGAAACAGCAAATGATAGCCATGGAAAAGTATGCATTGAAATATGTTAACAATTTTGAAGACTAAAAATTCAATTCAGAAAATAAGGCTTGATATAAAACCTATATTCATGTATGCCAGGCAATATCTCTGCCTGCCTGTTTTTGAATACCTATATAATGTCAAATGATTGCGCTTTTAGGCTTCATGTGAAGCTTGTATCAAACTTGCTATTCGTCAATTATTTTTTTTATAAGTTCACTTGATATGAAATTTATGTCTGGCAAATACAGTATGATTGTTTGAAATACTAATTTAGAAAGAACAAAATGAATGAATGGCCACTGTATAGAAGTTTATCTAAATGAATAGATCATAACTCAATTCCTTCCTTTAAGATTACATGAAATTTGAGTCATCAGAAACATATGAGAGTAATTGTCAATTAGAGACAAATATGCATGTACTCATTCATTTCGAGTATTGCATATTTTATATTTCGATCCAATTACAAGATTGACCGAACTTTAGATTATAAAGGCAAAGAAAAAAGAAATGAGAAAAACCAAAATAAAAAGAAAGAATGAAAATTAAACTAAATTTCTTGTTATGATATCCTATTTCAGAGCTAACGGTGAAATGAAGCATGATGCATCTGAAGACGAATCAGAAGAAGAAAATGAAGAGGGAGATTACACAGTTTATGAGTGCCCTGGTCTGGCACCGGTAAGTTTATACAGTTTATGAGTGCCCTGGTCTGGCACCGGTAAGTTTATACAGATTATGAGTGCCCTGGTCTGGCACCGGTAAGTTTTTATAGTTTATGAGTGCCCTGGTCTGGCACCGGTAAGTTTATACAGATTATGAGTGTCCTGGTCTAGCACAGTTAAGTTTATACAGTTAATGAGTGCCCTGGTCTGGCACCGGTAAGTTTTTACAATTTTTGAGTGCCCTGGTCTGGCACCGATAAGTTTTTACAGTTTATGAGTGCCCTGGTCTGGCAACGGTAAGTTTTTACAGTTTATGAGTGTCCTGGTCTGGCACCGGTAAGTTTTTACAGTTTATGAGTGCCCTGGTCTGCACAGGTAAGTTTTTACAGTTTATAAGTGCCCTGGTCTGGCACCAGTAAGTTTATACAGTTTATGAGTGCCCTGGTCTGGCACCATTAAGTTTACACAGTTTATGAGTGCCCTGGTCTGGCACCGGTAAGTTTACACAGTGTATGAGTGCCCTAGTCTGGCACTGGTAAGTTTATACAGTTAATGAGTGCCCTGGAGTGCCCTGGTCTTGTACCGGTAAGTTCATACAGTTAATGAGTGCCCTGGTCTGGTACCGGTAAGTTCATACAGTTTATGAGTGCTCTGGTCTGGCGCTGGTAAGTTGTAATAGAAAAATGACAAAATCGAGCTGTGAAACAAGAAGAATGAAGTTCGTTATGTAATGTTACGTAATTCTTGGAAGACAGTGGCCTTGCCTGGCTCCTGTGAGTTGTTTGACAGGATGTACGCTAGCTAGCCTCAGTGTCATAGTCTTGTACCTATTAGTTGTAAAACAAAGAAAGACTTTTGCAGTATCTGTACATAATGTATGGAAGAAAAAGTAGCTTGATCTAGAACTGACCAATGTTTGTCCTCAAAATAATACTGTTATTATTATACAACTGGCATTAACATGTTCAAATACTAGATTTTTAGCTCGCCGGGACGAATGTCCGGAGAGCTATTGTCATACCCCCGGTGTCGGCGTTGGCGTCTGCGTCTGTGTGCGCGTGCACAAAAACTTTAACCTTGCTTATAACTTTTAAACCAATACAGATTGGGCTTTGATATTTCACATGTGTATTCCTTGTGACAAGACGTTTCCATGGATACCAAAATTTTTGACCTTGTGACCTTGACCTTGGAGATTGACCTACTTTTGAAAAACTTTAACCTTGGCCATATTTTTTGAATGGTAAGTGATAGGGCTTTGATATTTCACATGTGTATTCCTTGTGACAAGACGTTTCCATGGATACCAAAATTTTTGACCTTGTGACCTTGACCTTGGAGATGATTGACCTACTTTTGAAAAACTTTAACCTTGGCCATATTTATATTTTTTGAATGGTAAGTGATAGGGCTTTGATATTTCACATGTGTATTCCTTGTGACAAGACGTTTCCATGGATACCAAAATTTTTGACCTTGTGACCTTGATCTTGGAGATGATTGACCTACTTTTGAAAAACTTTAACCTTGGCCATATTTTTTGAATGGTAAGTGATAGGGCTTTGATATTTCACATGTGTATTCCTTGTGACAAGACGTTTCCATGGATACCAAAATTTTTGACCTTGTGACCTTGACCTTGGAGATGATTGACCTACTTTTGAAAAACTTTAACCTTGGCCATATTTTTTGATTGGTAAGTGATAGGGCTTTGATATTTCACATGTGCATTCCTTGTGATAAGACCTTTTTAGCTCACCTGAGCAAAGCTCAAGTGAGCTATTGTCATAGCGCACCGTCCGGCGTCCGTCGTCCGTCGTCCGTCGTAAACTTTTCAACATTTTCGACTTCTTCTCCAGAACCACTGAAAAGATTTTCATGAAACTTGGTAGGAATGAAGTACTCATGGTCCCCTACAAGTGTTGTTGTTTTTCGTCCGGATCCATCAACAGGTGGCGCCACGACAGGCAAAAGTAGGTCACAGGGGGTACCCTCCTTTGACAAACTTCTTCTTCAGAACAGAAGCATGTATCGACAAACCGAAAGCATCAGGATGATCTAGAGAGATGTCTTAAGAAGTGTTGTTATTTTTGGTTCCACTCGGAAGTCAAATTTTTGACGCGTTTTTGACGTCTTTTCGGACTTTGTCAGAAATGCACATTTTTGCACTATTTCTTTAAATAACTCAATAAGTGTATGATTTTACACATTCATTTAGTTCATATTTATCATATTTAAGTTACTAAATGCTTTGATAAGTAATTTATTCTAAAATTTAATTTTTTTGATTTTTTATTAATTTTTTTCTTATGTGAATAGGAAGGGGGGGGGGGGGGTGATTTTCATACATATTCAACTTCTTCTCCAAAACCACTGAACAGATTTTCATGAAACTTGGTAGGAATGAAGTACTCATGGTCCCCTACAAGTGTTGTTGTTTTTCGTCCGGATCCATCAACATGTGGCGCCACCACAGGCAAAAGTAGGTCACAGGGGGTACCCTCCTTTGACAAACTTCTTCTTCAGAACAGAAGCACGTATAGACAAACCAAAAGAATCAGGATGATCTAGAGAGATGTCTCAAGAAGTGTTTTTATTTTTGGTTCCACTCGGAAGTCAAATTTTTGACGCGTTTTTGACGTCGTTTCGGACTTTGTCAGAAATGCACATTTTTGCACTATTTCTTTAAATAACTCAATATGTGTATGATTTTACACATTCATTAACTGCACATTTATCACATTTAAGTTACTAAATGCTTTGATATTTATTTTATACTGAAATTTTAATTTTTTGATTTTTTATGAATTATTTTCTTATGTGAAAAGGAAAGGGGGGGGGGGGGTGATTTTCATACATATTCAACTTCTTCTCCAGAACTGCTGAACAGATTTTAATGAGTATTTTTTCAATCATGAATAGATATGTTTACTGTGAACATGGACCCAAGTCTTGTGGGTTCAAGTTCTGGTACCCTGGTAACTTTAATTTCGTATAAGTTGGTACATGTTCATGTATGCAAGAGTTGTCTTTCTTTAATATTGATATATGTTTTTGAGGTTTAAATTTTTGGATTATCTATTCATTTGAATGTTATATATTTTGAATTATTAAATAAGTATTGAAAAGTAAACTAAATGATTTTAAAAAGATGAATAAGTATTTTCAAATTTATCTTGTGAAGACTTAGATATACAACTTTGAAATTACAATATTGAGAGCAGCTCAAAATATTAATGTAAGAATAGATCAAAGTTATCAATAACACAGTGGAAGGAGGGGGAGGGGGACTGTTATTTTGCTTTAGCTTCTGTATAACTATCTCTCTCGGGTTACTTAGATTACTCAAGAAGAAGGAGGGGGGGGGGGGGGGGTATGATTTTCATACATATTCAACTTCTTCTCCAGAGCCGCTGAACAGATTTTTGTTAAACTTGGTAGGAATGAAGTAATCATGGTCCCCTACAAGTATTGTTGTTTTTAGCTCACCTGAGCGAAGCTCAAGTGAGCTATTGTCATAGCGCGTCGTCCGTCCATCGTCCGTCCGTCCGACGTAAACTTTTAACATTTTCGATATCTTTTCTGCAACCGCAGCACAGAATTTCATGAAACTTCACAGGAAGCAAGTACTCAATGCCCTCTATCAAGTTTGTGTTTTTCAAGATGGCCGCCACAGGCTCTGATTGGCTGACACATTTTCGACTTCTCTTCTGAAACTGCATCACAGAATTTCATGAAACTTTACAGGAAGCAAGTACTCAATGCCCTCTACCAAGTTTGTGTTTTTCGAGCCGATCGGAAATCCAAGATGGCCGCCACAGGCTCTGATTGGCTGACACATTTTTGACTTCTCCTCCGAAATTGCTGCACAGAATTTCATGAAACTTCACAGGAAGCAAGTACTCAATGCCCTCTACCAAGTTTGTGTTTTTGGAACCAATTGGAAATCCAAGATGGCCGCCACAGGCTCTAATTGGCTGACACATTCTCGACTTCTCCTCTGAAACCACTGCACAGAATTTCATGAAACTTCACAGGAAGCAAGTACTCAATGCCCTCTACCAAGTTTGTGTTTTTCGAGCTGATCGGAAATCCAAGACGGCCGCCACAGGCTCTGATTGGCTGACACATTTTTGACTTCTCCTCTGAAACCGCTGCACAGAATTTCATGAAACTTCACAGGAAGCAAGTACTCAATGCCCTTTACCAAGTTTGTGTTTTTGGAGCCGATTGGAAATCCAAGATGGCCGCCACAGGCTCTAATTGGCTGACACATTCTCGACTTCTCCTCTGAAACCGCTTCACAGAATTTCTTGAAACTTCACAGGACGCAAGTACTCATTGCCCTCTACTAAGTTTGTGTTTTTTGAGCCAATTGGAAATCCAAGATGTCCTCTATAGGCTCTATTTGAATGACACATTTTTGACTTATCCTCTTAAACTACTGCACAGAGTGTCACCAAACTTTACAGGAAGTAATTTAACTTGTACACCTTGTCATTCTCAAAGCTTCACTAAAAGCAATTTCCTTCAGGTCTTGACTTTGATTGAAAACATACATACAGTCTCCTCAGGTGAGCGATGTGGCCCCCTTGGGCCTCTTGTTTATTTTTGTTGTTGCAATTTACATATGGTTGCCACCGGCGAGCTATGTTGTCATTCTGACAAGTCTGGTTATATTAAGTCAAAGTGCATAGGGGAAAATGTTTTTTGTTAATATATGCATTTTGCAAAGTACAATCTTATAACATAAAATAAAAAAAATTCTTGAAAAATTAAAAATGGTTGATTTTTTTTTCAGACTGGTGAAATGGAGGTACGCAATCCTTTATTTAATGAGGAAACCCCTGTAGCCTCTGAGCCAGAGGATAAAAACAAAGACTCCCAGTGAAGCGGATGGTGGTTGGGTCATCTTAGTCATGAAAATGGTTTATTTCAGTCCATGTCATTTAGATGTACTTACGGTCATTACACTGATCCTCATTCAGTTTTGGGTAAATAGTGCAATTCATTTCAAGTTGAAATTTTTTTTCTTCCCTGCACATGTTGCAATTGTTAGTGAATACATTTAAAGAAAGTAATGTATGTTATTTATTGAGTTTTAATTTGGAAAACTGTTACTAAAAATTTTGTTGAAATTAACAACTCTTTTGAAAGTATAAGTAAGGAAATTTTTGGAGAAGATATATAAAGGTTTATTTAACTTTTCTGCAAAAGAAAAGAAACAAAAATGACATATTTTCACTCTATCATGGATGAAAATTCTTGTGCCAATTTTCTCCAGTGATTAGAGGGTATTTTTATTAGAATGACAATGTTAATATTTGGTTTTAGTGCTTCTTATTTATTGCATGATATTTATTTAAAAAAAAGCAATTTACAACAAAGTGAGGAGACAAATATTATTGGAGGCTTTGATTAAGAGATAAAGTCATTTTGTTGGTCAGTGTAACTTTCCAATTAAGATGCTATCTGAAGTATCTCAAATGGGAAATATTTCTGTATTGAAAAAATCAGAATTTTTGGAAATGGGAAATTATGCTGATGTTCCTACACCTTGATATGTGATTGTTAATTGATGATCATGACATAATCTTATTCCATACAGACTCACTTTACAGATTAATTGACACGATATGTCATGGTGATACAGCAATTTCATTCTTATTGATTGTATCTGTGATTTTCAAAATTTATGTTTATTTTTCCCTGTGAGGATATTGTATCTAAAACATCTACATCTATTTGATGCTATTGTATATTTAAACATCTTTCTTTAAATTAAACAAAGCTTTTACACAAAACTCTTTTAAAATTTCTTGCTTTAAAATCTACAAAAAGCACTCAAAGCTTACATAATGATACATTCCTTGATCTTCTGTAGATTTTTTTTTTATTGAATGGAAACATTCCTTTAAAGCTTTAGATTTTCATATATACATACTCACTTATTAGCCTATACACTCTTAGCTTTTCTTTTTTTTGTCATACATTTCCACTATTGTTTTGTTTTTTTAACAATATAGCATTTTTACAGAAATATAGCATTTTTGGCTCACTTTAAAATCTACAAAAAGAAGAGATCCTATTTTTCAAATTTCATGTAACCTAATCTTGAGATGAAGTGGACAGTTTTATTTGTAATGAATCTCACTTGTTCTGTTTTCTCAGCTGTCTTTCCTCTTGATCCATCTTTACAGTATTACATGGATCTGTTTGAATTCCATATTGATTTGTCTCAGGTTTAAAACACTGTCTTTACTAGATGTTTATATGCAGCATTCATCTATATTATCTGTTATGATTATTTTTTTAATTAATTGCAACATGATATAATACTATTGAAGTAAAACAGCTTTATAATAAAAGGAAATTTTTAAGGAGTCCTAAATTTCTTTGCTGCTCTTTTTGTTTTGTTTGTTTTTGTTTTTTTTTTTTTTTTGGTTTTGCTAAAATGAAAATTTCTATTAAGGTTAAATTTCATACGCAACTTATTTATCATCATGCATCTAATGAATCTCATTTAAGTAGCTACACATACAGTGATTATGTACACACACACGATACTATTGGCTGGTGATTTTAAACATGTTATAATACGTTTAAAAGATAAATTATCATACATGAAATTACAGATGCTTGAAATAGAAATAGGAATTAAAACTATTAACTTCAAGGGTGAAGTTTTTAAAGGAGTACACCTATTGTATAGTTCACTGGAATATTTCATGTGGGTTCAATGCAATGCAATGAAAATTATCATACAAAATATATCCGTTATAGATTAATTTATTCACTTATATTAATTCTTTTTTGATTTGCTTGTATCAGAACTGAACATATTTGGTATTATCAGTGATAATTGCCAATATATGCATAAAAATATAATGTCACAAATTTAAATCTGGGTTGATGGATAGAACGACTATAAATTGTTGTAGAAGTAGAGAAAATATGAACTCTGTGAACTTTTGTTGTCATGGTTACTGGTTGTTAAATATGATACAACATCAGTTCACAGTGTCAGTAAATATTACCCTGTGATTCAAATTAATGTTGTTGCTCTAGTCTTTAAAGTTTCATTTCATATGTTTATATTTATG
The DNA here is from genome assembly GCA_028142955.1 of Pinctada fucata. Taxonomy (NCBI): domain Eukaryota; kingdom Metazoa; phylum Mollusca; class Bivalvia; order Pterioida; family Pteriidae; genus Pinctada; species Pinctada fucata. The sequence continues at coordinate 53,298,206 of AP027109.1, forward strand.
ATATAAATCAAAGAAAGTTCATGTCTCTCCTTTGCTTTCTTAGATTGGAAACTTGTGAAATTTTATTTCATTGATTGCAAATTTATATTGTTTTTGAAGTAGATTTACTCTTCTCTCGGATTTCTTAACATAAACATAACATTATTGACTCTGTTTAGATTTTGTGAATGCCAAAACATCCTTTATTGAATCTTTGACTCATTCATTATTCTTGTATCATGTGTATGTAGGGGAAGCATAAATTTACCACAAGAATATTTTTGACAGATCTTTTTGAAATTTTAGAAAAAAAAACTTCATGCTGTGAAAACTTTACCTAATCTTAATCTTTGAATTAATTTATTTCCTGGTGAAAAACAATTATTTCTTCAGCCTTATGATATTATTTCCGATTGGAATGAATGGAGAGACTGGATTTATTCTTAGTTCACGATGGATATTCCACTAAAGCTTTATTAATCACATTCCTTGGTTGTACAATATATTTTCTGCTTTACATTGTTTTTGGTTGTGTAAAAATTAAATTTGAAGTTTCTGAGTTTATGAATTTTATTAGTTATTTTCCTTATATGCTCATGTAGTTAAGTGATTTTTTATGTAATTTTTGTCAGAATTTTGTCTTGACGGGACCAAAAAAAAAAGGCATTTATATGTTTTTACATTTTTAAATTTGTAAGGCTAGACAGTGCCACATTTCAAAAGATGGATATAAATTGTAATGTTTAGGAATTAGGTTAAGTTGTATAAATTCTTATTTGAAAGGTCTCTTTGATTTTTGATTGAAACTGTACTTCATAATTGCATGTATTTACTAAAGCATTTATTTCTTTATACAGAATATTTCTATAGTAATATTATGTCATCTACGTGAAGATCTTTACCTATACACTTGTGTTGAACACTTGTTTTTTGGAGTAATCTAATTAAAATTGTTAAGAAAAGTTTTATTCTTAAATACTGTAAACATGTGAAATAAAACTTTTAGCAAAGAAATACATAATTTTGTTAATTTCTTTACATGAATGAATCAAGTCCCTTGGAAAAAAGACCACATAGAGTGAAAATTTGCTCAAAAGTGTTTACGCTTTATCCATTAATGTCAAAGGCATTCAGAATTAAGCCATGCTACAAAAATGTATGTAACTGTTAATTTTAAAATTGTTCCATGGAAAAGAAACATTTAGGTTGTATATAGGAATCAAATTTTCTGCATATCTTGTCAGTGGATCTTTTCCAGGCCATATTTGTTTACCTCAACAAGGATCTAATTAGTATTGAACAAGGCACAAATACATGTATATTGTGAATTTTAACACAAGTCATAAATGTAAGAACAAGGTCTTTGGGCACATGTATGTTGTGATGATCTAGCATAGATTTGATTTATAAAAAGCCAGCATAACTTCGTAATTTCACAGTGATTGTAAAATTCTTCCAAAGATTGAAAGAATTGAAGCCCAGGACTGAATGCTAAACTAAAATCACATCTTCAAGGTGAAGGTTGAAGTAGGAGGTAAAACACAGATCCATTTGAATAATATATCACCGATTACTGTCAAGGATCCAAGAGTGTAGCACAAACTTAAATTAATTTTACAACTGGAAAATTAAAATCATCACCGAAAAGGGAAATCTCATCAAAACCATAATTTTGAATGTGTCCCTCCCCCTATTATTTTGGAGAAATTTAAACTTTGTTATCGTAATATGAGAGCTCGATAACTAAAATTGGATGAATTATACTTTTAATGAAGAAAACACATTACAAAGGTCAAATCACTGTAATGAAAATTCATCAGAGTTTACATTTGCTTTGAAGAATACTTCATGAATCCTTTGACCTTACCTTATCAGATGTTGATCATTAATCAAAAGGACAATAGATCAAAGGTCAAGGTCACCGTTTTGAAAAATGGATTTTGAAATATTGGTTTTGTGGTTGTACATTTAACCTTTCACTCAGCGAATTTTGATACATGCACATTGATGAAGAGTGGAAGATATTTCTAGCTTGTCTCACATTTGCTAAATCTTCATCATAATTATTACAAGTTAGTTTGGTATGTTCTTTGCCTACTGCACTTGGTTAAATTCTGTGCAATGATGTCAGTCCCTTAGAAGAATTGTTTCATACTATGTTTTGGGACCTTCTATGAACTTTTATGAAATGATAAACTTGCTTCAGCGTCTGTTTCTGCGAATTATGATTAATCTATACACCTGCTCCTAATAAGATCACTTCCCCAAAAAATCTACCTATATATGTTGTCATCAAAAGATGAATTAAAAATTAGCATTACACTTGCCGTGGATTTTCATTTTGGTGAGTTTGAAATTTTGTTTAAGATGATTACTAGCTATTTGACATAAAGAGAGGCTTACAAGATTTGAAATACTTTTAGTTGTTTACAAGGTACGGTATCAATATTACACGTCTTCAAGTTGCAGCATGGACAAGACATGCACGTTTCGGGTACTCAACCGTCGTCAGTGATCCTCGATCTAAATAATGAAACATGGCCAAAGACTGAAAGTTATGTCCAAAAAGAAAACACCCAAAGATGTAGCATGACAAATATGGACAATGACCATATCCCTGTATACAGCACAAAATCGACAATTCAGAAAATCAGATACCGAAGGCATACAAAATCAGGATAAAACAGGAACCAAAGAAAACAAATAAAAACCTCCACCATATGAAAAGAAGCGAACTCCCGATATGGGAGTGAGACCAGGTGCCCAGGAACAGTAAGCATCTCCTGCTTGCATGCAACACACGCCGCTTCAATTCGGTAGAACTGTCACATCCGGTTACTTCCATTTCGGAAGACATAGAGTACAATCTTTGGCTGGATGGCTCAAATGGTCTATGAAATAACGTATCATATCATAAAATCAGGATAAACGGGAACCAATGCAAACAAACAAACAAAATCTTCCACTGCATGGAAAGAAGCAAACTCTCAATACTGGAGTGAGACCAGGTGCCCAAGACCACTTACTGTCAAACACCTTGCGGGGAAATTTTTTAAGAGCTCCACACGGCAAAGGGCATAAGTGTGACACATACGAGTTAAAGAAGATCCTGACGATTAATTAACAGCACTCACAACAGAGCATCACATTGATCATCGACGGACCCCTAGCAAGCTAGAAGTTGGACTAGGTGCCTGGGAGGAGTAAGCATCCTCTGTTGGTTAGGATGTAAGTAAGGTGACTTTCATGTTTCACATGTGTATTACTTGTAGCAAAACCTTTACATGAATACCAAAATGTTTTGCCATCTGACCTTAACGTTTGACCTACCTTTGAATAGAAAAATTAAACACGACCATAACTCTTAATGGTGATATGGCCGTCATATTGCTGTATTCATTGTGACAATACATTTCCATTTGTACAAACACTTTTGAACTTGTGACTTTGACTTCCGAATTTGGCTTCACATTTGAAAAAAAAACTTTGGTTATAACTCTTTAAAAATTTTTAACTGATTGGGCTTTACCTACTTCTGGAAAAAAACTTTTGCATTGGTCATAACTTCATGAATGACGAAATAAGTCTTCAGGTGCAATAACAAGATGAAACACTGATTTTTACTAACCCTTTAATTTTCTTAATATTATGACAAAGTAACGTACAAAGAAGCCCTATATTGTTCCACTTTGTTAATGAATTACCAGACAGTTTTCCATGGAAATCTACATTGTATGCTGCACGAGTCAACGCGGTATACCTTCAATTCCACAATGCGTTGATCGAAGCTGAAATACTGTGAGTTTTTTTCATTATATACCATGGGTATCGCTTAATGTGTCGCATGACGAGATACCTGTACGTTGGAATATTCCTAAGTATGAGTTCATGGCATGATAAAACCTTGTGGAATTGCAATCTCAGCGTAAATATTACATGAAGGAAATATAACTTTCTTCTACAATCGTTGAATATACCATATTTGTAAGTCAGATGATTCACATGTTGTAAGCTGTAACGGTTGTCCATTGGTAGTACCTGTCAAACACAGTCCTGACTCCTGATGAATGATTTTATTATCCTAGAATAAGAAAAAAAAAAGATAAAAGAACGATTATCATTTCTATGTATCTATTTTTCGTATTTTGCTTTTATATCCATTTCAGATTGTTCTGTTGTGTTTTGCTTGGGCCCTTTGCGTTTTTCAGTCTTGCTTGTATGGTCATTAAAGACAACAATTGCGAGTTCAAGTGAGAGAGTAGAGCGCATGTAATCCGGATGTTACGCAAGATCGCAACTACATCGATGTCCGTTCTACGGTGCATTTAGTCGCGTACCTAAATCATGCTTTGTTCAAAACTTTGGCACCTTTTCAGCCCAAGTAAATTGATGACATCAAGACAATGTAGAACAATCAGAAAGTGAGCGAAAACATCCCTTTAACTTTTGTTAGATGTATTTTCGATCTTCCGTTTTACAGCATTTGTTACTTAACGCGCTTAGTCGGCACCGATTTCCCATTCGTTTCGACGGTTTATTTGTAATCTTTTGTGTTTCCAATTGGTGTTTTGATGTCGTGTTAGTTGCCCCCTTTGCACCTCTTGCTGCGTATGTCTTCTCTATGTTTTCACTTGATGTATGTTGATGCTATGGGTGTTGCAACCGGGTCTTGTTCAATTTGACATCATATATATTATTTGTATATCTCGGAAACTTTAAAATTTAAGGAGTTTAACATCTTAGCACCATCCCTCCAATGCTATTTAAAAAATATATTTTATTTGGATATGCAACTGAATCAACCCTATAGGGAATTTGGAACCGCAAACTCTCTATAAAGTAAATACACAAACTTAAATTCTGAAAATAAAACTAGAGGGCGCTAGTGAAATTATTTTGGGCGGCCTATGAACAGCACTTTGGGTGGAAGCATCACGGTGATGATTTAATATTCGAACACGTGTCTGGTGCATAAATTGGCTTGATATTTTTTTCAAGAAGTTATAGAGTTGGAACTCTTCGGCATAATTGTTATGGATCAACTCCTTTCTTTGCATTGCTGTTTTGTCTATGTGGTCATCTTACAATGATGAGGGTATTATACAAAATATTAGTGCGTACTTTGAAACATCTGTGGAAAAGGTACAAATGGGAGGGTTATGCACACATAACCCTGATAACTACACTATTTGCAACTGAAATGGTAGAAGTCAGCATCGATAGGCCTTTGGTTTCGTTGTTCCTTGTCCCTTTTGCGTCTTGTAATGAATATAAAAAAGAATATTCAGGTTTGTTGTGCATATATCAAATCACACCGAAAGACGTCATGTGACAAATGTACCAAGTGACAATCGGGTATAAGAGGAAGCGAGAGAGCCGATTTTGAGCATTCCAGCTTCAGGCGTCGTAGAGAAAGACAATCATAAAAGGTAAAAGTTATTAATAGTTCCTGAATAAGGATCTAAATACTTATGTATTCTGAATAAGGGTATATAATAAGGGCTGGATAGATTAGTGATACGCCGTGCGCACTGACAAGAAACCCGAATATTCTTTTTTATATTCATTACACGTCTTTTACAATTTGTCTTCTCTTTCTTTTCCAATTGGTGTTTCGATGTTTTGCCGTGGTTGCTTTAACCGAATACCATCCCTTCTTTAATATCCGACCGTACGTAACGGTAATAGCATTTAATATTGCCTACACACAAATGTATATTTCAAAATATGCAATAAGTATTGATATTTGTACAATCAATTATGGTACATGTATATATTCTTACATTGGCTAAAGTATAAGTGCAAGAGACCATGGAACAGAGGGTAATCATTAAAAAAGGTGTGTACACTGTACAGACTCTCTATTAGTGCCCTTTGTAAATATTTTCACTTACTTGTTGGTAGCTCCATCGCTCAAAATCATTGTATCGACATTTCTTGATTGCCACAAGGTTGTTTTCTTTAAGGAAACATAATGTACCATGTCTCAACTCATTGTTCTTGGATATTTCCCAATACTGAAATTCAGAAATCATATATTGAAATGTTGTATAAATAAAATGCATGACAAGACTTCAACCTTCCCTTTTGCAGATTGAAGACATCATTTTAAATGTTAAGAATTTATAGATTTGACCAGAAACGAGTAAAAGGTGTTTGTACAGATGTTGTAAGTAAGCAAAAATTGCTTTACAATGCACACAGAAGCTGTCACCGATCCACAACATCCACCTCTACTTTCAATATAAATAAAATATGCGAATTTATTGATGGTCGGTTGTTTCAAACTATTTAGATGCTCCTATAGAACCCGATTCATATGACAGAATGTGGTTGTTTTGTTTTGTTATTAGATTGCTTCCTTTTATACCTTCTTTCAAAACATAGACAAGATTTTCAATGTGTCTCTTTTTTTCTCTCTGCTTTTGAATGCCCTTTGGGGTTAAGTTATCCTGTGTTAAATTCAGGTAGGGCCTATTCATGGTAATGTACCTATATTAATGATGATATCTATTGACCACTCTTTTTCCATTTTCATATATCCGCCAAAATTAGCAGTGGTTTATTCTTTTAGTTGATTTTTCGTCTTCAATCAATCTCTTGAAGATTGTAGTAATAAAATGAATTTAATTAAATCGGCATTTTATAAGTTATCATTTGGGTTGTTGATTATACTGACTTTGTCAAATTCACCTTGTTGTTTCATACCTGTGCGTTGCCTAGGTAATGGCACGTATAGAGGATCACGTGATCACCGGAAAATGCATCTGTTGTTCTCCCGTCAGCACATAGTCCTGTCCCTTTATTTAGAAGCTAAAGAATACAGAAATAAATCCGAATGAGATTCTTATAAAGTTAGCCAAAAATAACATTGTTATAATATTAGCTTTCCGGGACTAGAAGATAAAAGAATGAATCCTTATTTACTAAGCTATATAGAATGTTAAACGTCTTCAAAGTCAATATCATCATTTAAGAACATATCAATTTGCAGCATGGACCAAGGTTCCAATATACAGTTTACGCGCACTGTTCCGAAGGCGCACAAAGTATGCGGGTCATGCTTAAGTTGACGTCATTAGACTTTTAAAGTAGTTTATATACCTTTATGGACCAGACCTTAGTGCAATCAATACATCTAGCCCTACAAAACATGTGAAAATCAGTGCAGCCAGATTTACCGTTTAATCGTTAATCAGTATCGAACGATGTGAAAATGGCAGTCGAGCGCATGCGCTCAATGGATGCAGTAGCCCAAGTAGTGAGGTCAATACAGTATTGTTCTCAAAACATTATCTACATCATTTAATACTGAATTGAAAGAAAACATCAGTAGCTTTTATCATGAAAAATTATTTGAATTTTCAACATCTGGATTTTCAGATATATCCGGAAGAGTGCGAAGTACCCCTCCGGCACTACCGGCATCAGGAGCCAAGGACGCGCGATACTCGCTTCGCCTTCATCTCCTATCGCTGTTTACTATATGGACCAATGGCTAAAATGTATGTCCAGCTCTCTTCTTCACATCCTTCCAAACTCATATAAACCCCAAAATTCCAAGTTTTTACATTAACTGTGCCTACTACGAAAAAATTATGTCTCAACACTTAGAAATAAAAGAGTCGTCCCTGACCATTTCTTTGGATACGAAACTAAAACTGTATATTGGAACCCAAACATGCACGTTTCGGGTACTTAACCCTCGACCAAAGAGTGTGAAAGTTAGTTAGTCTACAAATGTACCGAAAGACGTAGCAGGATGGGTGGGATATGATGCTTATGGACCCACGTTTTAGAAATTTCAAGAAATAAAACAATACTTCATATGTCAATACTTCGCTTTCGGTAGTCTTGATTCTGAACACAAGGAAAAACATCCCTGTCTCAGTGTAAAACACAAGAAGTACTGTACTTTTAAGGTCCAAAAACACATTGCATGCAAACTTACAGCGCCCTTTGCCTTTAGGTCTTCAGGGACATAATATTCTACATATTGTCTGATAGAGTCGAGGAAATACTGGAAAGGTTTACACTTATTCTTCTCTCTGATTCTGAGTCTTTCACTCACGTCACCTCCTCCTCCTTGCTTTAGAAAAAAGACAAGAACCTCCAGTGTTATATTCTTGAATTGTAATTACTTTTCTTGATTTTTTTTCTTCTAATTTGTGCTTTGTCTGAATTAAGTTAGTATCAAGGTTTGATGCGAAAGGTACAGTCTCAATCAATAAGTTTTTGAAATTTCGAATATAGGCCGAGTTTTAAGGTGTAGTTTTGATATTTATTTTCTTTCAACATTCTCAGTTCTTTATCGTGATTGTTTTGGTTTGATTCCACGCAGGTAGAATACATATTTGGAAATAATATTATCCTAGGATAACAACAATTGTTTTTTCATTAATCAAAAGTGTCGCTACCTATAACAAATTCCTTTTTTACACTTTAACTATGTGGATATATATGTGAAGTGTATGTGCATATGTGTAGAGTTTTCCTTCATTTTTTAAATGTGCGATGTCAGTGTTCTTGTGTGTCCGTCTGTTTGTTTCTGTCTGTCTAGTTATGTTGGAGATATTATCATGCTCATCTTAAATGCTTAAATGCTTTAAATTATTTAAAATCTCCCCGGGCAACTGGTCTCCCTTCGGAATGCTCTTCACTCAGGGGTTCGCAGCTGTTCCGATGGAAATTCTAATGATTCCGCCTTGCCTTCTCGACTTTGAGACTGAATAAGTGATGGGTACTTCAATCAAGTACCCCACAATTATATTCCAATCTTTAAAGAAATTTTTGTCCAACAATGGAAACAGTTCTTTAGTGTTAAACAACTCATGTATCATGAAATAAGAGTTTAAACTTGTTATATTATAAATAAGCTCATAACATCAGGAAAATGTAAAAAAGAAAGGATAGGCAAACCAACATACCGATTTATTTCCCATCATTTCATAGAAAATAGGTTTGTATTTATCCATCCATACATCTATCACTCTATCATTATTTACAGTTTTTTGTTTTGTAATGTCCCCTATCCAAGCTAATCCTCTGTAGACATGCGCAGCATGTGAACATGGGATCATTTCTATACTCCCTCCGCACATCCATGTCTGCAAAATTATTATGAACATCAGTAAAACACTTATTCATACAAACTATTAGTGTTGATTAAAAAACAAACAAACAACAAAAGGACCTAAAAATAAACATTTTACGAGAAACATAATGAAATAGGTATTAACCAAGAAGAGAAATCTTCAACAGAAACCCACCAAGCTAGGTTGGTAATTTGCTGACTTCATAAATTTTGTTTTGAATTGTTATGTATCTGGATGACATGACATGTTCATGGTACTGAACAACATTTATAATGATGCGATATCGAAAACTTTTTTTAGTGATATAAGTTCATTTGTTGATCAAGTTGACCAAAAGCTGCGTGATGATTAAGGAACAGATCAAACAACAACTTGATTTGGATGGCATCTCTATATTCATGCAGCTGCTTTACTGACATGTACAAGTAATTGGGCCGCCTCTCTCGTATGCTTTAATTAGAAATTTCTTTCAAAGTGGTTCATCTGCGGAGTCATTGTTTTTCTAATCATGGGTCTAAATTGACCAATGCCATATTCTATTATGAAATCAGCAATGGAAAAATTCTCTGTTTCAAAATGACACAGATTTTGTTCTACCTTATGAAGGGGAATATCCTGATACTAAAATATGACTGTTTGTTATTTACCTTCACAGAGAGTTCATATTGCTCTGCTCCCCATATTTTCATTCCAAGATCAAATCCTCCCAGGGACTGGAAGAAAGTCTTATTTGATCCAAACAGCATACCTTGTACTCCCGGTGATCTATAGTAATTAGTTAATTCATATTAGTTGGTATATATGATATAGGATCGTCTCAACAGAATGATAAAAAAATTAACATGATGAAGTAGATACAATAATACATCAAAATGTATAGATCTAGTATCTTCTTAATATTGTGAAAATGAAATGCAAAAAAATAAATAGATGAATAAGTACATTGCGCTATATTTTCCCGTATCATTATTCATGCAACTTAATGAATTTGCAAATATAAATTGTTCTTGATTAAATGAATAAATTACCCAATAACATAACTAAGTTGTATGTTAGCATAATTATATGTTTTGTTGTATGTTGACATCATTTGTACATGAAATATCTCGTAATTAGGTACGGAAATATATATGTTTCATACGTAGGAGCCAGAAATATGTGAACATAGTATGCTGTGAATTAATAGACGTAAGGTGTCAAATGGTTTGTGCATAGATTGATTGACTGACAGAACAAGTTACATTAGATATGGTAATTTTATCGATTGTCATAGTATTTGATTAGGATAGTAAATTTAAGCTATTGTTCTTTAAGTGTAGGCCCACGCAAGAATCAGGCATCAAAATTGTTTGCAAAAGTTTTTATTTCTGTTTTGAGACTTATATGTGGTACATTGCAAACATATGATATTCATTTCTCAAGGTAGCGATGGTGAAACGAGATATTCACCTCATAATTTATAAAGGATTATGAAGGAAAAAAAATTGCGGGAAATATTTCTCTTTATAATTCAACCAAATTTACTACCTCTATTACTTTCTTCGCCATCCAAGTATGAGGAAATTTCCTTCCTGAAAGAACATTCATATGGACGCTGCTCTGAACACATTCAAGAGATAAAAGTTTGCAAAAGTTTTAAGGTTTTTCAACTGCCTGATCCTTACATGGACCTGTACTTAAGTATATACATGTACACTGAGTCCCTCTATTTCTATTGGCAATCTTGGTATGCCAACTGAAGTTTAAACAAGAAATGTATATAGTATGTATATTTGTACAGTCATACTTGATTGGTGCTAAATGATGTGGTCTGTTGCGTAAGTAGGATGATTTTGTTGGTACAGATATCTCACACATGAAAAAATCAAAAGTTGGCAACCAGATTGGGTCCTGCATGGGAAGACTAGATATCCCAAAAGTATTTCCATCAACTGCACCCATTTTGGAGAATACGAGTAATTTCGGATCTTCTTTTATTCTCTGTAGTAAAGGTTCTAACCAGCCTGTGGATATGTTTGCGTGTATTGTGTTACAATGTGTCGAGAAAAATCGTGATGTTGTTATTAAATATAACAAAATGTATATGAATTCTGTACATTTGTATATCATGAATGTCTTTGTGCACTAGAACTTTGAAATGTTTTGAACATGAGAAGTTTGCCTGAAATGTTTGTATTGAAAATGATTCATTACTTTTGTTCTGTAAAATATGATTGTTGCATGTATGTCTACTGAAGGAATTAAAGAACGATAACTGAAAACCTGATGCCACCTCGATGTGTGAATCCATGACAACGATGACGCCAGATTGCGCAGCATCGATTCCAGTTTGTCGGGAAACCATAAGTCCTCGAGTCTCCTGGAGACGGATTAGTTTGACTTTCGGTAGACTGGAAACGTAAATATCGAGCTTCTTCTTCAAATGATCTGCGAATAAAACACCTGAATTTTGATCAATGCGTGAAAAAGTTTTACTATACATGTATGTCGTATCTAAATTTTCATTTGCAAAAATCTGAAAGTATTTTAAAATGAATAAACATTAAAACGAATGCGACCCATGAGTGTCCAAAGAGAACAGACAAACATGAAATTCAGATACATCGAATTAGATTATGATGGTGTAACTATACCACAGTAAAAATTTCAATCAAATCAAATAAGATCAAATCGATCATTGATAGATACGTTTTTTCTAGTTTCATAGTGGATTTTTGAAATATATCCGTAAATTCTCCGTTACCAAATGATAAATTTCTCTGAAACTAAGGGACACCTCCTTGATGACATAGCTCTATCCTTTCTTTGGCATAATTCTAAGTCATTTTTTTTCAAAAATCGTTCTTCATATTTTCGATATTTGGATGTCCTCAATTTCGACCCTAAGCTGATGAGACATTACTAACTGAAATGCACATATGGTGCACTAAATTAAATATTTCAATATTGATAACTCTTACCGAGTGTTGACCCATCGTCAACTAAAATGATCTCTTTTAACAAAGATGGGTTTGATCTGTCTAGGACACTATGAGCTGTTCTCAAGAGTGTGCTCCAAGCCTCGTTACGAAACGGGATGATTACACTCACTTCAGGCAAATCTTTATCGTACACAAAATCTGCACACCTATGCATAGAAAAAATATGATAATTTATGTATTTTGTGTATATCTTTTTGCGTACTTTCATTAATATTATTTTGCTGTATTGAATATTTTCTGCATCTCAAACTAAAGTATGATGAATGTTGGCAGACCTCATCTACATGTGATTTTTTAAAATCATGATTTTCCTTTGCCTTGTTTGTAAAAGCATTTGGCATTTGATGTGGCTACAATCAACAGCAGATATAACGAAACATATATGAAATAAAACAGTTAAAGATAATTAAAAATCGGGAAATTGAACAATATGGATAGGAGTGAAGCCTCCTTCCCCTCCCCGACCCCATATACCCACAAAACAAAGAAGAAATGTAACGTCTGAACACTGCTGCATACTGAGATCTTTCAAATCCAGATGCTTAGATAATAATTCATTGGCATTATTTTATTTCATGTACACTTTAATAGAAATTTTGTCAAAGAGCTTACTCTGGTTCAACCATATCCCTCGGCATTTGTCGTCGTAAAGGTATTAAATCGCTCAGGAACTCATTGAACAAATATTGCTTATAGCCATCCTCGTATCTCTTCAGGCTTTCACCGTTAAGTTCCTCTTTATTAACTTGGATACCTGTACCATAAGCACCTAAATAAAGAACATTTAAACTTTATTCCGGCGTTTATTCCCCTCCTTTCTTCAGTATTGAAAAATGTAATTATTCAGAAAATGAATGACTTCTTTTGTCGTAAAACAACCCCAAAAATGAATCTGTTTGACATGTCTTTTTATTTCACGTATTTAATTATTTGCATTGTAAATACCATTACCTCATTATTCATAACAATGTATACAGAGTTTTTAATATGAAAATAATTATTTGGAGAATGACACTTATATATTATACTCAATAGATGAATGAAAGTCAAATACAAATCCCGAAAGCCGAATCGAAAGACTACAATCAAAAGGCTGATATTCTAGAAAAAAAATATAAATCAGAACTTTCTCATGAGAAAATAAAAAAAAAAAATGTGGGGAGCTCGTCGTGCGCTGTGATGTCCCGTTCTCCAAGGTGGTATATGATGTTCTGTCGAGGACAATTTGAGCCATTCAACCAAAGATTGTACTCTATGTCTTCCGAAACGGAGGTGGCCGGATGTGACAGTTTTACCGAGTTGAAGCGGCAGGTGTAGCTCTTCCTGGGCACCTGGTCTCACTCCCATATCGGGAGTTCGCTTCTTTTCATATGGTGGAGGTTTTTTGTTTTTTGCTTTGGTTCCTGTTTTATCCTGACATTGTGTATGCCTTCGGTTTCTGAATTATCGATTTTGTGCTGTGTGCAGGGATGTGGTCGTTATCTATATTTGTAATCGTACATAAAGACGGAGACACTAATACAGCCCCATAGAAACACGAAGGACAACTTTATGAAATCAAATGAACCATTCCCAGAGTGCAGTGCAAATACTATATGTATTGTAGGTTTCAGAGAGCGCTGTGCTACTTAGTTACGTTTATGGACATATTCAAATACAAGTTATAGAATTTTAGCAAGTAGGACCAAAAAGGAAGCTTGCAGCTTATTTTAACATGTTTAACATGTTTAACTTCTCTCGCTGTATTATTTAAAACACAGGGATGGGGTACGTCGCTCAACGGCCACGATATCAGGATTTAAAATGAGAAACATACTTTAAAAAAAAAGGTATTACTGTGTAGCATACAATTTCATTGATGTAGATGTCGTCATGCACACTGCTTTATCATAGAATGACAAACAACCAAGTATTCGGTAGAAAATATTTGAAAATATATGCAAAGATTTGACTACACTTTCTGTCTCTTACCTGGACCAATATCAACAACATTTTCTTTTGATTTTAAATTCTCTTGCCTCCTTTGCTCTCTCCTTCTTAGCTCCAGTAACATTTCTTCGTCTAGTTTTGATTTATTCGAATTCCAAAACATGTAAAATACAAAAACATATATACCAAGAAAAAGGTAGCAAAATTTGAATTTTCTAAACAAAAACATCTCCAAAACACAAGATAAATTACAGCCACATCGTCTCTTGCTCAGTGTACCCACGTTTTGTATTTTGAGGCCTCCGAAGGAGTATCAAAGTAAGACAAATGATAGATTTAAATCTACTCCTTTTGATGTCTTCTATAAATAAGTAAGTAAATAAGAAGAATAAATGAAATGAAAGGGAAACAAGGTGAGACTAAAAATTCTTTGAATATACACATTCATGTTTTTTTCACTCCCATGTAATCAACTGAAAACTTTATTGTACCCAATTGTAGCCTCACAACTGCCTCAAAGGAGTTATTGAAAGGGACATATGGTGCCCAAGGATAAATCTACATTAACATAATCTATATTTAGGGCTTTAAGATCGATTATGTATAAATGTGAGCATTGATTTTGTATATATTACATGTACATTAGTTGCATTATCTTGTGTTATGTGTCTCAGCTAAACATTTGCATGTAACACACACAGTAACATATATCATATACACAACCATTCGCAACCAGGTATATGCACAAACTATGACATAGATTGGATTGAGGATAACTGACGGGGGTTTAGTAGCCGAAACGTACTGTATGTCTGGTCCATGCTCCAATGTTATTTTTGCTCATCGGCCCCTCGTTGGGCCAACATGTTGGCCCAACAAGGGGTCGATGTGATGCCCAATGTTGGCCCTCTGTTTTAAAGTTTTGTTGGCTCAGGGTCACGTTGTTGACATTCTAGTGTTGTGGCAATGTGTATCTACATAGGTATGTTTAATCTTCACGTTGCACCAACATTGAACCGACGTCGATAGACACGTTCCTCGATAACTCCGCTTTACATAAGTCCATGAAACAATGAGTTTTAAAAGCAATATTACTCTAAAAGTCCATTGAAAATAATTTATTAAAAACAGAGAAGTTAAATCCCACGCATTAGAAGACTTGTCTTTCTTCCTTCTTTTCACTTTTTCCTGTAAATAGAGAAAAGATAAGAAATTCAAATATATATTCTTACCAATATTCATGAATTATTTGAAATAACCTTTGTCTATTTTAACAATTCTATGATTTAATGCAACAAACATACAAATATTTCCCGATAAAATAATGATTTAATGCACAAAAACCTATACTTAAAGCTGCTTTCACACACTTCCTTCCACTAAGAGACCTATATTTGATTTGAAACATGCGCCCTACAAAGTATCACAGTACTAAATGGGGAATTCCCTTTGGGTACACGGCAAAACATGGCCGCTATTGAAATCTTGTTCCCGACTTTAAAAATAAAATTCTAAATAAGTATAAAGAATTTAAATAATTGAATCATATCACATAAAAGGTCAATCAATAAGAAATTGAAACATGGGTCACTTGTTGAATTATCAGCTGTAACTATGGATGAAAGGTTGATCTAAAAGGGGCCCCATGAATTCAAAAATCGTATTTTAGATTTAAGTGCAAAAATGGACCTAAAACTTCAAGTGGCTAGATCTTTCTAGACTCTGTGGTCACTTTTTCTAGAGATAGCATTTTTAAGTATATCACAAACCTTTGTGTACAAAACGTATATAGTGAAACTTCGGGGTGAATGTTGTGAGAGACGTGGGGAGCAATTGAACAGAGGTGGGTGCTCCATAGACTTCAATGGAAAAGGCTTTTAGTACTGTGATACCTGCAAGGATTCTACTTGAAAATGTTACAGAGGGATTTCAGAGCTCATAATGCTAAATCTTAATCTACATCATTGGGACATATATAACATGAATTCAAAACGGATGTTGAGTGCGGGAAACAGCGGCCACGGGTACATGTAGAAATAATGAATATTTCAATATGAAATTCAAGGAGGTGCCTTTCTTGAGAGAAAAAATATTTTTTCCTGCAAGGAATAAATACATCTTTTCATGATACATAGAAACGGGCTTTCCAAAATATTAAAAAGAAAAAAATTTTTTAGCTCACCTGTAGTTTACGGTTTGTATACCGATTTTTACATGCCCCCTCTATTTTTAGCATCAACCATTGGTCAATTTTCATAAAGAATATATGCGTTACGTCTAGGATAAAAACCAAAATTAATAAATTGTCATAAAACTGTGTATACATGACCAATTCCTCTGCAACAGTGTGGTCCTCCATAGACAAATGCAGACTATAGTTGAATGGGAGGAGCTACATGGATTCTCGGTGAAATAATAAATATAGTCATCACAAAATGCATTCTAATATTTTTCGGGATCATCGTGTTCAAAGTGCTATTCCTCAATATTTTGAAAATTTAGAACCTCCTCTTATTTGTTACAAATATAAGAGACCTATTCGAAATTTCGTTTTTAACTACAACAAAGCTACATCAGATCCTAAAATACTTGAATCATGTCCTGCTTCTTGAGAATGTGCAACATCTGAATATCTATATAAACCAGCTGGTCATATCATTACAGGTGACTTTTCAATTATCCAAGACAAGCAGCTCCGTGGTCTTCTCAAAAAAGGACCTAAGTATAGAATCCCATCCAAGATAGATTTTATTAAATGTCGCGAAGTACTAAAGGAAGCCTTAGATAACTATACCAAACGATGGTGTAAATCGGAAGGAGTCGAATCGCATTCTCTGAATGACTGGAAAAACCTCATTTTGGACATTACTGACATTCGAATAGACAACTTCCACAAAAATCCTCATCTTTTTGAAAATCCAAGTTCTAGATCTCAAAGATATTTTAAATCCAAATTACGTAATTTACATGAAAAATTTGTCTTCGCTCCAGCAGATAAAGCAGCCAACAACACCATAATCATATGAAAACTTTACTATATATCAACTTTATTTCGGAAATTTCGTCTACAAATACTTATATTAAAAGCAATGAAAGTGTCCCCAACATTTTGAGCAAACATAACAGTGAAATTTCTTCATTCAACATCCCTATTTCTAAATTGGATCTTCCTACAATATACTGCATACCAAAACTGCACAAATCTCCTTACAAATTTAGATACATTGCTAATTCTAGCAACTGCTCAACTACAAGTTTGTCTAGACATCTGACGTCAGCCCTCACGGCGGTAAAGGAACACGTTGCAAAATATTGTGAAACTGTTCTTAACAGGAATGATGTAAATTTATTTTGGTCTATAAAAAATTCCGGGGATGTGATTGACAAGATAAAATCTAGAAATTTTCAAGCCAATACGATTGCTTCATACGATTTTTCAAATATCTACGCCACGCTTCCTCACGACAAGATCAATGATCAATTGTCCAAACTCATTAAATGGTGCTATAATCGAGAGGGGAAAACTTATATTTGTACATCTGAATCAAAGGGTTTCTTCTCCGCTACAGAATACAAATCATACAAATCATGGACATGTAGCGACCTGTGTAGTGCCTTGTCCTTCCTCTTGGACAACATTTATGTAAGATTTGGTGAGAATCTCTACAGGCAGGTTGTAGGGATTCCTGTTGGTACAAATTGTGCGCCTCTTGTTGCAGATTTATTTTTATACACATATGAAAAAGAATTTATTCAAAATCTTCAAAAGCAAAGAAAACATGATGATGTGAAATGCTTCATTGGTACTTCTAGGTACCTGGATGATATTCTGACTATCGATAATCCTGTTTTTGAAAAGTATAAAGATGTTATTTATCCACAAGAATTGTCTCTAAACAAGGCAAACTTTACAGACACTGAAACACCATTTTTGGACCTAAATATCAAAATTGTCAATGGACAAATTCATACAAGTGTATATGACAAACGAGATGATTTTGGATTCAACATAGTAAATTTCCCCTGGCTTGACGGTGATGTCCCTAGATTACCGTCATACGGTATCTACATTTCACAGCTCATCCGGTATGCTAGAGCATGTACTGATGTTTTGGATTTTCATAATAGAAATCTACAAATTACAAAGAAACTTTTAGGCCAAGGTTTTCGCTTTCACAAACTAGTAAAGACTTTCTGGAAATTTTACAAAAATTATGATCAACTTCTTTTGAAATTCGGACCCATACAAGCGACGGAGTATATTACTTTAGGTATTTCACAACCTGCATTTTATGGTGACATAATTAACAAAATAAGAAGGTTCAAAGGTAGACAGCATATGTATCGAAAATGCGTCAGAGTCATCAAACGCCTTTTATACCGTGGATATGATCCTAATGTCACCAGACGGACACTAAGCTTGGTACTTGACCAATATACAGTCTTGTACGAGCGCATTCTTAAGACTTGCACTCTGACTGACTGTGACGACGGGACTCCATGACGGGCCCTGTCCAAACCTCCTTAGAGAAGACAGGGCCCCGACCACCTGTCCTCTCTGAATGTCAGTCGGACTCCTCGGGTGATAACATATATGAGCTCGCTACAGCCGGCAGAGCACGGACTGTATTACGCACGTCCTCTTTTTATATCCATTTACATATTCATCTGTGTTGCTTGGACCCCTGTGTTTTACGGTCTTGTTTGTGTGTGGTCATCTAACAGTGAGGAGGTTGTTTTACACCATAATTGTGCGTTCTTCGAGACCTCTGGGAAATCGGAATAGTGGGAGGGTTGTGCGCACGTAATCCAGGATAACCACACCGTCTGCTATTTACGTGGCAGATGGCCGTCCTAAGTCGGCACCGGTTGCCCATTGGTCTCGTTGGTTTATGTGTAGTCTTTCATGTTTCATGTTTCTATGTTGTGAGTTGGTGTTCCTTGTCCTTTTTGCGTCTCTTTCTGTGGGTGTCTGTTCTGTGTTTTTGCATGGGTGTTTTGGGATTTTGCTGTGGGTGCTGCAACCTGGTGTTGTTGGAGATCCCCTCCTTTCCTTCTTAAGTCATAATACCTGCACTTCACGCAGATCATCTGCATGTTAATATGAAGAAAGAACCATTATGTACGTATTTTCATTCAATTAAGTCATCAGAATAACGAGGTATGTCCGTTAGACAGCGCTACATCGCACGGGGGTCATAAATAGCTGATCTAAGCTTTGATGACCAGTGTGACCAATTCTTTCACCATGGCTGATTAAAATCTCATTCACTCATCATGATGGCGATTCTTTAAAGAGGAGATAATAGACTTCAAGAAAACAAGAAGACTTTGTAGAAATGAAATAGTCAAAGTACTTAAAATTTCTATTTTTATCCAAAATAAGTGCAAAATTCACACATTTTTTCGAAAAGAGCAATATTGCATATTACATAATTTCAGCAAAGATTTTTAAAAATGAAATAAGTTCATTAGATAGACAAATAGTGTATTTATGCGATGATACATCAAAATATATCAATCTTTTATTTGTAGAGATTTTGTATTTCTCTGAAAAATATGATCATGCATCTCTTTACTATGAAAATGGAAAGGGGGTACACGTGTATAGATGGTCATAGTTTCTTTCATAAAACGATATCTGAATTTTGCTAAATCATCTTATGAAGTTTAAGGTCTATAGTATATAAGAAAATAATATTGTAAAAAAAAGGAGGTCCTTCAAGGTATCACAGTACTAAATGGGGAATTCCCTTTGGGTACACGGCAAAACATGGCCACTATTGAAATCTTGTTCCCGACTTTAAAAATAAAATTCTAAATAAGTATAAAGAATTTAAATAATTGAATCATATCACATAAAAGGTCAATCAATAAGAAATTGAAACATGGGTCACTTGTTGAATTATCAGCTGTAACTATGGATGAAAGGTTGATCTAAAAGGGGTCCCATGAATTCAAAAATCGTATTTTAGATTTAAGTGCAAAAATGGACCTAAAACTTCAAGTGGCTAGATCTTTCTAGACTCTGTGGTCACTTTTTCTAGAGATAGCATTTTTAAGTATATCACAAACCTTTGTGTACAAAACGTATATAGTGAAACTTCGGGGTGAATGTTGTGAGAGACGTGGGGAGCAATTGAACAGAGGTGGGTGCTCCATAGACTTCAATGGAAAAGGCTTTTAGTACTGTGATACCTGCAAGGATTCTACTTGAAAATGTTACAGAGGGATTTCAGAGCTCATAATGCTAAATCTTAATCTACATCATTGGGACATATATAACATGAATTCAAAACGGATGTTGAGTGCGGGAAACAGCGGCCACGGGTACATGTAGAAATAATGAATATTTCAATATGAAATTCAAGGAGGTGCCTTTCTTGAGAGAAAAAATATTTTTTCCTGCAAGGAATAAATACATCTTTTCATGATACATAGAAACGGGTTTCCAAAATATTAAAAAGGAAAAAAAATTTTAGCTCACCTGTAGTTTACGGTTTGTATACCGATTTTTACATGCCCCCTCTATTTTTAGCATCAACCATTGGTCAATTTTCATAAAGAATATATGCGTTACGTCTAGGATAAAAACCAAAATTAATAAATTGTCATAAAACTGTGTATACATGACCAATTCCTCTGCAACAGTGTGGTCCTCCATAGACAAATGCAGACTATAGTTGAATGGGAGGAGCTACATGGATTCTCGGTGAAATAATAAATATAGTCATCACAAAATGCATTCTAATATTTTTCGGGATCATCGTGTTCAAAGTGCTATTCCTCAATATTTTGAAAATTTAGAACCTCCTCTTATTTGTTACAAATATAAGAGACCTATTCGAAATTTCGTTTTTAACTACAACAAAGCTACATCAGATCCTAAAATACTTGAATCATGTCCTGCTTCTTGAGAATGTGCAACATCTGAATATCTATATAAACCAGCTGGTCATATCATTACAGGTGACTTTTCAATTATCCAAGACAAGCAGCTCCGTGGTCTTCTCAAAAAAGGACCTAAGTATAGAATCCCATCCAAGATAGATTTTATTAAATGTCGCGAAGTACTAAAGGAAGCCTTAGATAACTATACCAAACGATGGTGTAAATCGGAAGGAGTCGAATCGCATTCTCTGAATGACTGGAAAAACCTCATTTTGGACATTACTGACATTCGAATAGACAACTTCCACAAAAATCCTCATCTTTTTGAAAATCCAAGTTCTAGATCTCAAAGATATTTTAAATCCAAATTACGTAATTTACATGAAAAATTTGTCTTCGCTCCAGCAGATAAAGCAGCCAACAACACCATAATCATATGAAAACTTTACTATATATCAACTTTATTTCGGAAATTTCGTCTACAAATACTTATATTAAAAGCAATGAAAGTGTCCCCAACATTTTGAGCAAACATAACAGTGAAATTTCTTCATTCAACATCCCTATTTCTAAATTGGATCTTCCTACAATATACTGCATACCAAAACTGCACAAATCTCCTTACAAATTTAGATACATTGCTAATTCTAGCAACTGCTCAACTACAAGTTTGTCTAGACATCTGACGTCAGCCCTCACGGCGGTAAAGGAACACGTTGCAAAATATTGTGAAACTGTTCTTAACAGGAATGATGTAAATTTATTTTGGTCTATAAAAAATTCCGGGGATGTGATTGACAAGATAAAATCTAGAAATTTTCAAGCCAATACGATTGCTTCATACGATTTTTCAAATATCTACGCCACGCTTCCTCACGACAAGATCAATGATCAATTGTCCAAACTCATTAAATGGTGCTATAATCGAGAGGGGAAAACTTATATTTGTACATCTGAATCAAAGGGTTTCTTCTCCGCTACAGAATACAAATCATACAAATCATGGACATGTAGCGACCTGTGTAGTGCCTTGTCCTTCCTCTTGGACAACATTTATGTAAGATTTGGTGAGAATCTCTACAGGCAGGTTGTAGGGATTCCTGTTGGTACAAATTGTGCGCCTCTTGTTGCAGATTTATTTTTATACACATATGAAAAAGAATTTATTCAAAATCTTCAAAAGCAAAGAAAACATGATGATGTGAAATGCTTCATTGGTACTTCTAGGTACCTGGATGATATTCTGACTATCGATAATCCTGTTTTTGAAAAGTATAAAGATGTTATTTATCCACAAGAATTGTCTCTAAACAAGGCAAACTTTACAGACACTGAAACACCATTTTTGGACCTAAATATCAAAATTGTCAATGGACAAATTCATACAAGTGTATATGACAAACGAGATGATTTTGGATTCAACATAGTAAATTTCCCCTGGCTTGACGGTGATGTCCCTAGATTACCGTCATACGGTATCTACATTTCACAGCTCATCCGGTATGCTAGAGCATGTACTGATGTTTTGGATTTTCATAATAGAAATCTACAAATTACAAAGAAACTTTTAGGCCAAGGTTTTCGCTTTCACAAACTAGTAAAGACTTTCTGGAAATTTTACAAAAATTATGATCAACTTCTTTTGAAATTCGGACCCATACAAGCGACGGAGTATATTACTTTAGGTATTTCACAACCTGCATTTTATGGTGACATAATTAACAAAATAAGAAGGTTCAAAGGTAGACAGCATATGTATCGAAAATGCGTCAGAGTCATCAAACGCCTTTTATACCGTGGATATGATCCTAATGTCACCAGACGGACACTAAGCTTGGTACTTGACCAATATACAGTCTTGTACGAGCGCATTCTTAAGACTTGCACTCTGACTGACTGTGACGACGGGACTCCATGACGGGCCCTGTCCAAACCTCCTTAGAGAAGACAGGGCCCCGACCACCTGTCCTCTCTGAATGTCAGTCGGACTCCTCGGGTGATAACATATATGAGCTCGCTACAGCCGGCAGAGCACGGACTGTATTACGCACGTCCTCTTTTTATATCCATTTACATATTCATCTGTGTTGCTTGGACCCCTGTGTTTTACGGTCTTGTTTGTGTGTGGTCATCTAACAGTGAGGAGGTTGTTTTACACCATAATTGTGCGTTCTTCGAGACCTCTGGGAAATCGGAATAGTGGGAGGGTTGTGCGCACGTAATCCAGGATAACCACACCGTCTGCTATTTACGTGGCAGATGGCCGTCCTAAGTCGGCACCGGTTGCCCATTGGTCTCGTTGGTTTATGTGTAGTCTTTCATGTTTCATGTTTCTATGTTGTGAGTTGGTGTTCCTTGTCCTTTTTGCGTCTCTTTCTGTGGGTGTCTGTTCTGTGTTTTTGCATGGGTGTTTTGGGATTTTGCTGTGGGTGCTGCAACCTGGTGTTGTTGGAGATCCCCTCCTTTCCTTCTTAAGTCATAATACCTGCACTTCACGCAGATCATCTGCATGTTAATATGAAGAAAGAACCATTATGTACGTATTTTCATTCAATTAAGTCATCAGAATAACGAGGTATGTCCGTTAGACAGCGCTACATCGCACGGGGGTCATAAATAGCTGATCTAAGCTTTGATGACCAGTGTGACCAATTCTTTCACCATGGCTGATTAAAATCTCATTCACTCATCATGATGGCGATTCTTTAAAGAGGAGATAATAGACTTCAAGAAAACAAGAAGACTTTGTAGAAATGAAATAGTCAAAGTACTTAAAATTTCTATTTTTATCCAAAATAAGTGCAAAATTCACACATTTTTTCGAAAAGAGCAATATTGCATATTACATAATTTCAGCAAAGATTTTTAAAAATGAAATAAGTTCATTAGATAGACAAATAGTGTATTTATGCGATGATACATCAAAATATATCAATCTTTTATTTGTAGAGATTTTGTATTTCTCTGAAAAATATGATCATGCATCTCTTTACTATGAAAATGGAAAGGGGGTACACGTGTATAGATGGTCATAGTTTCTTTCATAAAACGATATCTGAATTTTGCTAAATCATCTTATGAAGTTTAAGGTCTATAGTATATAAGAAAATAATATTGTAAAAAAAAGGAGGTCCTTCAAGGTATCACAGTACTAAATGGGGAATTCCCTTTGGGTACACGGCAAAACATGGCCACTATTGAAATCTTGTTCCCGACTTTAAAAATAAAATTCTAAATAAGTATAAAGAATTTAAATAATTGAATCATATCACATAAAAGGTCAATCAATAAGAAATTGAAACATGGGTCACTTGTTGAATTATCAGCTGTAACTATGGATGAAAGGTTGATCTAAAAGGGGTCCCATGAATTCAAAAATCGTATTTTAGATTTAAGTGCAAAAATGGACCTAAAACTTCAAGTGGCTAGATCTTTCTAGACTCTGTGGTCACTTTTTCTAGAGATAGCATTTTTAAGTATATCACAAACCTTTGTGTACAAAACGTATATAGTGAAACTTCGGGGTGAATGTTGTGAGAGACGTGGGGAGCAATTGAACAGAGGTGGGTGCTCCATAGACTTCAATGGAAAAGGCTTTTAGTACTGTGATACCTGCAAGGATTCTACTTGAAAATGTTACAGAGGGATTTCAGAGCTCATAATGCTAAATCTTAATCTACATCATTGGGACATATATAACATGAATTCAAAACGGATGTTGAGTGCGGGAAACAGCGGCCACGGGTACATGTAGAAATAATGAATATTTCAATATGAAATTCAAGGAGGTGCCTTTCTTGAGAGAAAAAATATTTTTTCCTGCAAGGAATAAATACATCTTTTCATGATACATAGAAACGGGCTTTCCAAAATATTAAAAAGAAAAAAAAATTTTAGCTCACCTGTAGTTTACGGTTTGTATACCGATTTTTACATGCCCCCTCTATTTTTAGCATCAACCATTGGTCAATTTTCATAAAGAATATATGCGTTACGTCTAGGATAAAAACCAAAATTAATAAATTGTCATAAAACTGTGTATACATGACCAATTCCTCTGCAACAGTGTGGTCCTCCATAGACAAATGCAGACTATAGTTGAATGGGAGGAGCTACATGGATTCTCGGTGAAATAATAAATATAGTCATCACAAAATGCATTCTAATATTTTTCGGGATCATCGTGTTCAAAGTGCTATTCCTCAATATTTTGAAAATTTAGAACCTCCTCTTATTTGTTACAAATATAAGAGACCTATTCGAAATTTCGTTTTTAACTACAACAAAGCTACATCAGATCCTAAAATACTTGAATCATGTCCTGCTTCTTGAGAATGTGCAACATCTGAATATCTATATAAACCAGCTGGTCATATCATTACAGGTGACTTTTCAATTATCCAAGACAAGCAGCTCCGTGGTCTTCTCAAAAAAGGACCTAAGTATAGAATCCCATCCAAGATAGATTTTATTAAATGTCGCGAAGTACTAAAGGAAGCCTTAGATAACTATACCAAACGATGGTGTAAATCGGAAGGAGTCGAATCGCATTCTCTGAATGACTGGAAAAACCTCATTTTGGACATTACTGACATTCGAATAGACAACTTCCACAAAAATCCTCATCTTTTTGAAAATCCAAGTTCTAGATCTCAAAGATATTTTAAATCCAAATTACGTAATTTACATGAAAAATTTGTCTTCGCTCCAGCAGATAAAGCAGCCAACAACACCATAATCATATGAAAACTTTACTATATATCAACTTTATTTCGGAAATTTCGTCTACAAATACTTATATTAAAAGCAATGAAAGTGTCCCCAACATTTTGAGCAAACATAACAGTGAAATTTCTTCATTCAACATCCCTATTTCTAAATTGGATCTTCCTACAATATACTGCATACCAAAACTGCACAAATCTCCTTACAAATTTAGATACATTGCTAATTCTAGCAACTGCTCAACTACAAGTTTGTCTAGACATCTGACGTCAGCCCTCACGGCGGTAAAGGAACACGTTGCAAAATATTGTGAAACTGTTCTTAACAGGAATGATGTAAATTTATTTTGGTCTATAAAAAATTCCGGGGATGTGATTGACAAGATAAAATCTAGAAATTTTCAAGCCAATACGATTGCTTCATACGATTTTTCAAATATCTACGCCACGCTTCCTCACGACAAGATCAATGATCAATTGTCCAAACTCATTAAATGGTGCTATAATCGAGAGGGGAAAACTTATATTTGTACATCTGAATCAAAGGGTTTCTTCTCCGCTACAGAATACAAATCATACAAATCATGGACATGTAGCGACCTGTGTAGTGCCTTGTCCTTCCTCTTGGACAACATTTATGTAAGATTTGGTGAGAATCTCTACAAGCAGGTTGTAGGGATTCCTGTTGGTACAAATTGTGCGCCTCTTGTTGCAGATTTATTTTTATACACATATGAAAAAGAATTTATTCAAAATCTTCAAAAGCAAAGAAAACATGATGATGTGAAATGCTTCATTGGTACTTCTAGGTACCTGGATGATATTCTGACTATCGATAATCCTGTTTTTGAAAAGTATAAAGATGTTATTTATCCACAAGAATTGTCTCTAAACAAGGCAAACTTTACAGACACTGAAACACCATTTTTGGACCTAAATATCAAAATTGTCAATGGACAAATTCATACAAGTGTATATGACAAACGAGATGATTTTGGATTCAACATAGTAAATTTCCCCTGGCTTGACGGTGATGTCCCTAGATTACCGTCATACGGTATCTACATTTCACAGCTCATCCGGTATGCTAGAGCATGTACTGATGTTTTGGATTTTCATAATAGAAATCTACAAATTACAAAGAAACTTTTAGGCCAAGGTTTTCGCTTTCACAAACTAGTAAAGACTTTCTGGAAATTTTACAAAAATTATGATCAACTTCTTTTGAAATTCGGACCCATACAAGCGACGGAGTATATTACTTTAGGTATTTCACAACCTGCATTTTATGGTGACATAATTAACAAAATAAGAAGGTTCAAAGGTAGACAGCATATGTATCGAAAATGCGTCAGAGTCATCAAACGCCTTTTATACCGTGGATATGATCCTAATGTCACCAGACGGACACTAAGCTTGGTACTTGACCAATATACAGTCTTGTACGAGCGCATTCTTAAGACTTGCACTCTGACTGACTGTGACGACGGGACTCCATGACGGGCCCTGTCCAAACCTCCTTAGAGAAGACAGGGCCCCGACCACCTGTCCTCTCTGAATGTCAGTCGGACTCCTCGGGTGATAACATATATGAGCTCGCTACAGCCGGCAGAGCACGGACTGTATTACGCACGTCCTCTTTTTATATCCATTTACATATTCATCTGTGTTGCTTGGACCCCTGTGTTTTACGGTCTTGTTTGTGTGTGGTCATCTAACAGTGAGGAGGTTGTTTTACACCATAATTGTGCGTTCTTCGAGACCTCTGGGAAATCGGAATAGTGGGAGGGTTGTGCGCACGTAATCCAGGATAACCACACCGTCTGCTATTTACGTGGCAGATGGCCGTCCTAAGTCGGCACCGGTTGCCCATTGGTCTCGTTGGTTTATGTGTAGTCTTTCATGTTTCATGTTTCTATGTTGTGAGTTGGTGTTCCTTGTCCTTTTTGCGTCTCTTTCTGTGGGTGTCTGTTCTGTGTTTTTGCATGGGTGTTTTGGGATTTTGCTGTGGGTGCTGCAACCTGGTGTTGTTGGAGATCCCCTCCTTTCCTTCTTAAGTCATAATACCTGCACTTCACGCAGATCATCTGCATGTTAATATGAAGAAAGAACCATTATGTACGTATTTTCATTCAATTAAGTCATCAGAATAACGAGGTATGTCCGTTAGACAGCGCTACATCGCACGGGGGTCATAAATAGCTGATCTAAGCTTTGATGACCAGTGTGACCAATTCTTTCACCATGGCTGATTAAAATCTCATTCACTCATCATGATGGCGATTCTTTAAAGAGAAGATAATAGACTTCAAGAAAACAAGAAGACTTTGTAGAAATGAAATAGTCAAAGTACTTAAAATTTCTATTTTTATCCAAAATAAGTGCAAAATTCACACATTTTTTCGAAAAGAGCAATATTGCATATTACATAATTTCAGCAAAGATTTTTAAAAATGAAATAAGTTCATTAGATAGACAAATAGTGTATTTATGCGATGATACATCAAAATATATCAATCTTTTATTTGTAGAGATTTTGTATTTCTCTGAAAAATATGATCATGCATCTCTTTACTATGAAAATGGAAAGGGGGTACACGTGTATAGATGGTCATAGTTTCTTTCATAAAACGATATCTGAATTTTGCTAAATCATCTTATGAAGTTTAAGGTCTATAGTATATAAGAAAATAATATTGTAAAAAAAAGGAGGTCCTTCAAGGTATCACAGTACTAAATGGGGAATTCCCTTTGGGTACACGGCAAAACATGGCCACTATTGAAATCTTGTTCCCGACTTTAAAAATAAAATTCTAAATAAGTATAAAGAATTTAAATAATTGAATCATATCACATAAAAGGTCAATCAATAAGAAATTGAAACATGGGTCACTTGTTGAATTATCAGCTGTAACTATGGATGAAAGGTTGATCTAAAAGGGGTCCCATGAATTCAAAAATCGTATTTTAGATTTAAGTGCAAAAATGGACCTAAAACTTCAAGTGGCTAGATCTTTCTAGACTCTGTGGTCACTTTTTCTAGAGATAGCATTTTTAAGTATCACAAACCTTTGTGTACAAAACGTATATAGTGAAACTTCGGGGTGAATGTTGTGAGAGACGTGGGGAGCAATTGAACAGAGGTGGGTGCTCCATAGACTTCAATGGAAAAGGCTTTTAGTACTGTGATACCTGCAAGGATTCTACTTGAAAATGTTACAGAGGGATTTCAGAGCTCATAATGCTCAATCTTAATCTACATCATTGGGACATATATAACATGAATTCAAAACGGATGTTGAGTGCGGGAAACAGCGGCCACGGGTACATGTAGAAATAATGAATATTTCAATATGAAATTCAAGGAGGTGCCTTTTTTGAGAGAAAAAAATATTTTTTCCTGCAAGGAATAAATACATCTTTTCATGATACATAGAAACGGGCTTTCCAAAATATTAAAAAGAAAAAAAATTTTTTAGCTCACCTGTAGTTTACGGTTTGTATACCGATTTTTACATGCCCCCTCTATTTTTAGCATCAACCATTGGTCAATTTTCATAAAGAATATATGCGTTACGTCTAGGATAAAAACCAAAATTAATAAATTGTCATAAAACTGTGTATACATGACCAATTCCTCTGCAACAGTGTGGTCCTCCATAGACAAATGCAGACTATAGTTGAATGGGAGGAGCTACATGGATTCTCGGTGAAATAATAAATATAGTCATCACAAAATGCATTCTAAGATTTTTCGGGATCATCGTGTTCAAAGTGCTATTCCTCAATATTTTGAAAATTTAGAACCTCCTCTTATTTGTTACAAATATAAGAGACCTATTCGAAATTTCGTTTTAAACTACAACAAAGCTACATCAGATCCTAAAATACTTGAATCATGTCCTGCTTCTTGAGAATGTGCAACATCTGAATATCTATATAAACCAGCTGGTCATATCATTACAGGTGACTTTTCAATTATCCAAGACAAGCAGCTCCGTGGTCTTCTCAAAAAAAGACCTAAGTATAGAATCCCATCCAAGATAGATTTTATTAAATGTCGCGAAGTACTAAAGGAAGCCTTAGATAACTATACCAAAACGATGGTGTAAATCGGAAGGAGTTGAATCGCATTCTCTGAATGACTGGAAAAACCTCATTTTGGACATTACTGACATTCGAATAGACAACTTCCACAAAAATCCTCATCTTTTTGAAAATCCAAGTTCTAGATCTCAAAGATATTTTAAATCCAAATTACGTAATTTACATGAAAAATTTGTCTTCGCTCCAGCAGATAAAGCAGCCAACAACACCATAATCATATGAAAACTTTACTATATATCAACTTTATTTCGGAAATTTCGTCTACAAATACTTATATTAAAAGCAATGAAAGTGTCCCCAACATTTTGAGCAAACATAACAGTGAAATTTCTTCATTCAACATCCCTATTTCTAAATTGGATCTTCCTACAATATACTGCATACCAAAACTGCACGAATCTCCTTACAAATTTAGATACATTGCTAATTCTAGCAACTGCTCAACTACAAGTTTGTCTAGACATCTGACGTCAGCCCTCACGGCGGTAAAGGAACACATTGCAAAATATTGTGAAACTGTTCTTAACAGGAATGATGTAAATTTATTTTGGTCTATAAAAAATTCCGGGGATGTGATTGACAAGATAAAATCTAGAAATTTTCAAGCCAATACGATTGCTTCATACGATTTTTCAAATATGTACACCACGCTTCCTCACGACAAGATTAATGATCAATTGTCCAAACTCATTAAATGGTGCTATAATCGAGAGGGGAAAACTTATATTTGTACATCTGAATCAAAGGGTTTCTTCTCCGCTACAGAATACAAATCATACAAATCATGGACATGTAGCGACCTGTGTAGTGCCTTGTCCTTCCTCTTGGACAACATTTATGTAAGATTTGGTGAGAATCTCTACAAGCAGGTTGTAGGGATTCCTGTTGGTACAAATTGTGCGCCTCTTGTTGCAGATTTATTTTTATACACATATGAAAAAGAATTTATTCAAAATCTTCAAAAGCAAAGAAAACATGATGATGTGAAATGCTTCATTGGTACTTCTAGGTACCTGGATGATATTCTGACTATCGATAATCCTGTTTTTGAAAAGTATAAAGATGTTATTTATCCACAAGAATTGACTCTAAACAAGGCAAACTTTACAGACACTGAAACACCATTTTTGGACCTAAATATCAAAATTGTCAATGGACAAATTCATACAAGTGTATATGACAAACGAGATGATTTTGGATTCAACATAGTAAATTTCCCCTGGCTTGACGGTGATGTCCCTAGATTACCGTCATACGGTATCTACATTTCACAGCTCATCCGGTATGCTAGAGCATGTACTGATGTTTTGGATTTTCATAATAGAAATCTACAAATTACAAAGAAACTTTTAGGCCAAGGTTTTCGCTTTCACAAACTAGTAAAGACTTTCTGGAAATTTTACAAAAATTATGATCAACTTCTTTTGAAATTCGGACCCATACAAGCAACGGAGTATATTACTTTAGGTATTTCACAACCTGCATTTTATGGTGACATAATTAACAAAATAAGAAGGTTCAAAGGTAGACAGCATATGTATCGAAAATGCGTCAGAGTCATCAAACGCCTTTTATTCCGTGGATATGATCCTAATGTCACCAGACGGACACTAAGCTTGGTACTTGACCAATATACAGTCTTGTACGAGCGCATTCTTAAGACTTGCACTCTGACTGACTGTGACGACGGGACTCCATGACGGGCCCTGTCCAAACCTCCTTAGAGAAGACAGGGCCCCGACCACCTGTCCTCTCTGAATGTCAGTCGGACTCCTCGGGTGATAACATATATGAGCTCGCAACAGCCGGCAGAGCACGGACTGTATTACGCACGTCCTCTTTTTATATCCATTTACATATTCATCTGTGTTGCTTGGACCCCTGTGTTTTACGGTCTTGTTTGTGTGTGGTCATCTAACAGTGAGGAGGTTGTTTTACACCATAATTGTGCGTTCTTCGAAACCTCTGGGAAATCGGAATAGTGGGAGGGTTGTGCGCACGTAATCCAGGATAACCACACCGTCTGCTATTTACGTGGCAGATGGCCGTCCTAAGTCGGCACCGGTTGCCCATTGGTCTCGTTGGTTTATGTGTAGTCTTTCATGTTTCATGTTTCTATGTTGTGAGTTGGTGTTCCTTGTCCCTTTTGCGTCTCTTTCTGTGGGTGTCTGTTCTGTGTTTTTGCATGGGTGTTTTGGGATTTTGCTGTGGGTGCTGCAACCTGGTGTTGTTGGAGATCCCCTCCTTTCCTTCTTAAGTCATAATACCTGCACTTCACGCAGATCATCTGCATGTTAATATGAAGAAAGAACCATTATGTACGTATTTTCATTCAAGTAAGTCATCAGAATAACGAGGTATGTCCGTTAGACAGCGCTACATCGCACGGGGGTCATAAATAGCTGATCTAAGCTTTGATGACCAGTGTGACCAATTCTTTCACCATGGCTGATTAAAATCTCATTCACTCATCATGATGGCGATTCTTTAAAGAGAAGATAATAGACTTCAAGAAAACAAGAAGACTTTGTAGAAATGAAATAGTCAAAGTACTTAAAATTTCTATTTTTACTCAAAATAAGTGCAAAATTCACACATTTTTTCGAAAAGAGCAATATTGCATATTACATAATTTCAGCAAAGATTTTTAAAAATGAAATAAGTTCATTAGATAGACAAATAGTGTATTTATGCGATGATACATCAAAATATATCAATCTTTTATTTGTAGAGATTTTGTATTTCTCTGAAAAATATGATCATGCATCTCTTTACTATGAAAATGGAAAGGGGGTACACGTGTATAGATGGTCATAGTTTCTTTCATAAAACGATATCTGAATTTTGCTAAATCATCTTATGAAGTTTAAGGTCTATAGTATATAAGAAAATAATATTGTAAAAAAAGGAGGTCCTTCAAGGTATCACAGTACTAAATGGGGAATTCCCTTTGGGTACACGGCAAAACATGGCCGCTATTGAAATCTTGTTCCCGACTTTAAAAATAAAATTCTAAATAAGTATAAAGAATTTAAATAATTGAATCATATCACATAAAAGGTCAATCAATAAGAAATTGAAACATGGGTCACTTGTTGAATTATCAGCTGTAACTATGGATGAAAGGTTGATCTAAAAGGGGTCCCATGAATTCAAAAATCGTATTTTAGATTTAAGTGCAAAAATGGACCTAAAACTTCAAGTGGCTAGATCTTTCTAGACTCTGTGGTCACTTTTTCTAGAGATAGCATTTTTAAGTATCACAAACCTTTGTGTACAAAACGTATATAGTGAAACTTCGGGGTGAATGTTGTGAGAGACGTGGGGAGCAATTGAACAGAGGTGGGTGCTCCATAGACTTCAATGGAAAAGGCTTTTAGTACTGTGATACCTGCAAGGATTCTACTTGAAAATGTTACAGAGGGATTTCAGAGCTCATAATGCTAAATCTTAATCTACATCATTGGGACATATATAACATGAATTCAAAACGGATGTTGAGTGCGGGAAACAGCGGCCACGGGTACATGTAGAAATAATGAATATTTCAATATGAAATTCAAGGAGGTGCCTTTTTTGAGAGAAAAAATATTTTTTCCTGCAAGGAATAAATACATCTTTTCATGATACATAGAAACGGGCTTTCCAAAATATTAAAAAGAAAAAAAATTTTTTAGCTCACCTGTAGTTTACGGTTTGTATACCGATTTTTACATGCCCCCTCTATTTTTAGCATCAACCATTGGTCAATTTTCATAAAGAATATATGCGTTACGTCTAGGATAAAAACCAAAATTAATAAATTGTCATAAAACTGTGTATACATGACCAATTCCTCTGCAACAGTGTGGTCCTCCATAGACAAATGCAGACTATAGTTGAATGGGAGGAGCTACATGGATTCTCGGTGATATAATAAATATAGTCATCACAAAATGCATTCTAATATTTTTCGGGATCATCGTGTTCAAAGTGCTATTCCTCAATATTTTGAAAATTTAGAACCTCCTCTTATTTGTTACAAATATAAGAGACCTATTCGAAATTTCGTTTTTAACTACAACAAAGCTACATCAGATCCTAAAATACTTGAATCATGTCCTGCTTCTTGAGAATGTGCAACATCTGAATATCTATATAAACCAGCTGGTCATATCATTACAGGTGACTTTTCAATTATCCAAGACAAGCAGCTCCGTGGTCTTCTAAAAAAAGGACCTA
Source organism: Pinctada fucata (assembly GCA_028142955.1). Classification (NCBI taxonomy): domain Eukaryota; kingdom Metazoa; phylum Mollusca; class Bivalvia; order Pterioida; family Pteriidae; genus Pinctada; species Pinctada fucata. Next base: position 53,332,133 of record AP027109.1, read on the forward strand.
AGTATAGAATCCCATCCAAGATAGATTTTATTAAATGTCGCGAAGTACTAAAGGAAGCCTTAGATAACTATACCAAACGATGGTGTAAATCGGAAGGAGTCGAATCGCATTCTCTGAATGACTGGAAAAACCTCATTTTGGACATTACTGACATTCGAATAGACAACTTCCACAAAAATCCTCATCTTCTTGAAAATCCAAGTTCTAGATCTCAAAGATATTTTAAATCCAAATTACGTAATTTACATGAAAAATTTGTCTTCGCTCCAGCAGATAAAGCAGCCAACAACACCATAATCATATGAAAACTTTACTATATATCAACTTTATTTCGGAAATTTCGTCTACAAATACTTATATTAAAAGCAATGAAAGTGTCCCCAACATTTTGAGCAAACATAACAGTGAAATCTCTTCATTCAACATCCCTATTTCTAAATTGGATCTTCCTACAATATACTGCATACCAAAACTGCACAAATCTCCTTACAAATTTAGATACATTGCTAATTCTAGCAACTGCTCAACTACAAGTTTGTCTAGACATCTGACGTCAGCCCTCACGGCGGTAAAGGAACACGTTGCAAAATATTGTGAAACTGTTCTTAACAGGAATGATGTAAATTTATTTTGGTCTATAAAAAATTCCGGGGATGTGATTGACAAGATAAAAACTAGAAATTTTCAAGCCAATACGATTGCTTCATACGATTTTTCAAATATGTACACCACGCTTCCTCACGACAAGATCAATGATCAATTGTCCAAACTCATTAAATGGTGCTATAATCGAGAGGGGAAAACTTATATTTGTACATCTGAATCAAAGGGTTTCTTCTCCGCTACAGAATACAAATCATACAAATCATGGACATGTAGCGACCTGTGTAGTGCCTTGTCCTTCCTCTTGGACAACATTTATGTAAGATTTGGTGAGAATCTCTACAAGCAGGTTGTAGGGATTCCTGTGGGTACAAATTGTGCGCCTCTTGTTGCAGATTTATTTTTATACACATATGAAAAAGAATTTATTCAAAATCTTCAAAAGCAAAGAAAACATGATGATGTGAAATGCTTCATTGGTACTTCTAGGTACCTGGATGATATTCTGACTATCGATAATCCTGTTTTTGAAAAGTATAAAGATGTTATTTATCCACAAGAATTGTCTCTAAACAAGGCAAACTTTACAGACACTGAAACGCCATTTTTGGACCTAAATATCAAAATTCTCAATGGACAAATTCATACAAGTGTATATGACAAACGAGATGATTTTGGATTCAACATAGTAAATTTCCCCTGGCTTGACGGTGATGTCCCTAGATTACCGTCATACGGTATCTACATTTCACAGCTCATCCGGTATGCTAGAGCATGTACTGATGTTTTTGGATTTTCATAATAGAAATCTACAAATTACAAAGAAACTTTTAGGCCAAGGTTTTCGCTTTCACAAACTAGTAAAGACTTTCTGGAAATTTTACAAAAATTATGATCAACTTCTTTTGAAATTCGGACCAATACAAGCAACGGAGTATATTACTTTAGGTATTTCACAACCTGCATTTTATGGTGACATAATTAACAAAATAAGAAGGTTCAAAGGTAGACAGCATATGTATCGAAAATGCGTCAGAGTCATCAAACGCCTTTTATACCGTGGATATGATCCTAATGTCACCAGACGGACACTAAGCTTGGTACTTGACCAATATACAGTCTTGTACGAGCGCATTCTTAAGACTTGCACTCTGACTGACTGTGACGACGGGACTCCATGACGGGCCCTGTCCAAACCTCCTTAGAGAAGACAGGGCCCCGACCACCTGTCCTCTCTGAATGTCAGTCGGACTCCTCGGGTGATAACATATATGAGCTCGCTACAGCCGGCAGAGCACGGACTGTATTACGCACGTCCTCTTTTTATATCCATTTACATATTCATCTGTGTTGCTTGGACCCCTGTGTTTTACGGTCTTGTTTGTGTGTGGTCATCTAACAGTGAGGAGGTTGTTTTACACCATAATTGTGCGTTCTTCGAGACCTCTGGGAAATCGGAATAGTGGGAGGGTTGTGCGCACGTAATCCAGGATAACCACACCGTCTGCTATTTACATGGCAGATGGCCGTCCTAAGTCGGCACCGGTTGCCCATTGGTCTCGTTGGTTTATGTGTAGTCTTTCATGTTTCATGTTTCTATGTTGTGAGTTGGTGTTCCTTGTCCCTTTTGCGTCTCTTTCTGTGGGTGTCTGTTCTGTGTTTTTGCATGGGTGTTTTGGGATTTTGCTGTGGGTGCTGCAACCTGGTGTTGTTGGAGATCCCCTCCTTTCCTTCTTAAGTCATAATACCTGCACTTCACGCAGATCATCTGCATGTTAATATGAAGAAAGAACCATTATGTACGTATTTTCATTCAAGTAAGTCATCAGAATAACGAGGTATGTCCGTTAGACAGCGCTACATCGCACGGGGGTCATAAATAGCTGATCTAAGCTTTGATGACCAGTGTGACCAATTCTTTCACCATGGCTGATTAAAATCTCATTCACTCATCATGATGGCGATTCTTTAAAGAGGAGATAATAGACTTCAAGAAAACAAGAAGACTTTGTAGAAATGAAATAGTCAAAGTACTTAAAATTTCTATTTTTATCCAAAATAAGTGCAAAATTCACACATTTTTTCGAAAAGAGCAATATTGCATATTACATAATTTCAGCAAAGATTTTTAAAAATGAAATAAGTTCATTAGATAGACAAATAGTGTATTTATGCGATGATACATCAAAATATATCAATCTTTTATTTGTAGAGATTTTGTATTTCTCTGAAAAATATGATCATGCATCTCTTTACTATGAAAATGGAAAGGGGGTACACGTGTATAGATGGTCATAGTTTCTTTCATAAAACGATATCTGAATTTTGCTAAATCATCTTATGAAGTTTAAGGTCTATAGTATATAAGAAAATAATATTGTAAAAAAAGGAGGTCCTTCAAGGTATCACAGTACTAAATGGGGAATTCCCTTTGGGTACACGGCAAAACATGGCCGCTATTGAAATCTTGTTCCCGACTTTAAAAATAAAATTCTAAATAAGTATAAAGAATTTAAATAATTGAATCATATCACATAAAAGGTCAATCAATAAGAAATTGAAACATGGGTCACTTGTTGAATTATCAGCTGTAACTATGGATGAAAGGTTGATCTAAAAGGGGTCCCATGAATTCAAAAATCGTATTTTAGATTTAAGTGCAAAAATGGACCTAAAACATCAAGTGGCTAGATCTTTCTAGACTCTGTGGTCACTTTTTCTAGAGATAGCATTTTTAAGTATCACAAACCTTTGTGTACAAAACGTATATAGTGAAACTTCGGGGTGAATGTTGTGAGAGACGTGGGGAGCAATTGAACAGAGGTGGGTGCTCCATAGACTTCAATGGAAAAGGCTTTTAGTACTGTGATACCTGCAAGGATTCTACTTGAAAATGTTACAGAGGGATTTCAGAGCTCATAATGCTAAATCTTAATCTACATCATTGGGACATATATAACATGAATTCAAAACGGATGTTGAGTGCGGGAAACAGCGGCCACGGGTACATGTAGAAATAATGAATATTTCAATATGAAATTCAAGGAGGTGCCTTTTTTGAGAGAAAAAATATTTTTTCCTGCAAGGAATAAATACATCTTTTCGTGATACATAGAAACGGGCTTTCCAAAATATTAAAAAGAAAAAAATTTTTTTAGCTCACCTGTAGTTTACGGTTTGTATACCGATTTTTACATGCCCCCTCTATTTTTAGCATCAACCATTGGTCAATTTTCATAAAGAATATATGCGTTACGTCTAGGATAAAAACCAAAATTAATAAATTGTCATAAAACTGTGTATACATGACCAATTCCTCTGCAACAGTGTGGTCCTCCATAGACAAATGCAGACTATAGTTGAATGGGAGGAGCTACATGGATTCTCGGTGAAATAATAAATATAGTCATCACAAAATGCATTCTAATATTTTTCGGGATCATCGTGTTCAAAGTGCTATTCCTCAATATTTTGAAAATTTAGAACCTCCTCTTATTTGTTACAAATATAAGAGACCTATTCGAAATTTCGTTTTTAACTACAACAAAGCTACATCAGATCCTAAAATACTTGAATCATGTCCTGCTTCTTGAGAATGTGCAACATCTGAATATCTATATAAACCAGCTGGTCATATCATTACAGGTGACTTTTCAATTATCCAAGACAAGCAGCTCCGTGGTCTTCTCAAAAAAGGACCTAAGTATAGAATCCCATCCAAGATAGATTTTATTAAATGTCGCGAAGTACTAAAGGAAGCCTTAGATAACTATACCAAACGATGGTGTAAATCGGAAGGAGTCGAATCGCATTCTCTGAATGACTGGAAAAACCTCATTTTGGACATTACTGACATTCGAATAGACAACTTCCACAAAAATCCTCATCTTTTTGAAAATCCAAGTTCTAGATCTCAAAGATATTTTAAATCCAAATTACGTAATTTACATGAAAAATTTGTCTTCGCTCCAGCAGATAAAGCAGCCAACAACACCATAATCATATGAAAACTTTACTATATATCAACTTTATTTCGGAAATTTCGTCTACAAATACTTATATTAAAAGCAATGAAAGTGTCCCCAACATTTTGAGCAAACATAACAGTGAAATTTCTTCATTCAACATCCCTATTTCTAAATTGGATCTTCCTACAATATACTGCATACCAAAACTGCACAAATCTCCTTACAAATTTAGATACATTGCTAATTCTAGCAACTGCTCAACTACAAGTTTGTCTAGACATCTGACGTCAGCCCTCACGGCGGTAAAGGAACACGTTGCAAAATATTGTGAAACTGTTCTTAACAGGAATGATGTAAATTTATTTTGGTCTATAAAAAATTCCGGGGATGTGATGGACAAGATAAAATCTAGAAATTTTCAAGCCAATACGATTGCTTCATACGATTTTTCAAATATGTACACCACGCTTCCTCACGACAAGATCAATGATCAATTGTCCAAACTCATTAAATGGTGCTATAATCGAGAGGGGAAAACTTATATTTGTACATCTGAATCAAAGGGTTTCTTCTCCGCTACAGAATACAAATCATACAAATCATGGACGTGTAGCGACCTGTGTAGTGCCTTGTCCTTCCTCTTGGACAACATTTATGTAAGATTTGGTGAGAATCTCTACAAGCAGGTTGTAGGGATTCCTGTGGGTACAAATTGTGCGCCTCTTGTTGCAGATTTATTTTTATACACATATGAAAAAGAATTTATTCAAAATCTTCAAAAGCAAAGAAAACATGATGATGTGAAATGCTTCATTGGTACTTCTAGGTACCTGGATGATATTCTGACTATCGATAATCCTGTTTTTGAAAAGTATAAAGATGTTATTTATCCACAAGAATTGACTCTAAACAAGGCAAACTTTACAGACACTGAAACACCATTTTTGGACCTAAATATCAAAATTGTCAATGGACAAATTCATACAAGTGTATATGACAAACGAGATGATTTTGGATTCAACATAGTAAATTTCCCCTGGCTTGACGGTGATGTCCCTAGATTACCGTCATACGGTATCTACATTTCACAGCTCATCCGGTATGCTAGAGCATGTACTGATGTTTTGGATTTTCATAATAGAAATCTACAAATTACAAAGAAACTTTTAGGCCAAGGTTTTCGCTTTCACAAACTAGTAAAGACTTTCTGGAAATTTTACAAAAATTATGATCAACTTCTTTTGAAATTCGGACCCATACAAGCAACGGAGTATATTACTTTAGGTATTTCACAACCTGCATTTTATGGTGACATAATTAACAAAATAAGAAGGTTCAAAGGTAGACAGCATATGTATCGAAAATGCGTCAGAGTCATCAAACGCCTTTTATACCGTGGATATGATCCTAATGTCACCAGACGGACACTAAGCTTGGTACTTGACCAATATACAGTCTTGTACGAGCGCATTCTTAAGACTTGCACTCTGACTGACTGTGACGACGGGACTCCATGACGGGCCCAGTCCAAACCTCCTTAGAGAAGACAGGGCCCCGACCACCTGTCCTCTCTGAATGTCGGTCGGACTCCTCGGGTGATAACATATATGAGCTCGCTACAGCCGGCAGAGCACGGACTGTATTACGCACGTCCTCTTTTTATATCCATTTACATATTCATCTGTGTTGCTTGGACCCCTGTGTTTTACGGTCTTGTTTGTGTGTGGTCATCTAACAGTGAGGAGGTTGTTTTACACCATAATTGTGCGTTCTTCGAGACCTCTGGGAAATCGGAATAGTGGGAGGGTTGTGCGCACGTAATCCAGGATAACCACACCGTCTGCTATTTACGTGGCAGATGGCCGTCCTAAGTCGGCACCGGTTGCCCATTGGTCTCGTTGGTTTATGTGTAGTCTTTCATGTTTCATGTTTCTATGTTGTGAGTTGGTGTTCCTTGTCCCTTTTGCGTCTCTTTCTGTGGGTGTCTGTTCTGTGTTTTTGCATGGGTGTTTTGGGATTTTGCTGTGGGTGCTGCAACCTGATGTTGTTGGAGATCCCCTCCTTTCCTTCTTAAGTCATAATACCTGCACTTCACGCAGATCATCTGCATGTTAATATGAAGAAAGAACCATTATGTACGTATTTTCATTCAATTAAGTCATCAGAATAACGAGGTATGTCCGTTAGACAGCGCTACATCGCACGGGGGTCATAAATAGCTGATCTAAGCTTTGATGACCAGTGTGACCAATTCTTTCACCATGGCTGATTAAAATCTCATTCACTCATCATGATGGCGATTCTTTAAAGAGGAGATAATAGACTTCAAGAAAACAAGAAGACTTTGTAGAAATGAAATAGTCAAAGTACTTAAAATTTCTATTTTTATCCAAAATAAGTGCAAAATTCACACATTTTTTCGAAAAGAGCAATATTGCATATTACATAATTTCAGCAAAGATTTTTAAAAATGAAATAAGTTCATTAGATAGACAAATAGTGTATTTATGCGATGATACATCAAAATATATCAATCTTTTATTTGTAGAGATTTTGTATTTCTCTGAAAAATATGATCATGCATCTCTTTACTATGAAAATGGAAAGGGGGTACACGTGTATAGATGGTCATAGTTTCTTTCATAAAACGATATCTGAATTTTGCTAAATCATCTTATGAAGTTTAAGGTCTATAGTATATAAGAAAATAATATTGTAAAAAAAGGAGGTCCTTCAAGGTATCACAGTACTAAATGGGGAATTCCCTTTGGGTACACGGCAAAACATGGCCGCTATTGAAATCTTGTTCCCGACTTTAAAAATAAAATTCTAAATAAGTATAAAGAATTTAAATAATTGAATCATATCACATAAAAGGTCAATCAATAAGAAATTGAAACATGGGTCACTTGTTGAATTATCAGCTGTAACTATGGATGAAAGGTTGATCTAAAAGGGGTCCCATGAATTCAAAAATCGTATTTTAGATTTAAGTGCAAAAATGGACCTAAAACTTCAAGTGGCTAGATCTTTCTAGACTCTGTGGTCACTTTTTCTAGAGATAGCATTTTTAAGTATATCACAAACCTTTGTGTACAAAACGTATATAGTGAAACTTCGGGGTGAATGTTGTGAGAGACGTGGGGAGCAATTGAACAGAGGTGGGTGCTCCATAGACTTCAATGGAAAAGGCTTTTAGTACTGTGATACCTACAAGCAGATAAACTATTCACAGAATATCAGTGGATCAGTGGTAGCAGCATTGCGTAACACATCCCCTTAATTCAGCCAGCTTGAAGCTGACCACATGTGTTTATCTAATCACTGACCAGAAGAACTATGATCCAATTTCACACACGGGGAAAATTATCAAAAGTTATTTATAGTGCATTCTTTCTTGACAATATCTCGAATTATGAAACATCAATTTAAGAATATAGTAGTATTTTATTCCATGACATATTATTTAATATATTTTTAAAGTATAGAATACATTTTAATTTCAGTATGGTCCAATGTTTGTATAATGTTTAATTAGATTAATTCTATCAAAGAAAAAGAATTCACCAAAAGATTAATTCTATCAAAGAAAAATAATTCATCAAAAGATCCAATTTCTAAAATTATTGTTAATTAGATATTTATTCGTGAAATTTCATTCTGTCGCGTAAGAAAGCATCATAACTTTATCAAACATGTATATTTGCTAATTTTGATTAAATATGAGTTGATTCTTCATCTTTTAGCCAACATCATACCAACCTCGGATGTTTATCAAATTCTTGACGTTGGGCCAACATCATGTATGAAACAATAAAAGAAATTGAAACATTGTAGCCTCGGGTGAACATCGGAACTTTATTTCCAATACAACACGTGGGGTATATACAGCACGTAGTAATGTTGGGCCAACGTATATCCTCTGGGCCAACACAGGGCCACTTGATATTTTCATGAAACACCACGTGGGTAATGTTAAGAATTCTAAGTCTACTGGCAATGTAAGTATCGCCTGGACTGACAATAAACTGGTCGGCTGTCATATAATTTCAGTGAACCATGATCACATTGGGCCAACAGTGGGCCAATGTTAAATGACCTACACCTTTAGATGAAATATGTCAACATTGGATCAACGTTGGCCCAATGTTATACAGAGAATAGGAAATGTTAGTGAAATATGTTAATATCGTAGCAACGTTGAGCCAATGCAATACGACCACATTCATTTTTATGAAAAAATGTTGACATCGGACCAACATTTGGCCAACGTTATAAACAAATTATATACATGAAATGGTCGACCATATTGTAGAGTTAGTGTTGGTTCAACGTTGGACCAATGTTATGTTTCCAACGCCAACCATGAACCAATCATACAACCATATGCCAATGCTGGGCCAACGTAGTCATGCTATCTGCGATGCTGTCTCTTGATTTGTGTGGATGCAGTAAAATTAAGGAATAACTAGTTTTCTGACGTTATGTTTGCGGACGGTAAATGCTGATTTTACAGTCGCAAACTGAGGTTTTTTTTTCTGGGGACGCGTTAGCAGTGCCAGGAAACGGAAGTTTGCAGCGTAAAATTAGCATTTACCGTCTGCAAGCATAACGACAGTATCTAGCTATTCCATTTCTAATGCAATCTTTATTTTTATGAATATAAGGCGAAAAGTAATGGTAGCAACGTGAAAGCCTGGTGTGTTCTCGTTTCACAGCCGTGACTTAGAAGCAAACAACCAATGAAAATCGACGTATATACGACATTGCATTAGAATGTACCATTACCTATGCGTGTTTGTACTCGTGGTGTGGAAGCACTCTTTAATTATCACCTATTTGTGTGGTTGGCTTATGCTGTATCTGTTCAATTATTCTATTTAAGTTAATAAGTATCCCCTGTGTCTTGGCAGTGAATGGTCTATCAAAATGATAAAACAATACGTCAATGTTAATGTTTTCTTTAAGTATTGACGGAATTCTGCACAGCTGTAGCAGAAGATATGTCGAAAATGGCTCAGTACATCAGCAAAGGAATACAAGTTGTATTTATATTCAAAACTGTTTTATTCATAGATATGTTTTGAGCATTTAAGGAAAAATTGTGAATAGAAAAAAATGAATTGTTCTGTCTTTGTTGATATCATGACAAAAATTGATAATGAAACATTCAGCAATGAGGGATGTCGCAGTGCTGCCATTTGTGTTTAGGATTTGTAGTGTAACACCATGGTGATTTCTCAGAGTCGGAATTTCGGCAATAATTCTCCTGGTCGCTGAGGTAACCATATCCTCTGTCACGTGATATCTCGGAATCCCATCTCTTACACATGTATCCGTCTTTGTCAATGTTTGCAGTACCGAAATACTTCTCTCCCTTAGGAGTATCAAGGCACTCCTTAACGGGCGATGCTGCAGTGATAAATAAAGTAAATACAATGTGGATATAACTTGTTATTTTTTAAAAAAGAAAGCAAAATATATACATTGTCAATTTATCAAAATATGTTAACGTGGACTTTTGCATGGAAAAACTTTTCACGCATTTCACAAATCAAAGGATTTCGCAAAATTTTCCCCTGAGCGAAATTTACCCTAGCTGTTGCATTCTAGCATGATTCCCCAAAGATCAAGGTATTGATGTTAAAATCGCAAAATTTCCCTCTGCGAAAATAAGCACGTTAATAACTTTATAGTTAGTCATACATGATAATTCATACAAGGTCTTTAAAGAGACTGTCCAAGTGACATGCAAATTAGTAATATGGTAATATGAAACAACGGAGTAAACAAAATCACAATATATAAATACTCACTGCATAGTGTAATATTACAATAATCCCATGATCCAGTTACCCTTTAACACCAAGGTCTTGGTTCCTTATCTGGATTTCTACAGAAATTCCTCTGATCGCCCAGACGGGAAGCAAATCTGCTATCAGACCAGTTCTTACATACTGCGCCATCCTCAGTCTCGTCCACTGTCCCCTCATACTCCCATCCCATAGTACTCCTTAGACATTCCTTGTTGTCGTTTTCCACTGTAAGGATGGAAGATACATGAAGTATTTGCATATTTTTTTATACGGGGCGTCAAACACTTTCCTTTCAAACGCGGAAATGTTGCCTTACCGTATGATAATAACTTGATTCAAACAAAAAGTATACCGAAGACAATATCATCCGGATGCTTGAGTTTTTGATTGACAACATTTTTGTTGTGTTTGGAGGAATGGTATTCCAACAGATAGTCGGCTTCCCCATGGGTACCAATTGCGCCTCACTGCATGCGGACTTATTTTTATATTCATACGAAGCTGAATTTGACCAGACCTTGATCTTGACAGGGCGAAAGCACCTCGCATCTCAGTTCAATTTTACCTCAGATACATAGATGACGTGTTGTCCATCAATAATCCGAACTTTGAGGATCATCTACATGGAATCTATCCTCATGAACTAAAGATCAAGGAAACAACAGAGAGTGACAGATCTGCTTCGTACTTGGATATACAAAAATGTACTTCTATCTTTCGACGCAAACGGTCATTTGGACACCTCACTGTACATGTATGACAAGCGTGACGATTTCAGCTTCCATGCAACTAACTTGAAGTTCCCTTTCATGAGTAGCAACATTCCGTCTTCTCCTGATTATGGTGTTTTTGTATCTCAACTGAAACGATACGCCAGGGCATATTCCAAATATGAGATGTCAACATTAGAGCCAGACGGCTTGCAAGTAAGCTACTTGTTAAGGGTTATGTTACACAACGGCTGAAATCATCATTGAGGAAGTTCTTCGGTCGCTACGGGGATGTAATAAAAGCATATGAGATCCCCCTTTCCAGAATGATCGGTGACATTCTTCATTGTGTTTGAATGGCTGTCATCATCACCAAACAAAACATACTTACCTGATATGTACATGAAAATGTACATCGAGACAATCACCGAATTTGGCAGGTTTCCATGGAGCTGTTGCAACGTATGTTGACCTTAATTGTGGAAACTAAATTTTGACAATATTTCTAAGAAAAAGTAAGTTTTTTAAGACATTCCGAAATATATTTGTTAATGAAATTGGTGCATGTATTTTTGGACCAATTATTTATTTTGCAGATTTTGAATTGGGTTGTCTTGTATGTCTCAAAGTGATCTGACATAGTCTTGTAAACTGACCTGACATAATTATGGCATAATCAGTAAAATGAATTTTAATGTGACATTAAACAGGGGATGCTTACTCCTTCCGGGCACCTGGTCCCACCTTTAGGTTGCTAGGGATCCATCCATGCTCAATTTTGTGCTTTATTGTGAGTGCTGTTGAGATTATCGTCAGGATCTTTAACTCATTAATGTTATTATTAATGGAAAAAGTACGTACCATACGTTTCACAGTTTGGTCCAGAAAAAGTATCAAAACATGTACAGTTATAAGATGTACTATCTTCATTACATGTGCCGCCATTTCTGCATGGATTGGAATAGCAAGGACGATCCTCTAAAACAGCAACAATTATTAAAGATAATCAAAAACTATTATGGGCTACTTTTGTGATAAATAAAACATAAAATTATCTTAATTTCAAATGATATACTTTTAGTAAACATAATTACACAAAATTAGTCATAGCCAGTATATCTATACTGAGTTACAAAGTCCAAAAATATGTATGTTATCGCCGATGAATAAATTTATTGAACATTCTTTGAATTTGTATCACATTCTACTTGAATAGACTATTCATATCGAATGAATCTATAGAGTATATACATATTTGCTTACCACATAATGGAATGTTGCATGTTTCCCATCTTTCGTTTGGGTCAGTTGTATAGCACCATGGCTTTGGTTCGCCATCTGGATTTCTACAAAAATTTGACTGGTCTCCGATTTTATCTGCAAGTAAATTTTTCACCTATATTCACGTTACCACAATTTCATGGTATATTAGAATATGAATATGGGTATAGCGTCTTAATCATACCATAACAAAGAAGAGTTAGCTTATGACATAGAGCATAAATACTTTTAAGCGTGAAGTCAATACCGAATATCTAGTAATATGGTACGGAATCTCAAATGTTGTACATACCATACGAATGAGAATGTGGCTTAGATGTGTCCCATCGTTGACAAGTCTTCCCACTTGAAGTCTGGGCTGCTGTTCCAAAATATTCAATTCCTTGTACGGATTCCCTGCAATTCTTGGCAGTATAACCTAGAAAAGAATATGTTTGCCGTGTAACATACAACTGACTTGATACTTGCTCTAATCATGACAATCGACTTTAAGCAAATTCATCTTAACCAAAACAAAATATAGTAATTTAATTAGAAATTGAGAACAATATATTGTGAATAAGGGAAGTTAAAACAAATAAGAAACACTCAAAATTTCTACTTTTGGTGTAGAAAGATATAGACAAATGAGATAAACAAGATCATGACGACAATATCAACATCACACACAATAGACCACCAAATTGAGCATCGACGGATCCCTAGCAAGCCAGAGGAGTGACCTGGTGCCCACGAGGATTAAGCATCCCCTGTTTGGCTAGCCGCACCCGTAGTCGATGTTCACACACGAAAAAGAAAATCTACAAAACATGCACTGTATAGAAAGTGCTATGGCGAACATGCACTATATAGAAAGTGTTATGGCGAACATGTCAGGGAAAAAGATGTATTTGATACTTAAAAGGTAATAACCAGAAAATATATCAAGCAGTTGATAAATCAGACAAACTAAGGACAGAACAGAAAAAAAAAACAAATCAAACAAACAAGGAAACCCCAGAATAAATAGCAAATTCACCTTTGACAGGAAGTGTTTTGAATATTTTTCCCTGACACTGTCTCCAAAGCACTTTCTATATAGAAGTGGCTTCAGACAGTGCATGTATTTTATATATTTTCATTTTCGTGCGTGAACATTGACGGCGGGTGCGGCTAATCAACAGGGGATGCTTACTCCTCCCGGGCACCTGGTCCCACCTCTAGCTTGCTAGGGTCCGCCGATGCTCAATTTGGTGCTCTATTGTGAGTGCTGTTGAGATTATCGTCAGGATCTTCTTTAACTCATTCTGAAGGAACGAAAAAGAAAATTACGGGATATTTAGCATGTAGCTTTTTCATATCTCAAAGGTAAAACAATTCATTCAGTTGTTTACTATTTGCTAGTGCTACTACACTGTTTATAAATAACAATAAATTGGACTTTATTTCTCATACGTAGACAGACGTGACATTGCACTGCTGATATTTTGATAATAAATGACGCCAAGACAGGTTTGTATTTTTGACTTCATTGTCGAAATACCTCCAAATCAAGGCGTTTTCGTAATTACATGTATACTTAGTAACTACCGTAAGATATTTTGAATTCACATTACAGATATATATCTTTTGGATTTGGAGTTACTTGCTTGATGGACATGCTAATGTTTCACAGTAATCCCATTCAATTGCGCTGTCAGTCGTGAAGCACCACGGTGATGACTTTCTCCCCTTCGGATTTCGGCAAAAATTCTCATGTGCAGTCAAATATCCATATTCATGAGTATGGGGTACCTGAATTGTCAAAAAATGAAAATATTGTCATACAGAGATTTTAAATTACAGATACATATCAAAGGTAAACATCAGGTTTACTATTTTATCATCAAATTGAGCTCCAGTAACTTAAATCATGATATCTTTCCACCCATATTCTAAGCCTAAAATAAGAATAATTATTCAGTTTAAGATATGATCTGCTGTATTCCTTTGTAAATTGAAGGGTTATTGTGAAAGAAAGGAGGGGATCTCCAACATCACCTAGTTGCAGCATCAACAGCAACCTCCCAAAACACCCACTGTAAAACACAAAAATGACACGCACAGAAAGAGACGCAGTAGTACAATGAACGTCAAATCACAGCAAAACATAAAACACAAATGACTACACATAAACCAACGAGACCAATGGGCACACGGTGCCGACTTAGGACGGCCATCTGCCTCGTGAGTAGCAGACGGTGTGGTTATCCTGGATTACGTGCGCACAACCCTCCCACTATTCCGATTACCCAGAGGTCTCGAAGAACGTACAATTGTGGTGTAAAACAACCTCCTCACTGTCAGATGACCACACACAAACAAGACCGCAAAACGCAGGGGCCCAAGCAACACAGATGAATATGTAAATTGATATAAAAAGAGGGCATGCGTAATACGACCTGTGCTCTGCCGGCTGTAGCGAGCTCATGTATGTTATCACCCGAGGAGTCCGACTGACATTCAGAGAGGACAGGTGGTCGGGGCCCTGTCTTCTCTAAAGAGGTTTGGACAGGGCCCGTCATGGAGTCCCGTCGTCACAGTCAGTCAGCGTGCAAGTATTAAGGATGCGCTGGTACAAGACTGTAGATTGGTCAAGTACCAAGCCTAGTGTCCGTCTGGTGACATTAGGATCATATCCACGGTATAAGAGGCGTTTGATGATTCTGACGCATTTTCGATAGTAATTCTGTCTACCTTTGATCCCTCTAATTTTGTTGATCATGTCACCATAAAATGCAGGTTGCGAAATACCCAAAGTAATATACTCTGTTGCTTGTATGGGTCCGAATTTTAAAAGTAGTTGACAATAGTTTTTGTAAAATTTCCAGAATGTCTTGACAAGTTTGTGAAAGCGAAAACCTTGACCTAAAAGTTTCTTTGTTATTTGTAAATTTCTATCATGAAAATCCAAAACATCAGTACATGCTCTAGCATACCGGATGAGCTGCGAAATGTAGATACCATAAGACGGTAATCTATGAACATCACCGTCAAGCCAGGGAAAATTTACTATATTGAATCCAAAGTCATCTCTTTTGTCATACACCCTTGTATGAATCTCTCCATTAATAATTTTGATACTATTGGTGAAACTATTAGTTGCCAATATAATGGTATTTAACATTTTATGAATTGACACTTTCCCAAAGCAACATAACTGAATAGAATTATATATTCTTTAAAATTGACACTATTCATTTTCACACTTTTTACAAGATTTGGCACCACTTTCCCTGTTACAATAACTACTTGATGAATTTTACAAATGACAAATATGGATAATGACCATGAACCAAAGCAAACAAACAAAAACCTCCACCATATGAAAAGAAGCGAACTCCCGATATGGGAGTGAGACCAGGTGCCCAGAGAGAGTAAGCATCTCCTGCTTGCATGCAACACCCGCCACTTCAATTCGGTAGAACTGTCACATCCGATTACTTCCATTTCGGAAGACATAGAGTACAATCTTTGGTTGGATGGTTGAAATGGTCTATGACAGAATATCATCCACCATTCTGGAGAGTGGGGCATCATAGTGTATGACGAGTTCCCCATATCGACCGTAGAACTTCCTCAGTGACGATGTTAGTCATAAAACATCATGTAAACGTCTTCAAATTGAATAGCATCATTTAAGAACAAATAAATTGGCAACGTGGACCAGACATGCACGTTTCGGGTACTTAACCCTCATCAGTGATCCTTAATCCTAAATCTAAACAATGTAATATGCCAAAAAGTATGAAAGTTACTATGTCGAAAAAGGGTACCGAAAGACGTAGCAGGATGGGTGGGATATGATGCTACAGGACCCACTTTTTAGAAATTTCAAGAAATTTTGATAACAGAAATTTAGATTGCGTTGAAGAAACGATCAACCGAAATTGATCGAACTTGGCTACATGTGCCCTCGGGGACTCCTGGTCCACCAGCAGTGACACTCACCAAGTGGTATAAATGTAAACGTCTTCAAATTGAATAGCATAATTTAAGAACAAATAAATTGTCAACGTGGACTAATAACGTGTGCGAATATCATCACTTGTGATGGAATGCATGCTTAGTGTGCTTGGAGACATACTCTTTTGTAAAAGATCACTGACGGGGGTTAAGTAGCCGAAACGTGCATGTCTGGCCCATGCTGCAAATTTATCTACTCTTAAATGATGCTATTGAATTTGAAGACGTTTAACATTTCTACCACTTGGCAAGTGTCACTGCTGGTTGACCAGGAGTCACCGAAGGCACATGTAGCCAAGTATGATCGACTTTGGTTGATCGTTTCTTCAACGCAATCGAAAATTTCTGTTATGTTAAATTTCTGAAACGTGGGTCCTGTAGCATCATATCCCACCCATCCTGCTACGTCTTCGGTACCTTTTTTCAGGCTCTTTGGTAATATTACATTGTTTAGATTAAGGATTATTGACGAGGGTTAAGTACCTAAAACATGTATGTGTGGTCCATGCTGCAAAATCTGCTCTTAAATGATGTTATCGAATTTGAAGACGGTTAACACATGCTCTCTGGTAGCACAGTGTGATGACTTCGTTTATCTGTCATATTTCTCATCTAAAAGAGGTGTTCTCACCAGATGTTAATCATGCCGCATGGGACAAGGAAAACAAAAGGATAATTCAATCTGATTTTAAATCAAAATTATTTTGCTGAGATAATTGTATGTACTTACCTGAGAGTCCCATCGTTGACATTCCTTGCCCGATTTTGTTGTAGATACTGTTCCTTGATATTCATATCCGATGTTGGAACGCAAACATTCTTCAAAATCTGTAGACAAAACAAGGTAAAGATATACTCGTACTTCAGATACAAAGTAAAATAATAACAAATAGAATTAAGTAGCAATGTCAAACACAAATATAAAATTGAAAAGTAAATGTAAAATTCAATGAATTCAACTTTAAAATTCAATTCGAAGTTTTATTCTGTCTCACATGGACCTGAGTGTCGCTATGTTTCACAGAAACTATACTATACTATACTATACTACTGGATTGTGCAGAATCCACTTATTTGTATTTGGATATTCAAACTGCGAAGCTTTTGATATTTTATTCTTTAGAGGCTAACTTATTGAAAAGGAAGGACAACAGAACAGATAGCATTGGCTGAACTCATACCACAACGAGGAACATTGCAGTATTCAAATCTCTTCCCAGAAGAAGTAGTATAACACCAGGGTCTATCATCGTCGTCCAGGTTCCTACAGTAATTCTCCTGGTCCCCGAGCCTGTCACCGTAAGAGTGTGTATGAGGGGTCTGTGAGCTCCAGGCTTGACATGTGTAACCACTCTCTGTTATGTTGAGGGTGCCTTTGTACTCTACTCCCCGAGTAGTGTTGATGCATTCAGTATAAGCATCGCCTATTTATAAGAAATCGTTCAAAGGTAAGAAAATAAATTATAATGTGATCAAAACATTAATATATAATATAAAAGTAGTTTACACTTAAACTATATCAACCTAGCCGACAATAAAACCTATTTGAATTTTTATCAAAATAACATAATTATTGAAATTCATTACAATGATTCTTGTGGTTGGACGGAATAAATTATTTTCTGTTCAATTCACAATTCGAAAAAATAAACCGCATACACTTAACTCAATATTGAACAGTAACTTTGTTTTCGAAGAGGTTGAGTCATTTTATAGCAATTCCACCAACCTACTATGAGTGTTTAAGATACCATGATATTCTTTTTGAAAGACCCTGAATGGACATTCTGGTAATTGCTGCGCATAATAACAATCAATGCTGATAAGTGGGGGATGCTTACCCTCCCAAGGCTTATGATGAACTCATTCCCCTCAATATTTTATATATTTTTAATATAGAATAATTCGACGGAAACATGTAAAAGGAAACAATGAAAATAGAAATAAAACCAATCCAACGAACAAATATAGCATTGGCAAATTGCTAGCAAACACATATTTTCTCAACAAATCATAAAAAACTGAAACAGAAAACAGAAAATTAAGCAAATTCACTTTGGAGCTAAAGATAAAAAATAGGATTGCTGGTAAAAGAAATGAGGGGATCTCAAACAACACTCGGTTGCAGCACCAACAGCAAAACCCCAAAACACCCACTGCAAAAACTCAAAGCAGACACGCACAGAATGAGACGGAAATGGCACAATGAACGCCAAATCACATGGAAACATCAAACATAAATGAACTGAAATCAAGATGATTATTGAAACATCTTACGACATTCTCCAGAAGAAAGAGATATTTCATCTAAGGCTATGTCACTGTCCCAATCTTCACCTCTCACTGCTTCAAAGATGACCTTGTAGTGATGAAAAAATATTAAGCCATTTATAATGAATTTTGTTATCAAATTACACATTTATTTTGCAGTTCGTTTTAATACAGTTAAGAGTTATAGAGCAAATGGCACACAGTATGAATTTACCTCCAATTCATCAGTGGCTGGGATATCGATATTTTGTGCTTCCCACTTATCCCCTTGGTTTCCTGATTTTGACCACATCTGTTGCATAACGTTACTTGAAACTTTGGTATAGACGGATAAAGTTCCGACATTTCTGCCAAACATGCTGTAGTAAAACTTCAAGCACATTTTTGTGGCTGAAAATATTTGAAATAAGCTTCATCTATATAAATGACAGATAAAAGATAGCGTTCTAAAACCTATGCATAATAAGATTAAGTAAGGGTTATTCTACTGTCTCCGAGGGCGTAGCCCGAGGAGCAGTTGAATAACCCACTTGTTGCACGGCAATTGTTAGGCCATCAAACAATTATCACCGATGATTGACTAATTATAAGTTGTCATTCCAAGTAGGAGAAAACTATTCATGGTCAGTAAATAGATGAGAATTTTGTGCATTTCAAAAGTTCATTTCAAAGAAAACAACGGAAAGGAAATCCAAAGAATTTGGTCCAGTCTATGAGTTAAATGAGAGAAAAAACAAAAACAAAAAAGAAATTGATATTTTAATTTTTCAAAGTAAATAGACTACATAGGAAGCGGATTTTAGGAGTTGCGGTTTAGGATTCCCTGTACAAGTTTTCCAATAAATATTCAAAACTACGGGAATATTCCGCTATTATTATATCTTTATTTTTGTTCAAAACTATTCAAGGGTACCAGATAGTACATTATGAATAGAAATCGTAAGAGTTACATTATTCAATCGAAATCTTACGAGTTTTGTCTGGTTTTGTTGGTAGTTGATCCTATGCAGATTGAAAAATTTTAAAACGCATGGATCTAGAGTGGACATGGAGTCAGGTATCACTATCTCCCCCCCCCCGCTGGAATTTGCAAAAAAATTATTTAGTCCCGTTTTCCCCTATTTTCTTTCAAAATCAAAGGCTGGATCCCTTTCACTAACGGGCTGGACCCGCCTCCTGGAAAAAAAATCTAGATCCGCCCGTTACATTTAAAATAGTAGTTTAATCCTTCAATCGCGGGACTTTTTTTTCCTATGAAAACAATTTGAGTTATAGGGAACATTCGTTTCCTTTTTTTGAAAATAGGGAGGCAACGGACGTCAGGTCAGTTAAGGACTGTTAACGGCTCAGTTGATCATACAATGATTAGTTCAATCATTAATTCAATCATTGCTTCACAATGAAAAATATTGCACCGTCTGGAAAGGTGTAAATTACCGTCTACAACGTAGACCGTGCAACAACATTCAATTATTTTGTGAAAGTGGTTTAAAATCATGATGAACAAAAATGTTATGAAAAGAAAGTTGTGAAAAACTCGTTTTCAGTTCAAGATTACTCTCCATATGCTTGTATTCAAACTAACTGTTTTAGAGATAAACTCTGTATTTTTTGTCATTTTCTATACAGGATTCAGGACTCGATGAACATAGACATAGATGGGCAATTTTGTTTTCATTAAAGATAAAGAACATTATAGATAGTTTCCTTTTCAAATTAAAATTTAGGAATATCAAATTTCCAGTATATGCCTTCAAGCCAGTTATATAAAGTCATGTTTAATTTTTTTGTTTTATTTCATTTAAGGAGGTATGAGTGTGAACCGCATTTTCAGGGAATAATAGAAATTGAAAATAATTGTCTACATACAAAAAAGTATCCCTTCCTTCATCGATTGCAATATTTCATGAAAAAAAGAGTGTAGCCGTTTGTCCCCTATATGCCGACAAAAAAGGGAGGTAACTCTACATACTTTTTTTAAATACAATGTTCCAACTTTGAACTTAATTTAAAAAATCAATATAACACAGTACGAAGTAAATTTCTATCCATTGACGTAGTAAATGAAGTAAATTGATCATTTTCGAAAAAAATATTTTTGTTGCCATGGTAACCATGCTGGGGATGGACATATATTTCATCCCATTTTTGACAGTAAAAATTGTATGAAAAGTTTAAAAACATTAATTTTCTTGGTAGTTGGCATAATAGAATTTTGATAAAATGTTTCTTTTATCATCAAGTGATACACGTTGAAGATAAAAAAGTAATTTAAAGAAAAAAGAGTGTAACCGTTTTAAAGACATTTTGCTTAGAATTCCTCTGACCAAGCCTCTAGATATGATAAATCCGTTGTTTATGATTGAAAATGGAAAGTTTTTATATATCTATACATTTTATCTGAGATTTCTTATAATCTGGACTTCAGACTACAAATTTGAGTCATATTTTGATCAATTTCTCATTCATTTTCCCAACGCTTAGCGCTAAATTTTAAGCACCGACAACGTAACGTGACGTAGCGCACACCGTGACGCTCACTTTAGGTAATGCTCGGCGATATAATATACTTTTAATCTCAGTCAATGAGATAAAAATGGGATTTATTTTACGACATACATATACAAATGTACGTGATCTTTAATCCTTTTGATGATTTGACAGTCGGTCGTCATGCTCACTTATTACAACTACTAATCAATAGGCCTATGTAAATAAGGCTGATATAAAATCTAGCTAGATCATTATAACACACCTTTTGTAAATGAAAGAAAAGTATTTTCATGAGTTTTACATGTTTTCAATATTTGAGGTACATGAAAGTTGCGTGGCCAGTAACGCTGCATCGTCAACTTGTACTATAAAAAATAATTATTCTTTTGAATTTATTTGTATCTATTTTGATGCAAAAATAAATTTGAAGTATTAACTAAGTAATTCAATCGCAATCAAATTATTCCGCTCCGTAAAGTTGTCATGGCGTGAAATAATATAAGACAAACTGAATTATCGGAACTTCTGAAGAACAAGCACAAGCGCTTTCATAATAATTCGCGGAAAAAATATTGCAACGTCATAATTCAGTATGACGTCAAATAAACTCCCGATGATGACGTAAACTATATGCCAAGGGTAAAACGATGACGTGATAGAAGCGTATTTTAGATGTAAACAAGGATATATATTGCTCGTTATGCGAAATGCATTGCTCTTTAATCTAGAGGTATATTCGACCATTAGTTCAATATGTTTTCAGATTATATTCTCTTTACGACATCGATACGGTTTACGTTTGATTTGTTCACGCTCATACCCTCTTAAATAAGTAATGAAGAAGAAATATAGCACATAACATGATATTTCAAATTGTAACTAAATATGATATATTGTCAAACCAAGGGCACCCCCTTATAATTTCATTGCATCTCTGACTACTAATATAGACAATATCCGACTGTATGCAAAAATAACAGATAGATTTTTTCAGTTTGCATTATTTCATGAAATAATGTGTATAGATAAAGGAAACACACATACAGGTATAAAGTCTTGTTAGGGGTCAAGTTACGGTTTGAAAGATAATCTGTCAGTAATTTCAACATTTTATTTCTATAACTACAAAGACAAGCATCTAGTCAGAATTTACTGTTCAAAATTGAGGGGTTACCATGCGTGAGTTTTACAAAAGCTGACAGGGTATCGGAGAATCCCCTGTCAGAAATTGAGTTTTACCGCGAGGCGTCAGCTGAGCGTTAAAACAGATATTTCTTACACGGGATTCGCCGATACCCTGTCAGGTTTTGTTAAACATCAATATGGTAATCCTATTCTAATGTTTTAGTCAGTAAGCTGGAAAACTTCTGCTTTTAACGACGTTGCCATAGTAACGCATGACGTCATAGCAAAGATGAATACCCTTGCAGGTTTTTAATCGCTCAGCCAATCAGAATGCGCATTACAAACGGAGTGCATTAGAATAATGCTTTTGACATTCCTTGACATTCTTTAACTAGATCAAAGTGTTACCTAAAGAAAAAGACCAACATTAGAGTTACATCTTCCTTATGAAAAATATTTGGGGTACTACTTAAGGGCACCCCTAAAACTACGAAGATGTTTGATATACAGCTTCATGATCAAAATATTCTTCAATAGAAAACACTTTCTGGCCAAAATAATCCCCCACATATTGGTCAATTATAAATGTTCATTGTAAAAATACTTGGATTCAATCATTATATCAACTGGGGAATGAAAAACTTTAAACGGTAAGGTAGGGGACCATTATATGTATTATTTTAATGCAGAAAGGAGACAGTATTTAACCAATTTAAATCCAGTTGAATTTAAATAACTCTACGGTCGTTATGAGGAATCCAAAATATCCAAAAAATCTTCAAACGATGATACCTTTTTTTATTCCTTATAATTTGAATACGTTTGTTTTAATGGTATTTTCTAAAGATTATACCCCTGACCGTTCAATAATCTATTTGTTGACGTGGTTTCATTGTTGCAGATTTCGGTTGCTGTGCGCCCGTTTCTTTCATTTGAGGAACAAGAAGATTAAAACAAAAAGAAACCGAAAATATGTTTAATTCCTCTCCCAAGTTATTTTCTTCAAAATTATATTCCTATCTTTAAAGTAACTTTTGTTGGGACGTTTGAAATTTTAAGTCGGGTCATAACTAACAACGTGCAAAAGTTTGTAATGAAAAGGACCGTAAATAATACGGAAGTGTTCCAACTGTATACCTTCTGAAAAAAAATTTCTAAACCACTTTTCATGTGTTAAACGTCTTCACATTCAATAGCATCATTTAAGACCTGATAAATTTACAGCATGGACCAGACATGCACGTTTTGGGTACTAAACCCTCTTCAGTGATCCTTAGTCTAAACAATGTAATATGGCCAAAAGGTATGAAAATTATGTCCAAAAATGTACAAAAAGACGTAGCAGAATGGGTGGGATATGATGCTACAGGACCCACGTTTTAGAAATTTCTAGAAATTTTGTAACAGAAAATTTCAAATGCGTTTAAGAGACAGACGGTCAACCGAAGTTGATCGAACTTGGCTACATGTGTCCTCGGGGACTCTTGGTCCACCAGCAATGACACTCACCAAGTAGTTTCGGATTCTAAACCCTCGTCAGTGATCCTCTGTCTTGACAATGTAATATGGCCAACAGGTATGAAAATTAAGTCCAAAAATGTACCAAAAGACGTACCAGACACATATTTCAGATATTCAATCCTCATCAGTGATGCTTCAAGCCAAAGTGCTTTTCGAGCTACAATTTATATTATATTTTGAATAACAATGAACACTCTATATCCACAAAGTTTCGGCCACTTGGCCTTTATCAAGTGAAAAAGCACGAATATAAAAGAATTCTACGTAATATCCATTACGACTGGTTAACAAAGGCCAACGTTATATAAACAAGGTATGACGTTACACATAACAATCAACAATGCGTAAAGCGCTTTACACCTTGTTGACTGTGAAGCGGTTGAGAGGAGTTGTCGAAAAATTGTCAGCGAATCAGAGCCCTTGGCGGCCATATTTGTTCGTCACGAAAAACACAAACTGGATAGAGGACCTTTAGTTGTTGCTTCCTGTAAGGTTTCTTGAAATGTTGTGCAGCGTTTGCAGAGGAGATGTTAAAAATGTTAAAAATTTACGCCGGACGACGGACGACGACGGAACGAAGGACGACAGACGACGACGGACGGACGGATGACGGACTACGGACGGCTCGCTATGACAATGGCTCACTTAAGATTAGCTCAGGTGAGCTAAAATATCCTGTTTACCATATGAATCCTGTTCAATCCACACAGATGAGGATGGCAACCCTACTATCCAAGTGAGGGTGAAGAACGTACCGTTATCTGAAGATGATGGCCAGATAAAGCGGACGCTAGAACAATACAACTGTGAGATAAGAAGTTTGTTTCGGGAGAAGAAAAGATTGATGGTCGTCTCACAAATTGTGAAACAGGGAACCGTATTGTTATCATAGGTGAAATAGACGGACCTCTTCCAACTACTATTGCTATTGGACAGCACAGCGTTTTGTATTGCATAAAGGTCAGCTAAATGACAAGTTAAAATGCAACAAGTGATTGAAAAAGGGTCATACAACGAAGGAATGTCCAAATGATGTAATTTGCAGGTCTTGTATTATTGTCAACTTTGCAGGTCTTATATTATTGTCAAATTATTGTCAACTTCTTCTGAAATTCGGACCAATACAGGCAACAGAGTATATTACTTTGGTTATTTCACAACCTGCATTTTATTGTGGCATTACTAACAAGATAAGAAGGATCAAAGATAGACAACATCACTATCGAAAATGCGTCAGAATCATCAAACGCCTTTTATACCGTGGATATGATCCTAATGTCACTAGACGGACACTAGGCTTGGTACTTGACCAATCTACAGTCTTGTACAAGCGCATTCTTAAAACTTGCACTCTGACTGACTGTGATGACGGGACTCCATGACGGGCCCTGTCCAAACCTATTTAGAGAAGACAGGGCCCCGACCACCTGTACTCTCTGAATGTCAGTCGGACTCTTCGGGTGATAACATACATGAGCTCGCGGCGGCAGAGCACGGATTGTATTACGTACGCCCTCTTTTTATATCCATTTACATATTCATCTGTGTTGCTTGGGCCCCTGTGTTTTGCGGTGTTGTTTGTGTGTGGTCATCTTACAGTGAGGAGGTTGTTTTTCACCACAATTGTACGTTCTTCGAGACCTCTGGGTAATCGATAAGTGGGAGGGTTGTGCGCACGTAATCCAGGATAACCAAACCTGCTGCTATTTCCGTGGCAGATGGCCGTCCTAAGTCGGCAACGGTTGCCCATTGGTCTCGTTGGTTTATGTGCAGTCCTTTGTGTTTGATGTTTCTGTGTTGTGCGTTGACGTTCATTGTCCCTTATGCGTCTCTTTCTGTGCTTGTCTGCTTTATGTTTTTGCATTGAGTGTTTTGGGGTTTTGCTGTTGGTGCTGCAACCTGG
This sequence comes from Pinctada fucata, assembly GCA_028142955.1. Classification (NCBI taxonomy): domain Eukaryota; kingdom Metazoa; phylum Mollusca; class Bivalvia; order Pterioida; family Pteriidae; genus Pinctada; species Pinctada fucata. Next base: position 53,357,808 of record AP027109.1, read on the forward strand.
TGTTGTTGGAGATCCCCTCCTTTGTTTTGTAACAAACCGGGACACATTATGGCAGAATGCCCTGAAGTCCCTAATGAAGATACTGGAGAGAATCCAGATGACTCTTGTGAGGAGGAGGAGGAGAATGTTTTAACCCCAAACCAGGTGTCCCACAAAATACCATCATTATCTTCTTCTAAAAACCAAATCTGTGTCCTAACCCTTGGTGAATAAGCATAAATATGATGCCATAAAGTCTACAAATAAATACACAACCGGTGGTACGTCAGGGAAAATTTACAATTGTGTTACCACTCAACCTAGGCAATCTCAACAAAAGAACCCTCCTAGTCGAAAATAAACAACGTTCTCATATAATTTCCGTTCACCGCCAACTCAAGTCATCGAGATAGAAGCTCCTGTTCGAAACAGTAAAAAGACTATAGAAGGTCAATGAACTTATACAGTGCTCTTGTCTGTTATCTACCGATGTTTTTCAGTTGGAGGCATGAGCTCGTTTTGAGCACAGTCTTGCCACCTGATTTTACCACGTTACCTGACAGAAAATGTCAACAGAATCAGAAATATATTACATCATTATTTTTTTTTATTAGATACCAGTTTCTGAAAACATTTAATAAAAGTTTTAATTATCATAAGTAATCAAAAATATAGAAAACAAATCTCAGTAAAATGACAACACTTTATTAATAAATCTATAAGGTTTAAGAGACAAATAGAAAATTGGTTTGAAATTTTCTTCAAGAAGATATAGAGTTGGAACACTTCCGTATTATTAATATAAACACTTATTTCTTGTTGCAGTTTGGAGCAATTAAAATCGTTCCCCTTGTTTTGATGTTTGTTAAGTGTATTAATCATTTTTTTTCCAGCTCTGTCGCCAGAACAAAGCTTAGCTTTGGCCCTTAATCAATGTGACATCACATATTTTTTTCTATTTCGGAAACTTGCCATTTCATCGAAAAAATATCATCGAAATTAAAGGAGGTTAACAACTTAACACCACCCCTCCGATGCTATTTTTATCATAGATTTTATTTGGATATGCTACTGAACCGACCTACAGGTAATTGGGAGCCGCGCAGTCTTTGTAAATAAATACAGAAATTTGAATTCTAAAGATAACACCAGAGGGCGCTAGTGAAATAAACATGGGCTGCTTATGAAAAGCTCTTTGGCTGAAGCATCACTGATGAGGATTAAATATTCCAAACGCGTGTCTGGTGCATGGAAATTGGTTTGCAATTTTCTTCATAAAGTATAGAGTTGGAACACTTACGTATTATTGATGAACCTTGGGATAAATTGTGTTCGGAAATTTTAAGAAATGAATACTTAATTTTGACAGTTAATTGTAGTATGAATTTAGGTTAATCGCATCATAAATTTTGCTTATAGCTAATTGGCCACGCTACGCGGTTTTACAGAATTTGTGAAGCGACAAACCTTAGTTCATACTCCAACAAACTTTCCAAATTCAACACTCTATCCATGAATGAATAGACTAACCTGGTAGATCAACCTTAGATACAAAGTGTGCTTTATCCCCTCTGATTCTTGGACTCGACATCTCTGCAAGAAGATAGTACTTTCCCTTTTGAGCATGATTTGGTCCCGTGCCGGCGGACGATGAGGGAACCTACAGTACAAGAATGTTTTAAGAGTTTTTTTTATCATAGCGCATTTGAGAATCGCTTAGAAAGTCCTTATCAACGAAGGATTATTAAAGAAATCATACAAGTAAGACAAAAGTATCTGTTGCTGTTAAAAACGTTTTAAAAAACGTGATTTCTTGTAACAATCTCAATAGACAACTTATTGATGAAATCTCACAATGAAATTGCACTTTTTAACAGTGACGTCATGATGATGTAAAACATCACCGAAAGATGTTGCGATTTCCAATAAGATAGGAAAATTGTCTATTAAAATGTTTTAAACATACACCAGTAATAGCCCACTGAAAATTGTCATTCTCTGCGGTATTTTGGAATATGCATTTGGATCCTATCTCAAAAGAGCATTTGAAGTTAGGAACATCTGAAATTCAAAGGTAATATAAAACTCAGAGAAATGGAATTTAAAAAGGATAAATAAATCATATTAAAAGAAATTGAATAAGTATAAGTTTTTTCAATTATTTCTCTTTTTTAAGAAGAGATCGTCCGTCTTATGATTTGTATTAATGAGAAATAACAATATAAAATCTTTGTGAATAATGAATTTTTAAAATATTATTTTTTTGTAAGGACAAAAACTGGCTGGCCACGGCCCGTCATGGATTTTACTGATTTTCTATACAAATGGTATCTTTGGTGCACTGACAGGAATAATGACCTTTTTTCGGACAATGTAATGGACGGTTGCCATGGAAACGATGCCAGTCTATTTTCAGCCCTAACAGGAAATATCAGTCTTTTGATTTGAAGCATTTTAAAAAGATTTCTGATTGTTGTATATTTTCATTTAAAGTATTACGTACCTTTAACGGTATCACATATTTTCCCTTCAAAACCATCATCACAAATACATTTAAAGTCACAATCCAGTTTACCTTCCTCACATCTTCCGTACATGCAGGGATTACTCATACAACCTACGCAATGAAATTGAAAAATGACTTTTATCTATTTAAGAAATATAATTTTCTTGCTGAATAATGAATTGAAGAATGCAAACGTCGTAAACTGAATAATAAAATGAAGACTTGAAAGCGTAGTAAGCCTACAATCCACTGAAAATCGCGAAAAACACCAACAGTACACAGACAAATATGCTAGCTTTGAGTAGACAGTGATTATTTTGTAAAGACGTAAAGAAAAAGAGAACATTATAGATTACTTCAATGAAATTTTAATGTTTGTTTCAGTAGTTTGTAAATATAAGCTTATTTAAATATTTAGAATCACTTCCAAGGAAATGCATTATCCTGCTACGTCTTTCGGTACGCTTTTTCGACATAGTAACTTTCATACTTTTTGGCATATTACATTGTTTAGATTTGAGGATCACTGACGAGGGTTAAGTACCCGAAACGTGCATGTCTGGTCCATGCTGCCAATTTATCTGTTCTCGAATGATGCTATTCAATTTGAAGACGTTTAACATTTATACCACTTGGTGAATGTCACTGCTGGTGGACCAGGAGTCCCCGAGGGCACATGTAGCCAAGTTCGATCAATTTCGGTTGATCGTTTCTTCAACGCATTCTAAAATTTCTGTTATCAAAATTTCTTGAAATTTCTAAAACGTGGGTCCTGTAGCATCATATCCCACCTATCCTGCTACGTCTTTCGGTACGCTTTTTCGACATAGTAACTTTCATACTTTTTGGCATATTACATTGTTTAGATTTGAGGATCACTGACGAGGGTTAAGTACCCGAAACGTGCATGTCTGGTCCATTCTGCCAATTTATCTGTTCTTAAATGATGCTATTCAATTTGAAGACGTTTAACATTTATACCACTTGGTGAGTGTCACTGCTGGTGGACCAGGAGTCCCCGAGGGCACATGTAGCCAAGTTTGATCAATTTCGGTTGATCCTTTCTTCAACGCATTCTAAAATTTCTGTCATCAAAATTTCTTGAAATTTCTAAAACGTGGGTCCTGTAGCATCATATCCCACCTATCCTGCTACGTCTTTCGGTACGCTTTTTCGACATAGTAACTTTCATACTTTTTGGCATATTACATTGTTTAGATTTGAGGATCACTGACGAGGGTTAAGTACCCAAAATGTGCATGTCTGGTCCATGCTGCCAATTTATCTGTTCTTAAATGATGCTATTCAATTTGAAGACGTTTAACATTTATACCACTTGGTGAGTGTCACTGCTGGTGGACCAGGAGTCCCCGAGGGCACATGTAGCCAAGTTCGATCAATTTCGGTTGATCGTTTCTTCAACGCATTCTAAAATTTCTGTTATCAAAATTTCTTGAAATTTCTAAAACGTGGGTCCTGTAGCATCATATCCCACCTATCCTGCTACGTCTTTCGGTACGCTTTTTCGACATAGTAACTTTCATACTTTTTGGCATATTACATTGTTTAGATTTGAGGATCACTGACGAGGGTTAAGTACCCGAAACGTGCATGTCTGGTCCATTCTGCCAATTTATCTGTTCTTAAATGATGCTATTCAATTTGAAGACGTTTAACATTTATACCACTTGGTGAGTGTCACTGCTGGTGGACCAGGAGTCCCCGAGGGCACATGTATCCAAGTTCGATCAATTTCGGTAGATCGTTTCTTCAACGCATTCTAAAATTTCTGTTATCAAAATTTCTTGAAATTTCTAAAACGTGGGTCCTGTAGCATCATATCCCACCTATCCTGCTACGTCTTTCGGTACGCTTTTTCGACATAGTAACTTTCATACTTTTTGGCATATTACATTGTTTAGATTTGAGGATCACTGACGAGGGTTAAGTACCCGAAACGTGCATGTCTGGTCCATGCTGCCAATTTATCTGTTCTTAAATGATGCTATTCAATTTGAAGACGTTTAACATTTATACCACTTGGTGAGTGTCACTGCTGGTGGACCAGGAGTCCCCGAGGGCACATGTATCCAAGTTCGATCAATTTCGGTTGATCGTTTCTTCAACGCATTCTAAAATTTCTGTTATCAAAATTTCTTGAAATTTCTAAAACGTGGGTCCTGTAGCATCATATCCCACCTATCCTGCTACGTCTTTCGGTACGCTTTTTCGACATAGTAACTTTCATACTTTTTGGCATATTACATTGTTTAGATTTGAGGATCACTGACGAGGGTTAAGTACCCGAAACGTGCATGTCTGGTCCATGCTGCCAATTTATCTGTTCTTAAATGATGCTATTCAACTTGAAGACGTTTAACATTTATACCACTTGGTGAGTGTCACTGCTGGTGGACCAGGAGTCCCCGAGGGCACATGTAGCCAAGTTCGATCAATTTCGGTTGATCGTTTCTTCAACGCATTCTAAAATTTCTGTTATCAAAATTTCTTGAAATTTCTAAAACGTGGGTCCTGTAGCATCATATCCCACCTATCCTGCTACGTCTTTCGGTACGCTTTTTCGACATAGTAACTTTCATACTTTTTGGCATATTACATTGTTTAGATTTGAGGATCACTGACGAGGGTTAAGTACCCGAAACGTGCATGTCTGGTCCATGCTGCCAATTTATCTGTTCTTAAATGATGCTATTCAATTTGAAGACGTTTAACATTGTCGTTCTCATTGAGATGTAATCAACTTTGTAGGCTAATATATTTGTCCATGTTTTTTTTTTCACTGAGCGCTTTGGAATAATCAAGATAAGTCTATATCCTTTCTCTGGTGGAAGAGTATGACTACATATAACCTTTATCAACGGTTCCTACATAGACCGTAGTATCTGTCTCTGTACATGACGACTAAGGTTATTCCACCTCTTCCTACAACCTCTATTTGAAACTAAATGAAGTCTTTGTTGAGAACAATGATTTGTTTGTTAATTCAACTCACAGGCTACTAAAGTTAATTGTGCTGACGCCTTGCCTCTATCATCTGCATCAACCCAGAACATTCAGCATCATTGCGCTGAACTACTGTGGTTATGTCCCTACTCTATAAGGGGTTAAACGCCTAATTATCCTGGATTACTATAATTATTTCTTACCTCTACCTACAGCATCTGCCCGGAGTCTAAAGCCTCTCTGTGCTGGACGATTTGTGACAAAGTTGGAGTCAAAAGTCAGCACAATGGTTCCTTCACTATCTCTAGATGCCATCCATATCTCATCTGTTATCTCGCCACATTTTCTATAGGAATTGATTTTTAATTTCATGAATTTCTGATTCGTTGTAATAGGATTGATTTATTCCTATAAACTTTTATTCTAATTATAACATGTGTTATATTTTCAATTACTTGCCTCCATTTTTTGATGAATTAAATAGTTAATAAGAACAGAAAGCAAGAATTAGCTTAGATAGGGACTGCGAAAAGACAAAGATTATCATCTTTTTTTTTTCTTTTATTCAATAGGAATATAAAACAGTATATAGTATTTGACACATCTACGATACTGTACCAGTATTCTCACAAGCATTGCTGTATCTAAACCTTAAATTGTGTGAAAAGGATAGTAAGATACATATCAAAAAACAAAAGCGCAGATTTATGATCGTATCATCCGAAACACGCGACATTTAGACATTGTTGATCAGAGGAATGATCCCTTTCAGGGAAATTGGACACTTCGATTTTCTTGAAAGCAATACATGTCGATTTTAAGGGATAGCAAAAAAAGATATGTTATGGGACTTAATAAAATGTTTAAATGCATAGGTTTTCCAGTTCCTTTAGACTAAAAAGGATGTTGCCTAAAGATGCATATGAACTCGTTAGCATTAATCTCTTTTAATCTTATTTTAATATGGAGCTACATCAAGTCAGTATATTTCTTGCAACTATTAGGCATATCAATATTATCTACTTTAAGCCATAAAATATCAATTTATAAATAACGATCAAACAAATGAATTCATTCATGTAGTTGATTTTTTAGGTAAATAGTTTTAAACCTACGATGAAACTATTGTAACTAGTATATTATATCTACAATGTACAAGAAACTCTTCTGTATTAATTTAGGAACATGTACAGTTTTTTACACCACATATGAATCAACCAAGTAAATGTTTTCAAATTACATCATCAATGAACCTTGCAGACACATAATTATGTATATCGATAGACTACACATGTTTTCCATTCTAGCCTCTCATGGTGTTTTTAAGTCATTCGCAAGTATTCACCTTTCGACTTTAGATCATTGCAATTTATATGCTTATTTTTATAAGAATGTAAATCTCTTATGTAACGCTTAATAAAACTAAACAAATCCATTTTCAATCTGTCGTAAGAACTTTCAGACTTTTAGACAGTGCTGAAGCAAAAGTAGACAAACGTTACGATGCGCTATAATGATTTAGCAAATAATCTTTATTCCATCGATTTGCTGGTTGCACTCGCATTTACCCGAGCATGTGAGAACATTTGTGAATGACTCGTCACAAGTAAATTTATCCAGATTTTATATACTGCAGAATAAAACGTGTCTAAACCATTTGAGAGACAATTTCTGCAATTTATCAATAGATCTATCCCCGCGAGATCATATGCATCTTTAAGTAGAAAACCTTATACCTAATTCCCGTTTGACCTGGTAGGTTGTATTGGATTTCGAGCCAGTGATAGCATCTACCGAGGGCATTATATGTTAAATGTAAATCCTCAATTACCAAACGTGGTATCCAACCTGTAGGATTCTACGAAAAACAAAATTGCCAATGATACACATACATATTAACGCAAAATTGTTATCTGCTTCAAAAACTAGACTGTTTTAAGAAAAAGAATGTAATCTGCTGAAGTTTTTATCTATGTCTTAAAGATAACCATGATCCTCATAGGATATTATGTCTTATAACGTTTGACATGATGAAAACAAGTGTCATGGAAGATACGGCTATAGTCATTCGTGTGAAACTATTTGGCACCTACAATTGTATCCATACACAAGTACGTGAAGTTTCTAAATGTTTCGGCCTGTAATATAGAGGAAAATGTCTATGTCGTCAAGGTATTTATTTTGGGGAATGGCTTAAAATGTCACTTAGGAAGTTCTTTAGTCCCTACAAAGAACTTATTGCACATTTCGGCATTTGCCTATCAAGGATAATTAAGGACATACTTGAGTACAAACTCTCAATTCGGGCATTACCTTGCTCATATAGACTTACACATATATGTCATGTTCCTTGGATCGATGACTCATGAATTCTATGACAATGTAGACAAAGCCACAGACAGTGCATCTATTCTTTATATATTAATTTCATTTTCATGCGTGAACATTAACGGCAGGTGCGGCTGGCCAGCAGGGGATGCTTGCTCCTCTCGGGCACCTGGTCCCACCTCTAGCTTGCTAGGGGTCCGTCGATGCTGATTTTGGTGCTCTATTGTGAGTGCTGTTGAGATTATCGTCAGGATCTTCTTTAACTCACGAACTATGATTAGTACTTCATCTCTGGTATACTTAACAATTCATTGATACGTATTCACTTTTCACAACTTCAACGTCTATGGGCGACGTGTCTTATGGCCGTCATAAGTCGGCACCGCTTACCCATTGGTCTTGTTGGTTTATGTGTAGTCATTTGTGTTTGATGTTTCTCTGTGATTTGGCTTTCCTTGTACCATTTGCGTCTCTTTCTGTGCGTGTCTGCTTTGTGTTTTTACAGTGGGTGTTTTGTGGTTTTGCTGTTGGTGCTGCAACTAGGTGTTGTTGGAGATTCCCTCATTTCTCTTATCTTATTATGATTACATGGATTCTGAGCTTAAGTTCGATCCACTAACTATTGACAAAACAGCTTCATGAAAATTTAGGATATAATGGCATATATTATTTTCTCGGAAATACCTAAGCTGGATGCACGAATAATGGAGATTCATGTTGAAAATGATGCTCTCTCGCAACAGTATTATGATACTGATATCTTTACTAGAAGGCGCTACTAAAAGAAAAATAGATGAGATAAAGAAGATCCTGACGACATCCTCAACAACACTCAAATAGAGCACCAAATGGAGCATCGTCGGTTCCCTTGAAAGCTAGAGGTGGGACCAGGTACCCGGGAGGAGCAAGCATCCCCTGTTGGATAGCCGCACCTGCCGCCGGTGTTCATGCACGAAAAATGAAAACAATATCTAAAACATTCGAAGTTACGTCTGAAAAACACTGTGGCCTGAAACATGTGTATGGAGCTTACACATCGGCTGAACTACTGTTCAAGAAAGTAACGAGATTGAACAATTCACTTTTCTCATGATTGTAAATATATTGGATATAAATGTTTCGGAATTATTTTTTCGAAGTGTATTTGTCATGCTTGTTATAGATTATATTCTTGTGAGGGATCTTGTTTTCCCTTCCTCTCTTTAGCCTAAAGATGTTTTTTGTATAAAACGCGTCTGAATAAACTTTACACAAAAGTTGGAGCCGCTCATTTTGGCAAGAGGAAATTAAAAAGTCTGTATTGTAGATGGGGCCAGATATATTCTTTTTGGCTTTATTCAAACTGTTTGACATGAAGTACTACTGACAATATTGACAATTTGTATACAACATGATATAAACTTTCTAAAAAGAATACTTATACAGAAAATGCCTATAAAAATGCATTTTTTTACCCGATGAACAATAAAGTACCTACTGATACAACCCATCTGCACACTTTTCCTGTTGGATATTTGTTTGGGTAGTTCGGAGTTGATACATATTTCTCTTCCCCGCCGAATTTCAAATCTACGTAACCTCCGCAATCTATATAATCAGAGAACATAGAAAATACTAATGTTCCTCTTTAGTATTCTACAATGTAATGTGTTGTTATGAATTTAAATGTTTTGGCCATTAGAAAATGTGTTGATTTCAATAGATCTACAATTATCATAGCAGAACATGCACTGGGTATTTACATTTACTCAGTCAAAGAGAAATAAGAGACAGCAACAAAAATGTGAAAAAGAAAATAAACAAAGACCCCTATGAAATTCTAATGAAATCATGAGGACACCAATAAACACTCTCACTGAACATACTCTGGTCTTACACTGTAACCTTAGCAGATACCGTAGTTTTCCTGATATCATGCTAACAGCCATCTCAGGTATCCAAGGAGACCGAGTTTTTGTATATTCATAAAACCTTACCACTGTACATTTTCACGCGCATATTTATTGATAAATAAACTTATTTTTGTCATTTAAGGGGTATAGACAAAAGTTTATCGGCCATATTTGATTTGACGTGAAACATATCTGAAAATCTGCCGTTCTGCAGAATAAAGACTCCAATTCAAACCATTTTAATACTTAGTTTTATGTACCTCGAATTCTTTTTTTTCTTGACTTTCTGAGAAAACGTGCATCAATATTTTTCACGACGACCACTTGAACTTAGTGCATCGAACTGCGCAGCTACAGTTCTGCAGAATTCATGATTAACACTAAAACCTACCTTAAACATTACTATGATCATGTGTCTACAAACATTTGTCCTCTAATTTTGATCATACTATCTCAAAATGTCGGGTATCTTCATTTTAAACGCGGGGGTTGGGAGGTGGTTTAGAAGCCAATTTAACATAGAAAGGAATCCGGAGGCGGATCCACGTAATGTTGCACATTAGTGATTTGTCATCAATAATTCACAAGACTGTCCAACTTCTCTTATATGTATCATGTGAATTACGAATAAGTGAACTCGCTACAGCCGGCAGAGCACGGACTGTATTTCGTATGCTTTCTGTTTTTATTATATCTATTCACAATTCCATCTCTGTGTTTCTTGCGTCATGCTGTCTCTTTGTATGTTCATCTTACAGTGAAGAGGTTATTTTACAACACAATTGTGCAATCTTTGAGACCTCTGGGTAATCGGAAAGTTGGAGGGTTGCGCGCACGTAATCCAGATAACTACACCATTTGCTACTTGCGTAGCAGATCGCCGTCCAAAGTCGGCACCGGTTGCCCATTGGTCTCGATGGTTTATGTGTTGTCTTTTGTCTTACATGTTTCAATGGCGTGAGTTGGTGTTCCCTGTGGGTTTCTGCTCTGCGTTTTTGCATTAGGTGTTTTGGGGTTTTTGCTGAGGGTGCTGCAACCGAGTATTGTTGGAGATCCCTTCCTTTCTTTTACTCAAGGAACTTTATAATCTTTTATTTTTTTTCTACCTATGTTGGGGCGGATCGGCGCGTGAAAATGGCTACCTGTAACATCTCTTGTTCGAAAGGACCCCATGTTGTATTAACACGAGATTTATAAGATTATGAGACAGTGTACTCAAAATTGAAGGACAAATGATATAGAATCAATGTAATGTTTAAGGTAAGTTATATAAGAAAGGAGGGGATAGTAATATTCATGAATTCTTCTGATGTGCAACTGTGTAGTTAGTTTTTTTATGTTAAAATATTAGTGCAAATTTCGAAAAGATGGGAAAATGTATCTATTGAGGTAGATCATACTTGCGGTTAGATAGTTGAAGTTGGAACCATGACGCAGTGTGAGGAAAGAATTTAAAAAATCCAATATGGCGAATATACATGTAACAGTTTGTCCATATCCCTTAAGATTTTTTGACTGAAGAATACAATCGGGTTACTATCTTCTCCTTTGGGATCTAGAAAGTATCAGTTTTGTAATCAAATCAATGCTTATATACGATACAAACGTAAAACACAACGAACATTAAGTAGAAGCATCAGCAATTTTATTTCAATATCATTGATGCGATAGTAGAGATTTGTAGGGTTATGTAATATCCCAAGAAACGTAGTATATAAAAAGACCATGTATACCTGAATCTGTTATTATTGTTTCACAGTTTGTTCCTGTAAATCCTCTCATACAGTGACATTCACATCTATGGTTCAATATCCCAAACTTACAGGTTGGGGATGTCGACTTATCGCAAGCAGCTGAAAAGAATAGATAATCCATTGTTTCATTCCAAGTCAGGAAATATGAAATATAATAATGACATCTATGTTAATAATTTTAAAATGAATATTTATTATTTGGGTGTTTAATAAAGACAAGGATTCATAATACAGGTAATTTTATCCCTTATATAATTCACAAAACTACTCTTCAAGCTAAATAGACATAAACCTGAATGAAAAGTTCACTGTAGATATGTTTTGCGATTAACGTATTCAATGTTTATTGTACACTGAGATAGGGTTGTTCTTCGTGTTTCATTAGTATGATTTTCTTTCTCCTCCTGTTTGTCTGCATTTGATCTACTCGTAGAGAGCGTTCCGATATTTTCCCGGTTTGAGAGCTCCCCCCCCTTTCGTGGCTTCTTTTTTTTTTATTTTTCAAGAATTTCGTATATCTATTTTTGTGTTTTGGTTTTGATTTTGGGTTTTGTTTGACATTCTTTTCTCTCTTTAACGAATGATAAAGGAATACATCAATTTGCAATTTTGAAACATCAACAATCATTACTTTACACAAAGAGTGTCTTACTTCAAGTAGCAAGTATGACAAATAAGATAATCCATCCGCATTTTTTCAGGATTCCGTTGAGCAGCTAGATTGAACTGTATGTTCAATTATAAATATGTGAAAAATAACTGAAAAATTACCGGAGCAGTTGTAGTTCACTAAAACGTCCGCAACATCATAGTAGGTCAGAGTGTTGCTTAAAGATACTATGATCTCCAGGTTCTGATCATGAATGGTCATGGTCTTGTTGTCATTAATACCGAAAAACTGAAAAAGAATTTAAGGCTTTACAAAATAATTGTGAAAATAATTGTTTATGTTTCAAGTTTTTCTGATATGCACCCTACCATCAAGCATGGTAACAGGAAGGATTTATATGGAAGAATGCGGAGTGAAAGACTGAGAACAACAGAAACATTCTTTATTTTCAAATAAGATGTATAATGCGGACTTTATTAGTATAAGGACAATCGCTATTATCTTCTGATATTGTTATCAAAATTTCTTGAAATTCCTAAAACGTGGGTCCTTTAGCATTATATCCCAACAATCCTGCTACGCTATTCCGTAAATTATTGGACATAATAATTTTCACACTCTTTGGCAATATTAAATTGTTTACAATGAGGATTACTGATGAGGGTTAAGTACCCGAAACGTGCATGCTTGGTCCATGCTTAAAATTTATCTGTTCTGAAATGATGCCAATCAATTTGAAGACGTTTAACATTTCTACCACTTGGTGATTGTCACTGCTGGTGGACCAGGGGTCCTCGAGGGCACATGTAGCCAAGTTGAATCAACTTCGGTTGATCGTCCCTTCAACGCATTCGAAAATTTCTGTTATCAAAATTTCTTAATTTCTAAATTGTGGGTCCTGTAGCATCATATCCCTCAAACTGTTTGTCATGAAGTACTACTGACGAGGATTCAACATCCGAAACACATGTCTAGTACACTATAATTGGTACTATAGAACAAATATTTCAATATTGACATGTGTATTTATTAATGAAAATAACAAGTCTTTGAATCAGAAAAAAAAAGATATAACTTGACAGGGTTGAATTAATAGAGGGACCAGTCTCATAAGTAAAGACGAATTTGTCCCATTAAAGTGATGAGTAAGTAAACCACGTCTAGATGCTTATCAATTCGCTAAAAAGTTTCTTTATTCAAGCAATGATCTTCTTACCGTTAATCCATAATGCATAATACTTTCAAGATCATACGGATTACGATTGTAAGTTGTGCTTTTTCCATAGTTCCCAGCTTTATCCTTTTTTATATAATCGAAGTTTACTGTGACATAATTATCTCTGTCCGAGCGTGACTGCTCATGAGCAAAACCCATGGAGTGCATCATCTCATGAAGAGCTACAGAATTCTACAAAATTGCAAGTTACTTCATATAAGATAAAATGCATACAACTTCAATAGATGATAAATATTTTAGAGTGCATTAAAAGGAAATAAATTACTGTGGAAACGCTTTGACTTTAAGTCGTTTACTTTATCGGTCAGGTATTGAAAGAGAAAATAAGGTATGAGTATTCTGTGATTCCAATTGAGATTAACATAGGAGGAAATACCGTTCAATAACACGATTTTTATTTATTTAGACGATACATAATTGTTGAAGTGGAACTGTTTAAACATTGCATTTTGAAAATATCTGGAACCATCTTATAATAATAACACGTTTGAAATTCAATTTATTTTATGAAAGTTTCAAAATGATCTTATCTTGATGTATCGAAACGATGAAACATATCGCTTTAACCAGCAGTGCGATAAAATTTTAGAGGACACATGGACTATGAAACTACCAGCGTGTAAAACATACAAATGAACTTGGACTTTTGACCCAGAGTTTGTACCAATATAGTTCAGATATTATCAATGTTAATGAAGTTTACCGCTATACAACCGGGTACAGAAAGTGACATAGATTGTGGACTGGAAGATGTATATCCTAGAGTCGCCCAACATCCACTGTAAATGAAATACAGGTTTATATCTTGGTGATCAAACGTTATCATACGGTCATAGAAAGATGAAAACGGGAACAAACTAAAACTAAGCATTTTTGCACTACAAATACAAATGTACTAAATAATATAATTTTGTTTCTCTACAATGTCTCTTCAATGACTTACGAAGCAGAAAAATATTTTCAGGTAGCAAATGTGATGGTTCAAGAGATATAAATGCTATGTATCTTATTTACCGTATGGTAACTTATTGGATTTTACAGAATGGATTAAAAACTGTCCTAAAGGAAATAATCTAAAATTGCTGTCAAAAAAACTTTGAGGAGAACTACTCGGAGGTGTTAATTATATAAAAATAATGGTTTTTACAATTGATTGTGACAGTGGTACAAACAGTTAGCAAATACACGTAACAACAATTAATGATATAAGTAGCTGATTGTGAAATGTTTCTTTTTATGCCGTGGATACAATCCTTCTGTCACCAAACGAACACTTGGCTTGGTAATGGATCAGTCTACAGCCTTGTACCAGCGCATTCTTAAGAATTGCACGCTGACTGACTGTGGCAACAGGATTCCATGACGGGCCCTATCCAAATCTCTTAAGATTAGACAGGGCTCCGACAACCTGTCATCTCTGAATGTCAGTTTGACCCCTCGGGTGAACACATGCGTTAGCTCGCTACAGCCGGCAGAACACTGACTGTATTTCATATGCATTCTGTTTTTATATCCATTTATATATTTATCTGTGTGTTTCTTGGGTCCCTGTTTCATGTTATCTTTTTGTTTGTTCATCTTTAAAAAAGTTCCCCGCGAGGGGTTTGACAGTAAGTGTTTTGAATATTTTCCCTGACATTGTCGCCATAGCACTTTCTATATAGACATAACCTCATACAGTGCATGTGATTTATATATTGTTTACTTTCGTGCGTGAACATCAACGGTGGGTGCGGCTAGGGGTCCGTTGATGCTCAAGTTGGTGCTCTATTGTGAGTGCTGTTGAGATTATCGTCAGGATCTTCTTTCACTCATTGCAGTAAGGAGGTTATTTTACACCACAATTGTGCGTTCCTCGAGACCTCTGGGTAATCAGAAAAGTGGGAGGGTTGTGCGCACGTAATGCAGGATAACTACACCGTCTGCTACTGACATGGCAGATGGCCGTCCTAAGTCGGCACTGGTTGTCCATTGGTCTCGTTGGATTATAAGTAGTCATTTGTGTTTGATATTTCTATGTGATTTGGCATTCCTTGTGTATCTTTCTGTGCGTGTCTGCTTCATGTTTTTGCAGTGGGTGTTTTGGGGTTTTGCTGTGGGTGCCGCAACCGGATGTTGTTCGAGATCCCTTATTTTCGTTTAGATCAAAGACAAAAGAATTATACTTTATAGAATTAAAAAGCTGAAAGATGGAAAAATTCTCTCGGATCATTTGATAAGTAACATAGTAAATGTGAGATGTTTTTGTTTTCTTTTCATAATCAGTAATCGCAGTGATTTTTTAATTGAGTAATACGTGTGTCATTTAAAATATGGAACTCTGTAAGTGTAGTATAATGTTCTACAGTATATGTTTTAAAAGTACTGAAGATACTATCATAAGTCTTTTGGCTAAAACTGCTATATTAAGAGGGTATGAGCGTGAACAAATCAAACGTAAACCGTATCGATGTCGTAAAGAAAACAAAATCGGAAAACTTACTTAACTATTGGTTGAATATACCTCTAGATTTAAAAGCGATGTGTTTCGAATGACGAGCAATATATATCCTTGCTTACATCTAAAATACGCTTCTATCACGACATTGTTTTACCCTTGGCATACCGTTTACGCCATCAACGGGAATTTATTTGACGTCATACTGAATTATGACGTTGTAATATTTTTCCGCGAATTATTATGAAAGCGCTTTGTGCTTGTTATTTAGAAGTCCGGTAATTCAGTTTGTCTCATATTATTTCACGCCATGACAAATTTACGGAGCGGAATAATTTGATTGCGAATGAATTGAGTAAGTTAATAGAGAGGTTTAGAAGGCTAAGGCGTACGGGTACGCGTACGTGTAATCTTCAAGTACATCTACACGTAAAAAGTAGCAGAGGTTTAGAAAATTGACGAGTACGTGTACGTGCACTGGTGCCCTTAGCGATGACGTAAAATATAGACATCCAAACATATACGAGACTAATCAATAGAAAAAATGATGAATTAAAACTTATAAAATATTATCGGTACAAGAATTCGTTAAATACATCTGTTATATAAACATAAATGCCTACACGTTTCTACGTACGTGTAGCTCGCAATTTACACGTTATTGACAACTTGTAGCGATTTCCCGTACGCAATAAATAATGACGTCATACACACTTATTGCGTCTACACGTACACGTACCCGTACACGTAACGACTTCTAAACCTCTCTAATATACTTCAAATTTATTCTTGCATAAAAAAAGACACAAATAAATTCAAAAGAATAATTATATTTTATAGTTCAAGTTGACGATGTGGCGTTTCTGACCACGCAATTTACCTCAAATATTGAAAACATGTAAAACTAATATATCTTGAAAGTACTTTTCTTTCATTTACAAAAGGTATGTGTTATAATGATTTAGCTAGAATTAATATCACGAGGCCTATTGATTAGTAGTTGTAATAAGTGAGCATGACGACCGACTGTCAAGTCATCAAAACGACCAAAGATAACGTTCATGTACGTTGTAAAATAAATCGATCCGAAGGACAGTACTCCGTAAGCACACTTCTTATTGTACGCCCTACTGAAAAGTGAATTATTCTGTTTCAATTTTACTAAAGTATGATATAACGACATTCATTGAAGAGAACATGTGCAGGAAATCAATGCGGAAGACAGGGTGTGCGTTTACTACCTTTCCTATCATACCACCCCCCCCCTTCTAATCCCAGCACTTACTAATGTGCCTCAGCTAACTTTAGATGAATTATTTCAAAGCAAACTTATCAAGAGATTAAGAGATCCTTCGTATCGTTGTTCTACTAAAGTTGCTTACTTTTTTTATAATCTGGTACGTGCAATATGTACATGATGTACGAATGTCAAAACTACATGTACATGAATAAATAGATACGTGTAGATGCCGCAAAATCAATTTTGAGAGAAATGATATGCAGAAGAAGCATACAGATAAGAATCTAAAACATCAATTTTTTCTCATTCACTGAGATTAATAGTACACAATATCGCCAAGCATTACCTAAAGTGGGCGTCACGATATGCTCTACGTCACGTTACGTTGTCGGTGCTTAAAAGCGCTAAGTGTTGGGAAAATGAATGAGAAATTGATCAGAATATGACTCAAATTTTTAGTCTGAAGTCCAGATTATAAGAAATCTCAGATAAAATGTATAGATATATAACAACTTCCCATTTTCAATCACAAACAACGAATTTATCATATCCAAAGGCTTGGTCAGAGGAATTCTAAGCTAAATTTCTTTAAAACGGCTTCACTTTTTTTTTCTATAAAACATTTTTTTTATCTTTAGCATGTATCACTAGATGATAAAAGAAACATTTTATCAATATTCTATTATGCTAACTACTTAGAAAATTAATGTTTTTAAACTTTTCATACAATTTTTACTGTCAAAAATGGGATGAAATAAATGTCCTTCTCCAGCATGGTTTCCATGGCAACAAAATTATTTTTTTTTCGAAAATGATAAATTTACTTCATTTGCTACGTAAATGGATAAAAAATTACTTCGTATTGTATTATGTTGATTTTTAAAATAAAGTCCAAAGTTGGGACATTGATTTAGAAAAAAATGTGCAGGGTTACCTCCCTTTTTTGTCGGGGTATAGGGGACAAACGGCTACACTCTTTTTTTTTCATGAAATATTGCAATCGATGAAGGAAGGGATATTCTTTTATCTGTAGACAATTATTTTCAATTTCTATTATTCCCTGAAAATGCGGTTCACACTCATACCCCCTGAAGACACATACTCGCCGTTATATATGCGGACGTAATGGTTGTGTCCAACTAGAGATGAAACTGTTTCTGAGCGTTCTAACCATTGTACACAAGTCACATTTGCCATGTATTCCATTGCTCTCTTGATAATGTTTCTGTTATCTGCGGATCCTTAAACATAAGATCTCGTATGACTTTTAGGATCGTTAGAGATAATAAGCATTATATAGATATCGTAAAGAAAAGCAAAATAGATATGTTTGTTTTACTTACCAATAGAAGAATCAATTTCATACGGTACAATATTTTTTGGCCAGGTCCAGGCACTCTTAGGTAAATTTCGTTTATGACGATCATGAATATCAAAAGCGTCATTTGTTTCACCTTGTTCTGAATCATAATTTTCTGACTCCATTGCTATCAATCGCTTATTAAACTCTGGATGAAGACCTGTTTTCTGCGACAAGAAAATAAACAATGACTGTAATTTTTTTTTAAAAACTATACAACCATGATAACATATCTCTATCATTTGGTTTTTTTTTTACATTTTAACATAAACCATGTGCCACGTTGGTGATTGAAAAAACTCAAGATCGGATGGACGTTTCGGTTTCATTACTTACTTTGATAATGTCTCCATTTACTTTTGCAGACATGCTTTGGATTAGAGAAAATTGATCACCGTTGGAATCAACATCCTAGAAAAAGCAATATTTGTAATCAGTCTTCATAATTTAAAGCAATGGATCTAAATCATGTATATACTGATATCTTACCAACATCTAAATCCCGAAAGACCATTGGATAATCCATACCACGTGAACGCCGTGTATATCTTATATCCTGCTGCTTACATTTACATATATATCGGTAGACGCTACTATTACGTCATGAACGCTATTTGTTTCTTAACGTAACAGCGGATATTTCCCGTAAAAATTCAAATTTCACTTATGTTTTACTGCGCTTAATGTCTTTAATTCTAAATCGCAGCTTGAAATGAATTCATTTTTTCAGTTTATTCATTTTGAATAAACCTATTCACGTATGATCTTTTTAATGGAGAAAATGTCTTTTTAAATCCAGCCATGAATAAAAAAAGTTAGAAAATTTTCTTTAGACACCATTTTATTTCAGACATGAAAATGATTTAAAAAATATCTTACAATTGGTAAGATATATACGTTACATAGTGTGTAGTTTACCCGATATAGGAAATGTGGGGTTAGTAAATTTCATATGAAATTTACTAACTTCCTATATCAGGTAAACTGCACACTATGTAACTTATACAACTATCATCATTCTACCATTCTTACTATGATACCCTCATACCCATGTTTCTTATTGCAAATGTAATGGAACCATTTTCACTGAACATTTATTCATAAGAAACGTCTTCCCAAGCTTACTGTAAACGTGCGGATGATTTTTGCGAATGGAAAGATCCCAAAGACTTCGTGAAAATTTCCCACACGCGAAATTTGCCCTGTAGAGACGATATTTCCCAAAAGCGTTAGTATTAAAATCGCGAAATTTTACCCCAGCTAGATAACTACGTATTCAGTATACGGTCTTTTTGATTTGCAGAGTTATCTCTCCAGTTATGAAGCCTGAAATAAGCTCTGATTGGTCTTTAATCGATTCCATGGAAATAAGTTGTTGCACATTTCAGCTCTTATATGAGGTTCCAAAAGTGATGATAGAGATCTAAGGAGAGGTAATACTTAAAGTGAATGTTTAGAGATTGCAATTATAAACATGACCAATTATTTATGCCAATGATCCCGTTATGGATAGATCTATGCATTGAGGGAGAAACCTCTTAGTTCTTGGATAATCTATTCAATTAATCAACAGAGGATTGACTACATGTATCTTGCACATTGTATATTTCAGTCCAGGGAAGAAACGCGACCAATCAAGACGAATGATATCCCCGGTCCACCATATGTAATAACAGGCTTGTCAGTTAATATAATATTAAAAGGATCAAAATCAAAGATATATTGAGTGTTGCATTACAAAGGAAACAAACGTTTTATGTAAAGGTACATTATAAATGTTAATAATCAATAATGAAATACTTGATTTATGGTACTGATTTCAGTGGACCGCATTTGTATTTCATCAATTGATATTCAAATTTCAGAAAACTTAACAATGTAATAGCTACCTTGTAAAATTGCACCTTTTAATCACTATATGTAATGTGCGACTGCGATATAACATTTTTTACGGTAATCGCGACTATTTTCCTCTGTTTTTTGATGCATTATGAGTAATTTACTGTGTTTCTAGAGTTTCTCCCCAAAACTCTATCCGTTTTAGTTTATTTATAAAAAATAAGTATCAATATGTGTTTATAATATCTACATCTATAACTAAACTCCAAAGCATAAAAGATGAGTAAGCAGTGTTTTTGCAAGATTTTCCTCATTATGCTTTTTTGACATTTTTAAACGTAAATCGAACAAATCCTCGATGCTTCAGTCATGTGTATGTTCGGTTTGATAGGATAAAAGAATCACAATAGTTTGAATGTCGTTTGGTTATGCTTTTTGCCAGAAAAATACAAATAATTTAAATTCAGGCGACACTTTTTTACGGTAATGGCGACACTTTTTTACGGGTATAGCGACTGTTTTCTATGGTGAGAGAATTCAACCTGCGATTATTTTTTACGGTAATTAGACTTTTGTTCTACAGGCGAAATATCATTTATCTGACAGAGATCTCATTGGAAGGACAGTTACTTCTGACAAGTCCCTATGTACTTCAACAGTAAAATAATATACAACATCATACTACTACAAGGGCATAAAACAAAGGGATAAATGATCTACATAATGATAAGTTGTGTTGTTATACAGATAACCTGCATAGAATCCAAGTTTGAAAATAGGATAATAAGAAACAAATTGTCATTAAGAGATGAAATTAACCATCTATATATAAAAGAAAACATGTTCCTGTTTCATATCCTTGATGGAAAGACTTAAGTGTTAATAAACGTACTATAACATACGCCCTCTTTTTATATCGATTTACATATTCATCTATGTTGCTTGGGCCCCTGCGTTTTGCTGTCTTGTTTGTGTGTCGTCATCTGACAGTGAGGAGGTTGTTTACACCACAATTGTACGTTCTTCGAAATCTCTGGGAAATCAGAAAAGTGGGAGGGTTGTGCGCACGTACTCCAGGATAACCACATCGTCTGCTACTGACGTGGTAGATGGCCGTCCTAAGTCGGCCCCGATTGCCCATTGGTCTCGTTGGTTTATGTGTAGTCATTTGTGTTTGATGTTTTTCTGTAATTTGACGTTCCTTGTACCATTAAGTCTCTTTCTGTGCGTGTCTTCTTTGTGTTTTTACGGTGGGTGTTTTGGTGTTGCAGCTGTTGGTGCTGCAACTAGATGTTGTTGGAGATCCCCTCCTTTCTTAAAGAACATTTTATCTATATCGCTTTTAATAAAGCGCATGATATACAAAGTCTAGTAATTTCAGGTTCTCGTATAATCTGCTCGGTGATTTGAAATCAACGAAAACGTATAGCACAATGGTAAAAGGTTTCGGTACAGGTTAACGAAAATAATAACGGCTTAAGATTATTCATATTATGAAATATTAAGTAAAAATCACATTTACAGCATCATAGTTATACATTTCCGCCAATTTTCTTTTGCGAAACCGGGACTTTAAAAAGTTAAAGGTCGGGAAGGTCTGAACTAAGCAAGGGTAAATCGTAGCTCAGTCGAAATTCATCGGGAACAGACCTTCGCAACTGAGCTACGATTAACCCCGACTTAGCCCCGATTCACCAAGACTAAGCCCCGACTTTACAAAAAAAAAGGTTCCAAAAAGACTGATACTATAAAGAATCGTATATCAGTTTGGAACACAAATCGTAGTTATGTGGGCAGAAGTCGTTGTTTAATCGTGATAGGTCGTAATTAAGTCAGAGCACTGTCTACTCAAGTCGTGGTGAGTCGGGGCAGGTCGTAGCTAAATCGGAAAGGTAGACCGGGGCTAAGTCGGCGTGAAGTCGTAGGTAGATTGCGGTAGGCAAGTCGTATTGTAATCGGGACAGAGTCGGTGTTCAGTCAATTAGGATCTTACAGTGCCAACCTCCCCAATGTCATCAAAATATTTAGTCGGGGCAAATCGGGGCTAATCGGGGAGCAAGACTGCAAAACTGCTTCAGTACCTGGATATATTAAAAGCATACATGTCTCTTGTCTATCCACATATCTCATATACGTATACCATGTATTTCAAATGCTTAGTAAAAAAGTTTTATGGACGATATTATATGAACAGAAAGTATGTATTCATACAATATCTATATTTTTTCTTCCCTTAAAAAACAGTCGCCTATACCGTAAAAAAATATCGCGATTACAATAAAAAAAGTGTCGCCTAATACGGTTTTTTACCGTAAAAAAGTGTCGCGACACGGGACAAGTTAACTTATTCTAAAGAAGAAAGGAGGGGATCTCCAACAACACTAGGTTGCAGCACCCACAGCAAAATCCCAAAACACCCATGCAAAAAACAGAACAGATACCCACAGAAAGAGACGCAAAAGGGACAAGGAACACCAACTCACAACATAGAAACATGAAACATAAAAGACTACACATAAACCAACGAGACCAATGGGCAACCTTCAGACTTCAAGATGAAATAAAGACTTTTATATATTATATTCTGGTATATTTCTTACATGAAAACATATCTTTGTCTGATAACATCGGTATTTTCATTTTGATACTGAGTTTTGGGGACATAAACACTAAAAATCGCTAGAATTTCATGTTCGGTTTTTATCGTTAGAAACGCGATTTAGATTGCTTAATTTCTGAAATATGTAAGCATTTGGTGGTCATAGAAGAAAATACGAAATGATTTTACAAAATAAACTTAAGAAAAGGTCGGAATCTGTATTTTATCACCCGAATTCTCAATCAAATGAAAGATTTACAGTAAAAAAGGGTTGCGATTACAGTAGAAAATGAATTCCCGCAGTCGCACGTTACATAGAGTGTTAATGTGTAGGAAGTAGTATTTTAGACAACTCACGTTTTGATCGACTAGAACATCGTGACGTTCCTCGTCGTCATTATTTACGTCCACGTTACTTTGGTCGTTGATTCTGCTTTCAACTGTTTTAAGCAAATCGTTCACACTTTCCATACTCCAGTGTCTCTGAATTATAATAGGAACATAGAAATTCACAGCGGTCTTTGACGTATACAAAAATGTGCATGTACTGATGAATGAAACAGCAAGAAACGAAACATTTCATTTGTAACCTTATTCCCCGTGTAAATGCAAATGTTATGGTTCTAGAACCCTTCTTCTGCTAAAACACTCATTCGCTGTATTTGACATTTCTTTAACTCAAGTTGTAGTTCCTAAAATTCTTATGCATTCAACATTAAGAAAGGAGGTTATCTCTTATCCCTAGCTGAGAACGAATTTATATATCATAATGTCTTGATACAGCTTGGTTTCTAAGAGGATAAGGTTTGACACTGATGGTCACATGAACACCTCACTCTATGACAAACGTGACGACTTCAGTTTCAGCATCACAAACATTCCTTTTCGGGGTAGCAACATCCCTTCATCGCCTGCTTATGGCGTGTTCATATCTCAGTTGATACGCTATGCCAGATTAAGTACCAAATATACAGATTTTATTCTGAGATATAGGCGTCTTTCAGATAAGCTTCTCAGTCAGGGATACGCTTGTGACCGACTAACATCGTCACTGAGGAAGTTCTACGGTCGATATGGGGAACTCGCCATACACTATGATGTCCAGAATGATAGATGATATTCTGTCGTAGACCATTTGTATCGTCCAACCAAATATGATACTTTATATCTTCCAAAATGGAAGTAACCGGATGTGATAATTCTACCGAACTGAAGCGACGGGTGTTGTATGCAAGCAGGATATGCTGACTCTTCCTGGGCACCTGGTCTCACTCCCATTTCTGGAGTTCGCTTCTTTTCATGTTGTTGAGGTTTTTGTTTGTTTGCTTTGGTTCCTGTTTTACCCTAATTTTATATGCCTTCGATTTGTGATTTTCTGAATTATCGATTTCGTGCTGTGTATGGGGATATGGTCATTGTCTATATCTGTCATTTAACTTGTGCTCATTTCAGCCAGTAGTGCACTGACTGTTATACGCATGTCATCGTTTTTTTTATAACCATGCATGAGTGTTACATGTACCTATTTAACTGTCTTGTTTGTGATGTCACCTTATAGTGATAAGTCTTATGTATATACAACAATTGTGTGTCCCTGGAGAACCTGTGTATCGGAAAGTGGGATGGCTGTGCGCACGTAATCCGGATAGCTACTCAATTTGCTTATAGCAGATGACCGTCCAAAGTCGTCTTCCATTTATGTATTGTCTGATGTTTGATGTTTGTGCCTGTTTCGAATGTTTGTGTTTGCTTGTATGATGTTCTGGTGCATAATGTTGCTTCCTGTTGTACTTTTTTGTCTTATGTCATTTATCTGTCGCTTTCTTGTGGGTTTATTTCGCTTGGTCAGTGCAGGATGGTCATGCTGGATATCCTTTCCTTTTCCTTCCATGCAAGCAGGATACACATGTGCAATTTTCGTATCCTACCTATTCCGTGACCATAAAACGACTCGCTTCCTATCTTAATTTTGATAAGAATACAGTGCGTGAGCTAAGAGTGGACCTAAAATAAATTCAGTTTCTTTACGACATCCCTTGTAGGTGGCGCAACTAAAATTGAATGCCGCAGTGAGAACTTGTATCTGAAAAACGGCATTATTTTATTCAGCTCATTAATCATAAAACGTTAATTTTCAGCGTGAAAGGGTTGGCAGAATTAAATGGGAAATAATAATTAATATTTGTTTTAGATTTAAACAGTAAATTTCATGTTTTGCAGTGAACTATTTCTTATTATTTCTGTTAGGGAGAATTGACATATAGAGCAGGTTCAAATGCCATTCTCAATCTATATTCATCAATACTCTAGTTTATTTTCACATCTAAATATATTCACATTGCAAGTTGATTACCTTTTATGTCAAACAATCATTCAGTTTTGACGTCTATATACGATTAACAGAAGTTGGCTCCTATTACATAACGTGCGCGCATGAATTTCAAACAATGGATTGAGCAAACTGATTCTCATATTGCGTGTGGGAGGGGATTCGAAACATGACGACTGTGTAACGACCACAGCATGAGACCATGAAAAGAAAACAAACAGACGGAGGAAGCGCGAAAATTATCACAAATGAACAATCCTATGTATATGTAAAAACAGAGAGCATTAAGTAAATATAAGCTTCAATAAAGGTTGCGCGAACGATATGGATTTATATTTAATGATAATAATTATTAAGTATTGTTTTTAAAGATAGAACAGTAAGCCTGTTCTTATACTTTGCAATGGACTATTCCTTGTCCCTCATGGTAGGGAGAACTGACACACGTGAAACATAAATATCCTTATTTTCATAAAATATTTTTGTGAAACTTCGATATTTTAAAACATATTTCACATTTGAATGTTAATATAAGGAATGAGTATCGGGGGTAGGGTGGGTTGTGTTGCTTGTGGTATTGGCTTCTACGCTCTGGTTCAACAGGCGAAAATCTTTCGGTTTACAAGATTTACGCCTATTAACAAAGAATGTAAAAGGCATAAAGGCATATATAGAACCTATAAATAGACATAAAATGACAAATATGGATAATGACCGTATCCCTGTATACAGCACAAAATCGATAATTCAGAAAATCAGAAACCGAAGGCATACAAAATCAAGACAAAACAGGAACCAAAGCAAACAAACAAAAACCTCCACCACATGAAAAGAAGCGAACTCCCGATATGGGAGTGAGACCATAAAATTCATTTAGCGATTGTTTTTGGAAAGGATCTAAAATATGAAATAAGCGAACACCTTGTAAAACACAACGGTTGTGCTAGACTCCGTCTTATTATATTAAACCATTGAAGAAGGGAGAGGGTCTCCTACACGCGCCTGTTGTAGTATCAACAGCAGAACGCCAAAAACCCCAAGCGAATACCGTATTAGTTAGGGATGTTTTCGGAAAACTATATTTAATAACCTTTAAATATTTCAACACAGGTGTTTTCTAAGCTTCTTTTTTTCTCCCAAAACGATAAAAGACTCCGTTGAAGCAAAATCAGCAAAACCCCAATGCAAAAACAAATAGTAGACGAGCACATCATGAGACGAAATGACAGTAAGATACAGAGAAAACTAAACAGTAATGATTAAAAAACAACGAGGTTTCTCTAGACACGAGACATATACAACTATATACATTATAAACAGAAGCCGGATTTGAAATATTTAACAAAAAGCAATACTGAATACCTCATCCAATTTTCTGTCTACAAAATAAGAAGCAAGAAGGCATACCTCATCCAGAACAAATATACGCATGCGCAACAGAGTTAAAAGAAATAAAAATAAAAAACCAAATATGAAATGTATTATTTGTTTGACATCATGGTTTCATAGATTTTTCCTGAAGATCTGGCCGGGAGTCATATTCTTATTTAACACATGCTATGTATGTATTTAACTATATATCTTACCTTAATTAGCTGTGAGATGATTGATTTTGTTTCTGAAAGTTAAAATAGGGTAGACAGATTAGTACATTATTATAAATAAACTTATATCTTTAAATAAATGTTAAATGTAACAGGGTAAACTAATTTCACTTAATTAAAACAATAAAACTTCCCCTTTATAAATAATGGAATATTTTACCTTTGTTTACATTCTCTGTTTTAATGCTTCCAGAAAATATAGCTACCCAAACAAATGCTTGAAATGTCCAAATTCGATTCATTGTGATACAAAGTGTCAACACTTGCAAATAGAAAGAAGATGGAAAACAGTCATTTTATAGCCAGGTCGACTCATTTCATCCTCTACTGATTTTCAAGCTGATGATATGGTTTATGATGCGTGCGTCTATACTATTCATAACACCAGAAACTACCCTTAAGAAATCTTAACTTTGAAGCATGCAATAAGGCCATTTCTTGTTTTTATTCTGTTTTGCGTCCTTTTGAAATTGAAAAACCTACCAGCCAGCCAGGGAGAAAAACAAACAAGCATTTAAAACAAAGTTGCAATTTCATAATACATTTGTATGTGACTTACTATAAGTACCATGTGAAATCTGACAGAAATGTGTTTCATTTGAATATTAATAGATTTTAGACAACAAAAGAATGAATGTCTTGAATCGTTGAAGTTCTTTAACATTTTTACATGTAATATGAAAAATAAAACAATTTCTCTATAATGTTTTTACAAAGTACATTAAATTTGAAAATATTTTATCATTTCAATTTTGTTTTGTTTTATGACTATGGGCTCAAAACCTACCAGCACGAGGACGAAAACAGAAAATAACAAAGAAATGGCCTAAGGATAACTATACGTATTTGTTTCCATGGCATAATCAGGGGGTTAAATACTAAATGCGATATTGTTAAGGGTGTCATGAATAAGACGCACACATCTGTTTCGACGAAAGGGTACGTACCTCTATCTTCTTTCTATCTTTTATATGTACGCCTCTGAATATTTCAAGCTATGTAATAATACGGAAGTGTTCCAACTCTATACCTTCTTGAAGAAAATTTAAAACCAATTTTCATGCACCAGACACGTGTTTCGAATATCGAATCCTCATCAGTGGTGAGTCCAGCCAAAGTGCTTTTCATAAGCCGCCCAAATTCATTTCACTAGAGCCCTCTGGTTTTAATTTTAGAATTTTGATTTGTGCATTTACTTTTCAGAGAGTGCGCGGCTACAAATTTCCTGTAGGGTCGATTCAGCAGCATATCCAAATAAAATCTGTTCAAAATAGCATTGGAAGGATAGTGCTAAGATGTTAACCTCCTTTAATTTCGATGATATTTTTCGATGAAATGGCAAATTTCCAAAAACAAAACAAAACAAAAAAATTACATATGATATCAAATTGATAAAGGGCCAAAACCAAAATATATAAGAGATCTTTTGATAACATATTCAGTGAGCATTTTCAATGACAAATATGGGTAATGACCATATTCCAATGAACAGTACAAAATCGATAATTCAGAAAATTATAAGCCGAAGGCATACGAAATCAGGAAAAAAACCCGCAGGAACCAAAGCAAATCATTCAATACTGAACGTGGAAAATAAATTGGCAAAAACGCCATCGAAAATAGGAAAATGTGCACCTAAACGTTGCCTTATCAGTATCTATGTTAATGTTTTAGTCAATTTATATGATTCAAATTGCATCAGAAGTCTTGTTATGAGAAAGATTGATACACTTAGCCAAGGAATCGGTCTGTTTCGTATTGAATTTTCCATATAGTTGCAGAAAAGGTAATGCATTATTAGATAGTTTCTTTATTTTGTTCGCGAGTTAGTCCACTTCCCTTTTCTTATTATCTACATTTATTTCATTTTGCAGTGTGGAAAAATTAAATTCGTTCCCTTTGATTTCTTTCCAGCTGTATCTATTGTAAGAAGCTTTGTTCTCATCATATATCAATTTAACATTATATATTATTTCGCGGTTGTCATTACATCCTAAATATGAAGGAGGTTAACATCCAATGACCATCTCTCCAAAGTTCTTTTGGTCATAATCCCACTGAATCGACTATAAATGAAACTTGGCGCTTCTGTTCGGAAAGAAGAGCCATAAGATAAAAGAAGTTAACAAGAGGGCGCCACTAGAATAGTTTTGCTGTCTGAAAATAACTTGAAAGAAAGGAGGGGATCTCCAACAACACTAGATTGCAGCACCCACAGCAAAACCCCAAAACACCCAATGCAAAAAACACAGAACAGACAACCACAGAAAGAGACGCAAAAGGGACAAGGAACATCAACTCACACCATAGAAACATTAAACACAAAAGACTACACATAAACCAACGAGACCA
This sequence comes from Pinctada fucata, assembly GCA_028142955.1. Classification (NCBI taxonomy): domain Eukaryota; kingdom Metazoa; phylum Mollusca; class Bivalvia; order Pterioida; family Pteriidae; genus Pinctada; species Pinctada fucata. The sequence continues at coordinate 53,386,838 of AP027109.1, forward strand.
ATGGGCAACCGGTGCCGACTTAGGACGGCCATCTGCCACGTTGAAGTGCAACTTCAGGATAAACTGACCGAAACACGTATCTGGTGTTGCTATTATTAGAATGGGCTTGAAATGTTGATGAAGAAAGTAACGATGCTGATCACCTTCATATTCTCAATAAAGACAAATTGGAATGGGTGTAACAAATATGTTTACAGTGAAGACAATGGACATGGATGCTGGAAAACATGCCTAGAGAAAATGCTGAAAAATTAGGTATTGCTCATTAGTATTTAGACCCCCTGATGATAAAGCAAAATAACCCAAACAAAGAGATATATTTTCTCTTGCTGATGCACAATAAATTTAATGTACGGAGTTTGACAAAGCGCGACTCTTAGTCACCTTCTTAAAAGATAGCAAAATATCTATTTCAAGATTTGTCGGATACCCATGATCAAATGCAAGATACAGTTTATTTTCGAAGGGTGGACGTGTTTTAAATGCAAAATGTAACCAGAAACCATTTGGGATTACATAATGGTGTATACACATATTTCTTTGGTAATTTAGACAAAAAGATGCATTAAAACATTTGTAATTGCAGATTATAAAGCTTCCCTCGCGGCAGCATGCTTTCGTGGGAACAAAATTAATTTTCCCATGGTAAATTTAACAAGTGTTCCAAAGGTATACCTTTATGAAGAAAATTCCAAACCAATTTTTCTGCACCAGACACGTGTTTCGAATATTAAATTTTCATCAGTGATGCTTCCAGTGGATCCACCAAAATTCATTTCAGTAACGCTCTCTTTTAGTTTTTGAATTTAGATTTGAACATTTACTTTACAGAGAGTGCGCGGCTCCAAATTTCCTGTAGGGTCGATTCAGTAGCATATCCAAATAAAATATATGTTCAAAATAGCATAGGATGTATGGTGCTAAGATGTTAACCTCCTTTAATATCGATGATTGTTTTGGATGGAATGACAAGTTTTCGAAATAGCAAAATAATATCTGTGATGTCAAATCGATAAAGGGCCAAAAGATTTTAACTGCTCAACACTATAACATGAAATAAGTGTTTATAATAATCATACGGAAGTGTCATGGATACGGAAGTGTTTCTGATACATCCAATATGCATGTTTGATGTGTGTAACACTTATATTTGATATAGTTTATCAAAGTCCATACAAGAAGATTTAAAAAAATATTTTACCCGTTTTTAGATGGAAGGAGTACATGTAAAATGGCAAATATGGATAATGACCATATCCCTATATACAACACAAAATTGATGATTCAGAAAATCATAAACCGAAGGCATACAAAATCAGGATAAAACAGGAACCAAAGCAAACAAACTAACACCTCAACCACATAAAAAGAAGCGAACTCCCGATATGGGAGTGAGACCAGGTGCCCAAGAAGAGTCAGCATCTCCTGCTTGCATGCAACACCCGTCGCTTCAATTCGGTAGAATTGTCACATCCGGTTACTTCCTTTAGTTGGACGGTACAAATGGTCTATGACAGAATATCTTGTTCCATTATGGAGAGTGGGACATCATAGTGTATGACGAGTTCCCCATATCGACCGTAGAACTTCCTCGGTGACGATGTTAGTCGGTGACAAACGTATCCCTGACTGAAAAGCTTATCTGAAAGACGCCTAGCTCTCAGAATAAAATCTGTATATTTGGTACTTGCTCTGGCATAGCGTATCAACTGTGATATGAACACGCCATATGCAGGTGATGAAGGAATGTTGCAAATCAGAAATGGAAAGTTTGTAATGCTAAAATTGAAGTCGTCATGTATGTCATAGAGTGAGGTTTTCATGTGGTCATCAGTGTCGTAGGACAACAATATGTCCAAATAGGATGCTGAATTATTTGTCTCTGTATTTTCTTTGACTTCAAGTTCCGAAAGATAGATTCTGCTGAGGTAATCTTCGAATTTTGGATTATTGTTGGACAACACATCGTCTATGTATCTGTACGTGAAGTTGAATTCAGAAGCTTAGTATCTTTTCTCTTCAGAGACCAAACATTGAATGAATTCAGCTTCGTACGAGTAAAGAAAAATGGCGGCAATGACCTGTGCATGTTTTGTAGATATTGTTTTCGGTTTCGCGCATGAACATCGACCGCATGTGCGGCTGGCCAGGCAGGGGATGCTTGCTCCTCTCGGCACCTGGTCCCAGTTTGCTAGGGGTCCGTCCGGATTTCATGCGCACAACCCTCCTACTTATCCGGATATACAGAGGTCTCCATAGATACACAATTGTTGTATGAACATAAAACTTCTCACTGTAAGGTGATATCGCAAACAGGATAGTTAGAAGCAGCGGCTTCTTGTAACACATATTCTATGTAAATGGATCTTAAAAAACTATATGGCATGCGTATAACAGTCTGTGCTCTGCTGGCTGATGCGAGCTGAAGATCAATCACCCGAGAAGTCTGACCAATTTTCGGATAAGACAGAAAATCAAGACCAAGTCTTCTCTGACGAGATTTCAACAAGGCCCGTCATGGAATCCCGTCGTCACGATTTACCAGTATGCTAAGTTGGGAAAGACACTGGTACAAAACATGTCTGGTCAATGCTGTAAATTTATCAGGTTTTAAATGATGCTATTTAAAATCTTTAAATTCAGACGTTTAACATTTGAACTACTTGGTGAGTGTAACTGCTGGTGGACCAAGAGTCCCCGAGGGCACATGTAGCCAAGTTGTCTGTCTCTTCAACGCATTTGAGATTTTCTGTTACAAAATTTCTTGAAATTTCTAAAACGTGGGTCCTGTAGCATCATATCCCACCCATTCTGCTACGTCTTTCGGTACATTTTTGGACATAATAATTTTCGTACTTTTTGGCCATATTACATTATTTAGACTTAGGATCACTGACGAGGGTTTAGTACCCGAAACGTGCATGTCTGGTCCATGCTGTAAATTTATCAGGTTTTAAATGATGCTATTGAATTTAAAGACGTTTAACATTTGAACTACTTGGTGAGTGTCACTGCTGGTGGACCAAGAGTCCCCGAGGGCACATGTAGCCGAGTTGTCTGTCTCTTCAACGCATTTGAAATTTTCTGTTACAAAATTTCTTGAAATTTCTTAAACATGGGTCCTGTAGCATCATATCCCATCCATTCTGCTACGTCTATCGGTACATTTTTGGACGTAATGATTTTCATACTTTTTGGCCATATTACATTGTTTAGACTGAGGATCACTGACGAGGGTTTAGTACCCGAAACGTGCATGTCTGGTCCATGCTGTGAATTTATCAGGTTTTAAATGATGCTATTGAATTCAAAGACGTTTAATACTAACTCGAATTGACCAGATGCTGCATAAAATGCATGGGTCTATCTTAGCGAGATGAATCACTTGTTCAAGTTTTGTTACTGTAGCATAAGTACTTCTTTTCGTCATACACTATGATGTACCACTCTCCAAAATGGTGGATGATATTCTGTCATAGACCATTTGTACCCTCCATCCAAAGATTATACTTTATATCTTCCAAATGGAAGTAACCGGATATTCTACCGAATTGAAATGACGGTGTTGCATGCAAGCAGGAGATGCTGACTCTTCCTGGGCATCTGGTCTCACTCATGTGGTGGATGTTTTTGTTTGTTTGCTTTGGCTCCTGTTTTATCCTGATTTTGTATGCCTTCGGTTTATGATTTTCTGTATTTTCGATTTTGTGCTGTATAAAGGGATATGGTCATTATCCATATTTGTCATTCTTAACCGAGTAAATTAAGCAGAAAATGAAGGTCAGACGCAACATTAAATGCATCCTTTCACCTTAGCATCCAAAGATAGATCACCTTTGCAAGTTTAGTTGCTGAAGCATAAGTACTTTGTCAGATACTGACATACCCTAAACTATTAACCCAGCTACACTTAGCTGCCCTAAACTTCTTAACCAGTTAATCAAGCGGGAAATGTAGGTTAGATGCAGCATCCAATGCGTGGGTTCGTCTGAGCATCCTAAGAATAGTCACTTGTGCAAGTTTGGTTGCTGTAGCAAAAAAGGTAGGGTTTATAGTCTCGTTCGCCTGAGCCTCACGCGACTTCTACAATCACCTCCCTGGCGAGACCTGTACAATCTAGTGCATTCTCAACACCCTTGGGAGTATACAAGCAGAGCTGCCGTTTAGGCGCTAATGTCTTTCATTCACATTACAAGCTCGTCTCATATGCCAGGTACCTGGTTTACTCCTGGGTGGAGAGAGTGCATCGAAGTGTAAAGTAACTTGCCCAAGGTTACAATGGTTTGCAATGATCGGCGACGGTGAGGTTCGAACCCACAACCTATGGGTTCGCAGTCCACTGCGCTAACCACTATGCTACCAGCACTAGTAGCATAAGTGCATTGCAAAAAACTGAGCTATCCCAAGCTTCTTAACATGACACAGAGAGGGACGCGGACGTACAGGGGGATTAGCATAAGCTCCATCCATCGAGGTAAGCTTTCCCGAGCATTACTGATAGTATAACCCCCTCCTTTCTTGTTAAAATGCACATATGGAGAGCTGAATCTTTACAATGCAACATGTATTTTGAGAGCTGAATCTTTACAATGCAACATGTATTTTGAGAGCTGAATCTTTACAATGCAACATGTATTTTAACCACTTAGTTGGTATTCCTGCTACTTCATTGTTTAGTCCCTGAAGATATTACCTCTTCTTCGGCACTTGACTTAAACTATTCGCCGCTTCAAATATTTCATGAAAGTGTCCTTTTACTATCCCACTAGCGGCACAACCTTACCCTCAGTAGTAGGTTCTTTTGTAGAAATTTTAGATCAGTCACACTTTGCATTCTACTATTTAGAATTTCATATTATTTGTATTCCCTTTGTCAGTCTCGAGAATCACTGATAAGACACAACTGAATGGAAAGTACAACGGTTTACTATGATATTATAGTAGAACAAAATTTCAATATTGGGAATTCTGATAGTCACATTGGATAAGTTTCCTTTTCCACGGAGGAAGTTCAAATAATAAGAATTTGATATTAATACTTTGCATAGGAATTGAATACTTCTTTAAACTATACACAGTAATGTAACGTATGTATGAATAATAGAGACATACGAAGTGTGCAGTTCTGCTGCCAAATTGCAGAGAGCTGACAGATGCATCTTTAGGGCAGCGATTTTAAAATGGTCAGACAGCTGCTCACGTAGAGCAAATTTATACTTCTCATCTCAGTTAAAATTGTAATTAAGTTTAAGAATGATAGAAAAAATAAAAAAAGCAGTTAACATTGACCGGTGGATAACGTGGCTTGAAATTTTGGCAAAAAGGTAACCGGTTAAAACACTTCAATTTTCTCTAATTTCAGTGAAAATCGTATTACCAGGTCATCATGGAGATATTAAATTGATTAAAAACATACATCATATTTGAATCTTTGCATACTAGATGATGTTATTAAAGGGCAATTTATTTGCCAAATTTCATCCGACATAATTAAAGTGTCTTTTGTGGGCTTTATACGTTTTGCTTACAATTTGTTTTTCGAATTTGTGGCGTTGCTTTTTCCTTTTTAGGTTTCGTATCTGTAAAGGAAACACACCTGTACATAAACATAGTTATAGCAAGTGTTAATGTATGATAAACTACTGTAATTGGACAGGAATTCCAAGTCAAATACACTTTATACATGTAAGTGTCATTTTAAAATTCAGTTCTCGGTTTAACTTTTATATTTGATAAATTAGTGATCAGCAATGCAAGGTATATGAACCAGTAAAGTAAACAATCAAACCGTGAATACTCGCTTTTTCTATGCTTCAGGTATCCGATGTACAATTTAATCATGCCAGGTAAGGGACTATATTTATGCGGAAAGGTTATAATGCCCATTTCTCAGAAATTTTCTTGAAACTAAACCGGTTAAAGGGTTGATGCAAATGAATTAGAATAACTCCTTTTTAACCGCTTGGACCCTCCTGGGTATGCAAACTTATGCTGTACAGTTAAAGATTCTTGTGTGATTCGGATCAGACAACAGATTTTAGAAATTTATGATTCCTTATCCGAGATCTACACTGTAGACTGCATATTCAAATGCTGTTCTCTGGTATCAGAATTTCCATTCGTCTTACTGGTTGAACACGACTATTTCATAATGATCAAATCTAAGACTTCATAGCCAGCAAGCCTTTACCGAAATATGTAAAGCGACGAAGTACGTTCTTGATATTTTACATCTTGTATCCTCGGTCTGAACGCTTCTGATGACAGTCTATTCTGGTGTATCTGATGAGTGAATGTAAGTAAATACAGTATGATTGCAATCTGGTACATTACTATAAAGCCATGGAAAGTTTACCATAGCAAATCCAAAATTTGAATAAACATGATCAAAACGATAATATATATTTGGAATTCAATTGGGAAGGACTTTATTACTCCTTAAATACCTTTTTCGAGTGCGTATACGGCGCATAATTAAATGAGATATTTATTCATAATGCCATTTATGCAGCATAATTTTCATAAGGCAAAAGGAAATTATACCTTCTATTTAACTCATCATAGATGAATCTAAAGAAACCATAGAAATCTATAGTTCTGCTTCGTAATGGACATTTTTTCCAGTTCACGTACTTCGGACTTCGCAGTCCGGACTTCGCACTTTTGGGGTTATATAAAAGAAATCAGGCGCGATTAGAAACGTTAAATCAGAACACACATGGACGAAATGACAATGGACAACTTTCAATATGTATTTATATAAATGAAAACAAATAAATTATTCACGCGGAGTACTCTAAGTTCTACGGAAGCATAGAGGGGACATGTGCGATTTTTTTTATTATCTCGTGGCCACGAGATAATAAGTCGTGGCCACGACTTAATATCTTGTGGCCACGACTTACTAACTCGTCGCCACGACATAATTATCTCGTGGCCACGACTTATTATCTCGTGGCCACGACTTATTATCTCGTGGCCACGACTTAGTAACTCGTGGCCACGACTTATTATCTCGTGGCCTCGACTTACTAACTCGTGGCCACGACATAATTATCTCGTGGCCACAACTTATTATCTCGTGGCCACGACTTAGTAACTCATGGCCACGACTTATTATCTCGTGGCCACGACTTATTATCTCGTGGCCACGACTTAGTATCTCGTGGCCACGACTTACTAACTCGTGGCCACGAGTTAATTATCTCGTGGCCACGATTTACTATCTCGTGGCCACGACATAATTCTGCGTTTCTATTGGTTGATTATCTCGTGCGCACGACTTACTAAGTCGTGGCCACGAAATAATTAACCAATGAAATTAGTGAATATCTAAATATTTAAGAAAGTGACTGAGTTTATTTTTAGAAATTTATACATGCGTTTTATTGTTTCTTTTTAAAGTCATATAAGCTCATCGGACAAATATTCCAAGAGTCATTGTCGTACATGTACTTAGCGAAATCGGCAAATTTTCATATTTTTTTAAACAAACGGACGTGTAGATAATCGTGAGATACGTGTCTTTTCATTACACATTGTAAATATATTATTTATAAGACTGAATGTCTACTTTTCATTAAATTGAGAGATTTCGACTCTTTTGATTAAATTCCATGCTCTCGTCCATTTTTTTCTCGAGAAATAAAACGGCAATACAAAGCGGAACGACCAAAATTAAAAATAAAAAAAAGTTGAATGTCCTGGCTTTTTCGTGTTCGCTGTCATGGCTTTTGTATATTTCTTCAACAATCAAATAGGGTTAAACTAACTTTTTAGGGATTTCGTCATGACACAAGCTCCACTTTCATATGAAACATTATTTTGCAAAACTTGTTTGTGACAAAAAATCACTACATATATTTGTTTTTATGACTGAATTCAGATGAAATTTGAGCTTATTTGAAAGGCTTCCTGTGTTAATACATCTTAGACTCTAAGAGACCTATGTATGTATGTATCAGATAAACAATGGGTTGTGCTCATAAATTCCGGATAGACACACCATTTTCTGTAAATAATGCAGAAGAATTACTAGTATTGATAGTCGCGTCCGTTCGATCGAATAATCATGTAAAGGTCCAGGGGGCGAAACTATTCTCCCGCGATGGGGTTTCGACAGATTTACTCAGCAAATTTTAAATTTGATATGTGAGTTTTATTTTACGTTTACTTACGTTTTATTTATTCATTTCTTTTTCTAAAAACGTTGATAAATTGGTGTAGTCTTACAGTTCAATGTTTTGAATAAGTGTTGGTTGCGAACAGTAACTCCGATTTAGAGGAGGAGGACAGTGGGGCCGCCCAATCACCGTAATTTATATCATGCTCATCTTCAGCTCATGCACTATTTTTTCTTTGCTCTGCTTGAATGGATCAATCACGAATCTAGTGCGGTCGTGTGGGTCGATCCCTATCCTCCCCTTTGGTGGTCAATATTTTATTTCAAACGTTCTTAATTTAATTGCTATTAAATCAAGGGCGTAGGAGATGGGGGGAGGGCAGCGGGGGCACATCCCCACTTAGAAAAGTGGGGGGGGGGGGGGGGGGGGGGGCACAACCATGTTTAATAATTGTGGCCCCCCCCCCCTACTTTTCAATAACAAAATTTTATGATGCATTAATATTGTTTAAAATAGCAACATTTTGTACCATAAATCTACAATTTTTCGGTCAATATTCAAAATGTTTTCTTTGCCTCGCTACCGCTCGCCATTCTGATCCATCCTTTATACATATTACTTAATCAATGTACATGAAGTCATTTTACTCAAACTATGTAGAATATTATTAGATGTACTTGTTAATGATAGAGGGTATAGAAAGTATTTTCTGATAAGTCAATATTTTGCTAAAAAAAATTCCTGGCCCGCTACCGCCCGCCAGACATTTATTCATCTACTTAAAATTTAGAGTTGCACCAGAAATGTTAATTTTTTTTGCATTCAGAACATGAAACCCCCAGTTTTTAAAAAAGTCTTTTCCCTTCCCCCCCCCCCCCCTTTTTTTTTGCTTGTTAGAACTTTTTGGATGCTGTGCCCCTCCACTTTTTCAGGCAGAGCTACGCCATTGAAACATTGAAAATCTAAATAATAACGATTTTTTTCTGTTAGTACATGTATTTGAAAAAAAAATTGTTGGCACGCTGTCGCTCGCTGGATTCGGTTACTATCACTTTCACATTGTTGAGCTTTACCAATGCACCCCCATTCCCACGAATTTCTTTTTAAAATATGCATGGACTTTGAGTTTTATGTAGAGACCCAAAATACATTGATAAAGGAATTAGATAGTACATGTGTAATTGTATTTCATGTTCATTTTTACTCTGAAAAATGTTTGCCAATCATCTTTCAATCATATAAGTCAAGGAACCGAGCGGAAGGAATTAGAATTATTTCTATTTTCGCTCATCAGTTTTCCGTAGAAATTTTCTTTGAAATTGGACTTTGCCCTCTCCCCCCTTCCCCATAAAGAAAACCAACAAACAAACAAACAAAAAATGAATTAAAAGGACAAGAATCGGATATATGGTCATTTGTTCTGTTACATGTACATGTGTAATTGTATTTCATGTTCATTTTTACTCTGAAAAATGTTTGCCAATCATCTTTCAATCATATAAGTCAAGGAACCGAGCGGAAGGAATTAGAATTATTTCTATTTTCGCTCATCAGTTTTCCGTAGAAATTTTCTTTGAAATTGGACTTTGCCCTCTCCCCCCTTCCCCATAAAGAAAACCAACAAACAAACAAACAAAAAATGAATTAAAAGGACAAGAATCGGATATATGGTCATTTGTTCTGTTGAAGAAAGATCACCTTTTAAATTCATGCTAAATTACTATATTCATGCCATATTACCAACCTGCTCCTACGCCCTTGAAGATATCTATACAAAAAGAAGGCGCTGGGAGGAGAGTGCCTGACCCCCTCTCCTTTTGTGTGAAATGTAATAATCAAAATGTTGGATAATATGAAGAAAAGGATAATAAAATCATGTGCGAAGTTGGTCAAACGTCAAGATCTTAAGGTAAAAATGTAACATCAAGTTTAAAATTTTGTGCTAGCACACGTAACAAGGTATAATAATGGCGCTCTGAATATTTGTTCAGTTGAGCTAAGAGAAACAATAAGACCACAAAAGGATTATACATGTATAAATATCTAAAATCAGTCTGTTGGTTAATTATTTCGTGGCCACGACTTAGTAAGTCGTGCGCACGAGATAATCAACCAATAAAAACAAAGGATTATGTCGTGGCCACGAGACAATAAGTCGTGGCCACGAGATATTAAGTCGTGGCCACGAGTTAATAAGTCGTGGCCACGAGATAATTATCTCGTGGCCACGAGATAATAAGTCGTGGCCACGAGATAATAAGTCGTGGCCACGAGTTAATAAGTCGTGGCCACGAGATATTAAGTCGTGGCCACGAGATAATTATCTCGTGGCCACGAGATAATTATCTCGTGGCCATGACATAATAAGTCGTGGCCACGAGATAATAAGTCGTGGCCACGACTTATTATCTCGTGGCCACGACATAATAAAAAATTTGCACACGTCCCCTCTATGCTTCCGTAAAGTTCATTGAAAGAAAATTTATTTTTTCGTGTTTCTGGAAAAGTTCCTTCGAAATTTGATGTCAAAGTCCGATGTCCGCTAGCATGAAAAATGTCCATTATATACATTCTGTTGAAACAACTTTTGTGCCTATGAAAATGTTCTTTTGATATCATACGGCCAGTTGAATATATCTTATTACACATTTGTCGTTCAAAGCAGCTTTGATTCATTTCATTGGCATCATCTAAATTGAATCTCGTATTTAAATTAACATCAGTGGAATATGACATATATGTAGTGCTGTATTTTGTTCTTGTATCTGTCTGTTTGATTTGTTTCTAGCTCATGTGCGTTCATTTGTGATCACTTCAACATTGTCATTTTGGGAGTCTCCATCTAATCTTTTGTTTATTTACATTGTAGTTAGTGTTTACGTTGAAGCGTGTGTAATTGTTTATAAATATTGAAATACACATCTATCGTAATAATTTAGCGAACCATATGCGCATTTTCAATATAACATGTCTTATCAATGATGCTCGGTGCCGTAAGGGAAGTAATCCAAATAGTGAATATATGAAGATCGTAACTCTTTTAAGAAATAACCTGTTATATTTGCCAAAAACCAACTAAGGATATAGCTTTACAACTAGAGATACACCTTGTGTCTTAGTAACCTTAGCATCTTTATGAAAGTCTTTGTTTGTCATGCGAGTGTAATTGGCCTCCGTGGTTGGAGCATGATAGTCTCTCAGGAGATCTCTTCAATATCTTTTATACTTACTTGACTATTGTTACAACAACCGTTATAAACAGCAATGACGTACTGGTCGGCCTCGACCACCTGTCCTCTCTGAATGTCAGTCGGACTCCTCGAGTGATTACATTCATGAGCTCTCTACAGCCGGCAGAACACGGACTGTATTACGCACACCCTCTTTTATATCCATTTATATATTCATCTGTGTTGCTGGGGCACCTACGTTTTGCGGCCTTGCTAGTGCGAGGTCATCCAACAGTGAGGAGGTTGTTCTACACCACAATTGTACGTTCTTCGAGACCTCTGGGTAATTGGAGAAGTGAGAAGGTTGTGCACACGTTATCCAGGATAACCGCACTATTTGCTACTTGCGTGTCGGCACCGGTTGCCCAGTGGTCTCGTCGGTTTATGTGTAGTCTTTTGTGTTTGATGTTTACGTGTCGTATGTCTCGTTTTATAGTATGCTTGCCTTTGTGTTTTTGCATCGGATGTTTTGCTGTTGTTGCTGCAACAGGGTCTTGGTGGAGATCCCTTCCCTTCTTTTATATTATCTCCAGGCACATATTATCGCCACTTCATCTATATCTTCACATGTAGTTGATGTAAGAATTTCGTTTTTACACCATAATTACATCTTTGATACATGAAAAGGTATGCGAATTTTTAAATAATTCTATACCCTGCAAATACTGAATTTCATGACAGAAAGTCAGTCTATCTGAATGTTTTTCCCCCGCCTCTCCGATGAAAGGCTTCGCCTCGCCCGGTATAAAACCTAGTGACCTAGTATCATCCCGTACCAGGTCACCAGATGACTAGGTAACTAATAATACTTACCGTAAAAATGCGTCAGAATCACCAGAAGCCTTCTATACCGTGGTTATTATCTTACTATTACCAGACGTATACTCGGCATATGACTCGACAATCAGCATGCAGCTTTGGGCCAGCTCAATCCATTCTTATGACTTTCACTCTGACTGACTGTGACTGACGAACTTTGGAAAAAATACAAAAGAGAACTTTTTCGTGCGAAAAGAAAATATTTTAGGAGAAAAAACACAAGCTCAACAGATACACGAATGACAACTTATTTTATGAACCATCTCGATTGCAAGTGCGGAAGACATTGTAGAATAGATTGTAGTGACAAATATGGATAATGACCATATCCCTGTTTACAGCACAAAATCGATAATTCAGAAAATCAGAAACCGAGGCATACGAAATCAGGATAAAACAGGAACAAAAGCAAACAAACAAAAACCTCCACCATATGAAAAGAAGCGAACTCCCGATTTGAGAGTGAGACCAGGTGCTTAGGAAGAGTAAGCATCTCCTGCTTGCATGCAACACCCGCCGCTTCAATTCGGTAGAACTGTCACATTCGGTAATTTCCATTTCGGAAGACATAGAGTACAATCTTGGGTTGGATGGTTCAAATGGTCTACGACAGAATATCACCCATCATTCTGGAGAGTGGGACATCATAGTGTATGACGAGTTCCCCATAACGACCGTAGAACTTCCTCAGTGACGATGTTAGTCGGTCACAAACATATCCCTGACTGAGAAGCTTATCTGAAAGATAAAAATTTCAGGAATAAGATTGGTTCCTAATGAACTATCAGTCTCCCAAAGGATATCTTTGGCTTCTTTCATGGTACTCCTTCATTAACTGGAACTAAATTTGTCATATTACATTCAACATTTCAGTCTTGAAGGTTTACAGAGCTATCACAATTGTCATATACTAGTTATCAGTTTTCCCCGACATGTATGAAACAGCTCATAAAAGGAACTACTACCCATATTCATGTAAATATGATATGATTTTTCGAGTTGAACAGGCAGTATTTGCTCATCCTTCTATCTTTTTTTTCAATTCCTCAAACGTTTAGAACATCAGGCTCCTCATGTTTCATCATTATCTGTTCAGTCGATCTTACACATGGAAATTCTTTGCTCGCGACTCACACGTTTAAGTCACGTCTCCCAACAGGTCACCCATCAAGGAAGTACCTATCAGTTATTAAATTTGAATGTCGGGAAGGCAAGGTAAAAATATTAGAATTTTCATTGGAACGATTGCGAGCCTTGGAATGAATAACATTTCGAAGTGAGACCAGGTGCCCGGGGAGAGTCAGCGTCTCCTGATTGTATTCAACACCCGTCGCAGATCCATGAATACATGTGAAATTAGTTGATTGTCTCGATGTAAATATTGATGTACATATCGGGTAAATGACAAATATTGATAATGAACATACCCCAATACACAGTAAAAAATCGACAATTCAGAAAATCACAAACCGAAGGCATACAAAATCAGGATAAAACAAGAACCAAAGCAAACAAAGAAAAACCTCCACCATATGAAAAGAAGCGAACTCCCAGAATGGGAGTGAGACCAGGTGACCAGGAAGAGTCAGCATCTCCAATATTTCTTATTTGGTGATCATGACAGCCATTCAATCGCAAATCAGAATGTCACTTATCATTCTAGAAGGGGGATATAAGATTCTTTTATTATATCCCCATAGCGACCGAAGAACTTCCTTAAAGATGATTTCAGTCTTTGTGTAATATAACCCTGAACAAGTTGCTTACTTGCAAGTCGTCTGGCTCTAACGATGAAATTTTCATATTTGAAACGTACCCTTGCGTACCGTATCAGCTGGGGAACAAAAACTCCATAAGCATAGAATCAAAAACTCAGGCATCCGGATGATATCGTCTTCGGTATTTCTATTTTGTTTGAATCAGAGTGTTCCTTAACGAAATAAGTATCCCCCGCCCTATGAAAAGGTATTTGTCTCTTCTGTTCCCATTTATTGAAAGAAAGTTATTGCGAATGATATTGGACAGACTGTTTTTTGAGCTTTTGGTGTGAAATGGTAGTGTAGAGCGTAGTGAAGTCGAAAGATTGGTGGCATTGAAATTTTCCAAAAGTTCCTTAGAATTCTATAGGATCCACATCTAATTGATTCCATATCTGGAACATATTGTCTCGCAGTATTTATGAAGACCTTGCTTGATGCGAGTTAATATTTTCCTAAGCAAATTCAATAGAGGTTTTGTGGAGCAGCTAGACGAACCGGCAATGAATCGGTGTTTGTATGGATTTTTGTGCATTTTGGGCATCAAGTAGATATAAGGTAGTTCAAGAATAATATTTAGAAAATAATAAGATAAAAATCAGAGTGAGTATTCTTCAAAGTTATCAAAATGTTTATCGACCACGGGGAAGTAATAGGCTTTTTAATCTTAAAGAACAAGACCTAGAATGAGATTGGTACGACGTTCAAATTAATTTTATTAAACTTGTTGTTTCAGAAAGCATACAATTACTCGATAACTTCAATTTAACACTGAGGTATAGGACAAATTTTCATCTTAGTTTTTGTATTCGGATCCGTAGTGAAGCACCATGGTTTTCTGTTGTCCGTTTTTCTGCAATAATTCTCTTCACCAGCGAGATAGCGATATCTCCGTTTATTCATTCCAGTCAGAGCATCCCATCTTTGACATGTAAATCCTTTATCATCCGTATTCATCGTTCCTAAATAGTTGTCTCCTTTTTCAGTTTCTAGACATTCCTTTGGAGGAAATTCTACAAAAAATGGTACAAATAAAGATAAACAAGTATGTCAACTCTACTGTAGAGAATCAGACTTGTTGAAAACAGAAGGCACAAACATGTATTGTCAAACATGTCTTAGCACCATCCCTCCAATGCTATTTTGAACATATATTTTATTTGAATATGCTACTGAATCGACTCTACAGGAATTTTAGAGCCGCGCACTCTCTGTAATGTAAATGTACAAATCTAAATTCAAAAATGAAAGAGGGCGCTACTGAAATGATTTTTGGTGGCTCCACTGGAAGCATCACTGATGAGAATTTAATATTTGAAACACGTGTCTGGTGCATGGAAATTTGTTTTGAATTTTCTTCAAGAAGGTATAGAGTTGGAACCCTTGGACATTATTGAATGTATTTGCTTCTTATGATAATTCCTGATCGGAAGTAAGCAAATAAGATTGGCCAATAAAATACGTTAAGTCTCTTGTTCTATCGTTTTATCGTTGGAGCAAAAGTAGTTTATAGTCAAGATCTGTTTCATGCAGAACCTAAAAAGCGGAGGGAGGGTATAAGAAGTTATGAACTATTCAAAAAGGCAAAATTCATGAAACGTATTTCATTGAAAATATTGAACATGTGTGCCTATACCAAATCTTCACTCTGAGATGATGATGATGATGATGATGATGATGATGATGATGATGATGAACAGGGAATGCTTATTCCTCCCGGGCACCTGGTACCACCTCTATTTTGCTAGGGATCCTAGCTCTGAGTGCTCTTGATATTGTCTACAGGATCTTCTCATCTTATTTGTTTCTAAATTATAAAATACTAAAAACGTGTATATTTTCATTGGTGGTAATTTTCGCGTTCTTTTTGTGCAAATTTAGGGACTTTGCAAAAAATCCCCGCTACATTCTTGCAATTGGTTAGACATTTTTATTGTTAAAATTTCTCCCATGTATATTGTCTTGATAAAATATAATCACGAAAATTTCTCCCCAGCGAAAACAACCACGTTTATAGTAACTATCTTTCAGAGCAAAAGGAACAAGTCTGTTTCTTTGAATGTTCTGGCCTTTCTAGTACCGAAACCTGCTGTTGCAACCTGCCGTATCATCAATGCTTTAATTATGTAAACCAAACTTTACCACAGACCCGTTATAAAAGTGGAGCCTCTTAGATTTCGAGAATGATTAATTTGACTTCTTTCCACCAAAACGATGCTGCTGTGACCAAAGCGAAAAACATGCATTAGAAATAAAAGACATCTATAGCAATAAAAATATACATTTAGCAATAATTGAACACAATGGACGAGGACAATCCATTCAGAACATGCAATAAAATGGAAGTGTTCCAAGCTCGCTACCATTTTCGACGACATTTCAATCTAGTTATAACCTCCAAACACGTGTTTTGGATAGTAGATCCTCATCAGTAGTGATTCGAGCCAAACGATCGTCAGACACAGCCAAATTTATTTCAGAAGGAAAGGGAATTATCTCCAGCATGACCACACTGCACTAACCCAGTGAAAAAAAAACCACAAGAAAGTGACACATAAATGACATCATACAAAACCACAAATCGAAAAAAGACACAACAATAATCACTAGAACATCACACATCACACAAAACAATCGTAACAGACGTACAGAAACATCAAACATTGATGACAACACATAAAAGGAAGGAGACCAGTGTGCACCCGGTGCCGACTTTGATGAGAAGATCCCTCTATTTTTATTGCACTTTATTTTGTAAAGAGGACGCGAATCAAGATTTCCTGTAGTGTCGAGTCAACAGCACAGGTACATAAAATCCATGTACAAAAGAGCATTGGATGCAAGGTTGTAACACATTTAATGTTGATGGTATTTTAGGATGAAATAAAGTTAAGTAATATATGATGTCAAATTGACAGAGGACACAAATTAGGTTGCTTTCAGGCGACAGAGCTGAAAATAAAGAAATTGAAAAATCTGGACATTTAATCACTATGAGCGTATTAAGTGCTACACACAGCAAAAGAAAAGAAACGCAGATAAGTAAAAATTGAAGCATTCAAACCCATTTCCTCGTGACAGATCAATGAATCTAACTGTATTAATTGTCTCATCATCAGTCTGTGGGACTTTATTTGTTATTTGTTTGCAGTATGCAAATTTCTTTCCCTTAGTTAATGACAAATATGGATAATGACCATATCCCTGTCTACAGTACAAAATCGATAATTCAGAAAACCAGAAACCGAAGGCATACAAAAACAGGATAAAACAGGAACCAAAGCAAACAAAAACAAAACCTCCACCATTTGAAAAGAAGCGTGCTCCCGATATGAGAGTGAGACCAGGTGCCCAGGAAGAGTAAGCATCTCCTGATTGCATGCAACACCCGTCGCTTCAATTCGGTAGAACTGTCACATCCGGTTACTTCCATTTTGGAAGGTACAGAGTACAATCTTTGGATGGTTCAAATGGTCTATGACAGAATATCATCCACCATTCTGGATAGTGGGACATCATAGTGTATGACGAGTTCCCCAAATCGACCGTAGAACTTCCTCAGTGACGATGTTAGTCGGTCACAAACATATCCCTGACTGAGAAGCTTATCTGAAAGACGACTAGCTCTCAGAACAAAATCCGTACATTTGGTACTTGCTCTGGCATAGCGTATCAACTGAGATATGAACACACCATAAGCAGGCGATGAAGGGATGTTGGTACTCAGAAAAGGAAAGTTCGTAATGCTGAAATTGAAGTCGCCACGTTTGTCATAGAGTGAGGTGTTCATGTGACCATCAGTGTCGTAGGACAACATTATGTCCAAATAGGATGCTGAATTATTTGTCTCTGTAGTTTCTTTGACTTCAAGCTCCGAAGGATAGATACTGCTCAGGTAATCCGCGAATTTTGGATTATTGATTGACAACACATCGTCTATGTATCTGTAAGTGAAGTTGAAGTCAGAAGCTAAGTATCTTTTACCTTCAGAGACCAAAGATTGGATGAATTCAGCTTCGTACGAGTATAGGAAAATGTCGGCAAGGAGTGGGGCACAATTGGTCCCCATTGGAATTCCGACAATTTGCTGGAAGAGCTTTCCTCCAAGCACCACAAAAATGTTGTCGATCAGAAATTTTATTATCTGAATAATGTCTGTTTCAGTGTACTTATTTTCAGAATCTGACTTTTCTTTTACAAAGTAGGTTTTGTCATAGTTAACAACAATAAATTTGTATTTGCGATTACCGTTCTTACTTCTAAATGCATTACTTATAATTTTTGCGAGTCTTTCTTTCAATTTAGAATGTGGAATTGTAGTGTAAAGTGTCGAAAAATCAAAGGCTTTGATCGAATGGACTCTACTAAAATGAGTGGATTTCAGATGTTCTAAAAGTTCCTTCGAATTCTTTAAAATCCACATCTGGTTGATACCACTGCGAGAATATACTGTCGAACAATATTTTTGTAGCCCAGATTTGATTTCAGATAAAACTTTGGTGAGTAAGATCGATACAGATTTGGTAGAGCATTTCGAGGAACCAGCGATGAAACGTTGTTTGTACGGATTCTTATGCATTTTAGGTATGCAGTATAAGTATGGTAAATCTAAATCTAAATTGGTAGTGTCGAAGCCAAAGGTAGCAAGAGCTGATTTGTGGTTATCTATTATTTCAGAGGCAGAAAGGGGTGTTGGGGTGTAAGTTGGATTTCCAGGTGTCGAATTTAATCCCAACTCTTTAACTAGACTGTTGAAATAGTACTTTTTGCAAGTAAATGTGTAATTATTTGAGGCTTTGTCCGCTGGTGTGATGACATAATGTTCTTGGAGGTAGGTAAGTTCTGTGATAACATCAGGGTCTTTAAATATAGACACGAATCTGGTGTTCACAGTTGATTTTAATCGGTTAATTCTAGATAAAAGTAACCCTCTGATTGATTTTATCCATTCGGAAAGGGTGTCGAGCTGTACATCCTCTTTCTTTGCCCAACGTCTTGCATATTCCTCACAAGAGTCCATGATAATTTTGACATTTTGGTTCCATGTAAAGGACATACTTTCTCTGTATTTGGGACCCTTTTTTAACAATTCTCTCAACTTGTCGTTCTTGACTATACTAAGGTCACCAGTAATAACGTGTCCACAAGGAGAGTAGTTGAAATCCGATGAAGAACATTCGCAGGGAAGTGGATGTGGTGAGGGATTACTTAAATCAATACACTGCAGGAATCGTTTGTAACTGTAAATTTTAGATGCAACTGTTGGTGTGTAGCTATAGGAAATACAAGGAGTTTCTTTTCTTTTGAAATATGGTGGGATTTTTTCTGTGACAGTTTTGTGATTCAAAATTTGACCAAGATTCAAGTTATCAATACCTTTGTTTGCAAATCTTACTTTAATGAAAGGGCGGTTTGTTTTCTCCTCTGATTTATCTGATCTAACTGCTTGAAATAAAGGAAAAGTAGAAATGTCCAAGATGACTCCTTGTAGTCTGTATTCTGGGGAACGTGTATATGCGAGGTCCTTCGTATAATCGTAGATTTCGTGTAACTTCCGTAAAGGAACAGAGTATAATTTGGTACGAATATATTGCAGGCCTAGAGGCTCATTCAAAAATGGAACCAAGTCATCGAAGGAGAAACTATGTATCTCAGGCCTATTATATTTTCGAATGCCATGACTTCGAGGTCTTCTTTGTGATCTGTTGAATAAGCTAGTCACATTTACCGATTGACATCCGGGACTTGTTAAGTTTCCTATAGTGCTGATGTTATCGTTGCACCCATAGGGCGCTGCAGTGTTAAGATTTTTTATCCAGAACTCTTCTCTGTTGCGACGGAGATGTGTGCTCAAATTGGGATTGTTTGTGGGGTGATATATTTTCTCCAGGATTCTGACTCTCATAGATAAAACAGAATGATCCGCCTGGTAAAAATGTCGATAAAGGAGTTGACTTCCATTATTATTTATTTTTGACCGGTGTCCTGACATTCTTTTTCGGAGCTGGCCATTGGTTTCGCCCACATAAATCAATCCACAAAGTGATCACTCTATTCCGTACACAATATTAGATGTCATGCAGTTAAGGTTTTCAAAACTATGCGTGTTAAATGTTTGTTTTGTGAGATTACTTGAGAATGAAGTGTCTGTTATTAGGATGTAACAAGTTTTGCAGTTCTTCATGCCACACTTAGAAATTGAGCAATCGCTTGGTGAAAATAGGTGCTCTTTTAGTATATCGACCACTTCAATCTTGCAGGGCTTGATTTTAATACACCAATCTGCATGTTTATACCAAAACTCATGGTTGTTACTAACTACAAATGTTTCATCTCTAATGTCGTGTAAGCTAATTCTAGGGACACCTAAGTTACCTGTTGCGTATGTGTCCGTAGACGCAATAGGTTGGGGCCTTTTTATAGTGGGCGACGCCCCAGCCACTTTGTAGGTCTCTCGAGTTATATCCATTTAAGCAAAAGACTGCTCGACAAGTGCCCTCGGGGACAATTTGTCCACCAGCAGTGACACATGAACAGTGGTAAAAATGACAAATATGGATAATGACCATATCCCTGTCTACAGTACAAAATCGATAATTCAGAAAACCAGAAACCGAAGGCATACAAAATCAGGATAAAACAGGAACCAAAGCAAACAAAAACAAAACCTCCACCATATGAAAAGAAGCGAACTCCCGATATGAGAGTGAGACCAGGTGCCCAGGAAGAGTAAGCATCTCCTGCTTGCATGCAACACCCGTCGCTTCAATTCAGTAGAACTGTCACATCCGGTAATAAAACTATTTTATATAAGAAGCAGCTTAGCCTCTGACATGACTTTAAAGATTAATTTAAGGATAAATAGATTGTGATGCTTACACAGTCAAAAGTTGGTTTCAAATGATTAGTTCTGGCTCGGCAGTTGAATTTAACACCAAAAACGTTTTTCAAGAGTAGTTCAATATTAATAGCCATTCTCTGTTAGCATTTGCACTTTTATGAAGGACGCATGGCACGGCATGTCTCAGATTTTGATGAAATTTATATATAAGGTTGGGTCTGACCCAAAAGTAAGAAAATGATAAAAAAAATTAATGTCACATCCGGTTGCCATGGAAACTGACTTTGAATATTGAAAAAAATGAATTTTTGGGCGATTTTGAATTCGCATACATCATTTATGCAGCGTAATCTAAAACAAACACTTATGAATTATCAGTAATCTATCATTGCTTTTTCAAGTTAAGTAAAAATAATATTGGGTTTATGGTCTCATCTATATGTTTCCATGGCAACAACACAGGTACCCTATTAAAGTGGTGGCATTTTTTCAAAATTCAATGATAAATTACTTACATTTTTCTGTTGGTTATGCAAATAATTCATAAGAAATAACCATGGAACAAATATTGTGTACGTTGCTAAGGCAACATGAACGCAAATCGCAAAAATGAAAGCAATTTTAGACAATATTTAGAGACCTTTTTTCTAGATCATTGAATTTTAATTCAAAGTAATGATAATCAATGAATTTATTCAAGTAGATCTTTCAAAACATGAAAGAATTTTTCTTTTAAATATGCAGGAAATAGACTGTTGCTATGGGAACGATTGTGTAAAATTGTACATAAGGCCAATTTGAGTCATTGGATACGGGCATCTAAAGTTAAGTAATGTGAAAATTTTTAAATCTAAAATAAAAGTTTAGACTTTCCTTTATAATATATTTAACAACAGTTGTGTAAGCCTGTTTCAGTTTTAGGGGAAAAAGCTTCGAAAAACAGCAAAAAATGCATATATTTTTATTGTATGGCCGAATTACCATAGCAACCATTAATTATTTGAAAGTTTTTTATGTATTTTGAAAGAGGCTCACTCGATCTTTATTTATAATAAATCTGAACTTTCTGGGATTAATAATGACTGTTTTATAAATATAATAAAATGGTTGCCATGGTAACATATGTTTCCCATAGCTTTTTCACAGTTTTTGAAACAGCTCTTGTTGTTGGACATATTCAAACATTTCTTATCTGTTCATCATGATGCAGAAATTTTAAAAAATAACTCTGAAGTTGCAAAATAAGTAATATTATAGACCATATTTACCGTTGCCAAGGTAACTTATGTGCATAGCAACAAGTCAGTTTATCTTGAATTTACTCATTCTATAAAATAAATTCCATCTTCTTAATATATACCCATCAAGAGAGAAGGAAAATTGAAAAATACAAACAGCATTTTGAAATCAATATATCAAAATTAGCTAATTATGTTGTCATGGTAACCAGTCTTTTTGACAATATCAGATACGATTGAGCTGATCTAAAATTTTAGGTCTTACTCTTTAGGATGCTTAGAAATTCTTCCAAAAATGTCGTATATAAAACAAATTATAGAGCTACAAAGAAGCTCAATTTTGCCAATTTCTCAACTTTATAGGCCGTTGCCATGGTAACCAGATGACCTAGAAATAAGATTTTGGTCTAATTTACCTTTTTTTATGGTCCCTACTTATGTGTGAAATTTCAGGAAAATCGAAGACCATGCGTGCCGAAATTGTTTAAATGGTTACAGAGAATTGCTATTAAAAGAAAGAAAAGTTTTAATACTCACTGCATTTGGGTATATCACATTCCTCTTGCTTTTTACCTGTCACACAGAATGGACGGCTCTTCATATTTCTTGGATTTCGACAATAATTCCCTTGATCAGTTAGTTTGTATTTTTTCCCAGCTTTAGTATCTTTCCAGTGTTTACAAACTTTACCGCTCTTAGCTTTATTTAAAGTTCCCTTATATTCCCATCCTGTATTTGTCATCAAACATTCTTTATAATCTGGCTTCACTGAAAAAGACGAAAATCTAAAATTAATTTTCATTTAAGACTCCATTGCTCACGTGCATGTACTTTATGATACGGTATTTGTTTTTCATCGGCCCAGGCCCCTGACATCAGGGGCTAGAAAAAAACCCTGTAATTACTTATTTTCTACCTTTTACAAATATTTTCAAACCAGCGCGAATCTAGAGTGGTTAGGGGGGTCAAGTCCTGCCTGGAATTTGTGTAAAATGCTGATTTTCTCTAGTTTTACGAGAAACATATATTGAGTATCTCAATGCTATGTGTATTAATAAAGCTAAATTCTCTTTTGTATTAAAAGGTCGATGCAAAAAGAACTTGTAAAATAGTTGAGTTCACTTAATATGTGCAAACGATCAAATTACTGGTAAAAAAAAAATCCAAGGAATGCTTGTGTCGCCTGCGAAGCGGATTATTATTTTTTGAAAGTAGGTCAAATATCTAGGTCAAGGTAAAAAAAAATTTTCATAAGGAATACACATGTGAAATATCAAAGCCCTATTGCTTAAATATGAAAGCAATATCACTTACCAATCAAAAAATTTAGCAGATATCAAGTTTTTTAAAGTAGGGTAAAAAATTATGGTATATGTAAATTGGTCCTGTCAAAAGAAATACACATGTGAAATATCAAAGCCGTATTACTTATCAATCAAAAGATATAGCTATTAATATTTTTTGAAAAGAAGGTCAAATATCTCGGTCAATGTCACGAGGTAAAAAATTATGGCATATGTAGAGAGGCCTTGGGAAAAGGAATACACATGTGCAATACCAAATCCCTATCACTTACCAATCAAAATATATAGCAAATAATATTCCTTTTGAAAAGTAGGTGAAATATCTAGAATTAAGGTCATGAGATGTATATCTAGGTCAAGATCACTAGGTAAAACTTCACGGTATGTGTACGAGTCACAAAGACATGTGAAATATCAAAGCCCTATTACTTTCCAATCGAAAGTTATTGGGTGTGACACACACTCAAAGTCTGACAGACAGGCGGACAATCCGTAAGTGTCGCTATGCTTCGCAGGCGACACAACCCCCCCCCCCCCCACTGATTTCTTATAGTTTTACTTGTACGTATGTACAACTTAGTATACCTATTTTACTAACAATATTTATTTTTCTTACAATATCATGACCATTTTTATATATTTGATTTCTTTGATTTCTTTGTTTTCTTCTCTATTTAATCTCACAGTCAACTTCTAAGCATGTATAAACAGAATATTTTTTTCGAGTCAATTTATCCAAAAAAGTGTTGGAGAAAATAAGATGTTTTCACTTCTCTAAAACACGGCTGAAATTTGTTAATTGGATACATGTGTACATACCATACGTTTCACAGTTTGATCCTTTGAAAGTACCAAAACATTTACACGTGTATGATGTGCCTTTCTCTACACATGTTCCTCCATTTTTGCATGGATTAGAGTGGCAAGGCCGGTCCTCTATCAAAATATATTAATTCTTGTCATATAAAGCCTAGGTTGCTTCTATCAGATGGAACAAATCGTATTTATATTTCGTTTTAAATGGAGACATAATGTTTCTTCATATGCATTTCAAAAGAACTGAAATGAAGAATATTCATGTTTATAAAAAGACAATCTCTGCTTAATACGAATTTAGGAATAAAATCTAATTAACGATTTCTATGTAGGCAAGTGACACTGTTTTCCTTTTCAAAAGTATTTTTAAGATTCTGTATAAAATCATTATGTTTTCTTGAATTTCGAACTAATTCATTATGTATACCACATAAGGGGACGTCACAGAAAGTTTCCTTTTTGTTACCAGTATAACACCATGGTCGGTCTTTATTGATATTGCGACAAAAATTACCCTGATCTCCCATCACATCTGTAATGCAATAAACAAAACACATGTAATATGAAATATGTAATAAGGGATATTCAGGAATATATCTAAAATTCTGAGACAAAAACTATGATACAGAGTACATTAAGAATAAATGTATTTATTATTTCCCTATTATCATTTGTTTATTTCTATTGGCTAATTATATTTGATAAAACTTGTTAAGATGAAAAGAAAGGTGGGGATCTTTAGCAAGACTTGGCTTCAGCGCCCACAGCAATCCCCCGAAACACTTCATGAAAAAACACAGAGCAATCACGCACAGATATAGACACAAAAGGGACAAGGAGCGCCTAGAAAGGAGGGGGTCTCCAACAAAACTCGGTGGCAGCACCCACAGCAAACCCAAAAATATCCAATGCAAAAACAAAGAGCAGACACTCACAGAAAGAGACGTAAAAAGGGACAAGGAACACCAACTCACACCATAAAAACATGGAACATAAATCAACGAGATCAATTGGCAACCGGTACCGCTTTAGATCAAAGAAGGGCTTTTCATTTCTATTTCCAGAACAGATGACGTCATGATGGATGATAGATGATAGTAAAACAATGTGGTGCAAGAGAATGACGCACGGATGAAAGTAAGTATTTCAATAGAACAAAATGACATTTTGATTCGATTTCCGACATTTAGTTCTTTCTATCAATGGAATACGTTTATTACATTGCATGAATGTGACAAAGATAAATATATAAAGTAGAAAAAATATCTTAAATTTGCTTACCGTTTTGGAAATCTTCCCATTTTTTACATGTTTTTCCATCTATTGATTTTGATAGTTTGCCAAAATAGTCTGTACCTTTCACCGTCATCCGGCACTCTCTCGGTTTGTTACCTGATAATGATCAATAACCAAATTATGACTCCCTGCTTCAGATACGTCATTGCCTTCTCCCTCGTGTATTTTAATAATCTATTAGACCTTTGCAGTTTGGGAACAGCAGAATTTAAAGAAATGCGTATTTGCTGTTGACGAATTCTAGTATATGATAGCTATCTTTTGGTTAAAACAATACTACTGCACAAAAAGCGATTCATTTTTGGTAGCGGAAGTAGAGGGAGAGATAGTGCATATTAGGAACTATTAGCAGCGACAAAGTTATTGATATAAAAAAGAACATGCAAAACTATGTAAAATGAAATGTACTGCAACCAAAACAAACGGTTATATAAAAAGAAAGATGCTTCAAGTCAATTCCCTATCAAACTTGGAGAGGTGCGTCATCTGATATGTTTGAAACATTCTAGAATGCCAATCGCATGATTCATTTGATAAGTTTTCCTTCGTGTTTCTGTGGAGCTTGTGTCATTGTCTCCGTCTGTTTGTCCTGATTAATTTTCGAATGAGAAAGTTATGTTTTGTAATTTTTCCAAAGTTCGTAAGTCTTTTCATTGTAATTTTTAGAAATTAATATAGACCCGGCTTTTGTCTGTGACTTTCATTTACAAGCCTTTCGATTGCGGTTTTTGGAATCTGGTATCGGGCTTTGTGTTTGACTACCACTCACTGATTGTAACGCCACGTTACATGTGGTTCAATTGCCATAGATATGATAATATCCGTCAGCATGATCTATTTCTGATTACAATTTGTTTTTTAAGTTTTTAATTTGTTTTGTATTTGAAAATTGATTTACATTTGATTAATCATGGCATGTACATCAACACGCTGTCGTCAAGTGTTGGGCAGTAGCCTAAGGCTCGAAAGTCGTCCTAAAGTCAATGATGGATCGTCGCGTTTTGTAGTCAAAGTAATTATTCTGATAAGAAAATCACAGCAATAAATTGATAACAAGTTCGTCATGATATTGTAAGATAGTAAAACTTACTGTTACTGCATTCAGTAACATCACAATACTCCCATTTTTTATCTTTGTCTGTGGTGTAGCACCACGGTGCTGATTCCTTTCCACCAGGGTTACGACAGAAGTTCTCATGTGCAGACAAATAGGCATACTGATGTTTATGAGGCGTCTGTAAAATAATTCGTTTTTCATTCCGTATAATGCTTCATTGAATTGGATATTTTATTGCATATGAATAATATCAAAATATTTCCTAGATACATATGATGAACGTGCAACTCTTTCAATTACTCTTCAAATTGAATAGCATCATTTAAGAACAGATAAATTTGCAGCAAGGAGCAGACATACATGTTTCGGTAACTTAATCCTCGTCAGTGCAGTGATCCTGATTCTAAACAATGAAATATAATCAAAGAATTGTCACTATTGAAATATATGTTCTAAAGTACCAATTTTAATGTACTAGGCACGTGTTTCGGATATTTTAATCCTCGTCAGTAGTACTTCATGCCAAACAGTTTAAATAAAGCCAATGTGAATTTTCGTGGCGCCATCTACAATACAGAGCTTTAATTTCCTCTTGTCGAAATGAGCGGCTCCAAATTTTCTGTTATAATTATTATGTCCTAAAATGTATCGAAAGACGTTCCTGGATGGTTGGGATATGATGCTACAGGACCCACGTATTAGAAAATTCAAGAAATGTTGATAGCAGAAATATCCTAATGCGTTGAAGAATCGATCAACTGAAGTTCATCAAACTTGGCTACATGTGCCCTCGGGGACTCCTGGTCTACCAGCAGTGACACTCACCAAGTGGTACAAATGTTAAACGTCTTCAAATTCAATAGCATCATTTAAGAACAGATTAATTTGCAGCATGGACCAGACATGCACGTTTCTGGTACCTAACCCTCGTCAGAGATCCTCATTCTAAACAATGAATTGTTGCCAAAGAATATCATAGTTATTAAGTCCAAATATGTATCGAAATACGTTGCAGGATGGGTGGGATATGAAGCTGTAGGACCCACATTTTAGAAATTTCAAGAAATTTTGATAGCAGAAATAGAGTTAATTAATTTATACTTTAACATCATATCTTTAAATTTTACAATCTAATTTTCTTCAGCTCGTAGCAACTTCTATATGTATAGAATAGTTCAATTTCATCAATTTTGACTTGTTCCATACGTATAGACCGATATCATTCTGTGTGATACCTCAGACAGATTCTCCTACTCTTTTCTCATAATATTTACCTGTGAATCCCATCGTTGACATTCCTTTCCAGACGTTGTAGAGGAAACCACTCCCTCATACTCATACCCGACTCCTGATCTCGTACATTCATCGTAATCTACAGTTTACATTCACATGTATGTCTTAGCATAATTACAATTTACAAAATGCAATATCTCTCCTGTCCTTGAGAAAAGGAAGCGAATAAAATATTGGATGTAAGAGGGCATTTCGATACTAATGTAAATATGAGTAGAAATAATATAGCATTACATTATTTGGAAATTAACGCAAGGAGAAAATGTAATCCCTCGAAGGTTTTTGGCTGTTTTTCTCGTTACTGTATAGATTGGTCTCCACATTATCTTATACATAAGATCTATGTAAAATTGGATTTGTAATGAAAGGACATCTCGTTTTCGACGTTGTCTCTTTCTTCTCAGTTGTAACTGTTAAAATTCCGACACTGTTTGTAAGCAAATTTCTCGTTACATTTCTTCATCATATTTCACATATTAACAGCATTTTGGAGGTTTGATGAAATTCTAAGTAAGCATGTGATGTTCTGTATGAATCACCTTTGACTAATAATAATAATCATTTGGTACCAATCATCGATTTTGAATAATTCTCTATCGTGCATACCACATTGTGGAATACTACAGTAGTCCCATTCTTTGTTCTTTGACGTTGTGTAACACCAGGGTCTGGATTGTTTGTCAGGATTTCTGCAGTAATTCTTTTCCTTTCCAAGCTTAGCTTTGTACTTTGGCACAGACGACCACTGTTTGCAGGTAAACCCCCCTTCCGTTATGCTAAGAGAACCTTTGTATTCTTCTCCACGTGTAGAAGATAAACATTCTTTCCTTGCAGCACCTGTTTCACAAAAATATACATAAACATGTGTTATATTCTAGTTTTACCCCCACTTACAAAAATTCGAATAAATATCATTTTCTACACTATAGATAATTGTTTGAAAAACCGAAGATTTTAAACATTAAAATCAATTGAAATTCATAACTTTATGTTCTTCATCATGTTTAAATGGTGCATCTTTTGCTTTTTTATATTTCATCTCTGCAAGTGTTCTTTTTTTTTATCTTACTGTCTGTCTCTGACAGTTCTGTGATCTGTATATGTTTAGTGAATTTAATTTAAATCTTGAGTTTTTAAATTAATCCTGTCGTTTTATCATGACTCGAGCTCTTTTGTATCTATTTTTTTTATATTTTCTTATTAGAGTATAAAGATAATATAAACATACGACATTTTCCAATGGAAAGTGTAATTTCATCGAGAGCAATGTCACTGTCCCAATCCTTTCCCCGTACTGCCTCAATTATCAACTGTAAAATGTTCATTGGCTTTATTCAGATAGTAAGGGGATGGAAAACACTCTATACTATCTAAAAGATAATTCATACATGTAATCCAGTGTAACAAAGAGCTTTTGATTTAAGAAATCAACTCAATCGAACAGGTTCGGAAGCAATTCAATGTATATCAGGTAAAAGCCAATCCTCAAGAGAAGCGAGATTATGTACACATATGTGAGATCATGTGTGAGATCTTTTAGAAAGAAAGCATACTCTACTTGCTTGCATCACTGGTCAAAGTTATAATGTGTGTGTCAAATTTGACCTTTAATTACTTCAGCATGTCTATTAGTGTTCTTTAGAAGGTGACGCCGTATAATGATACAAACGAGTCTTAATACACATAGCATTTCCTCAGTAATATTGTCAGAAGAAAACCAATATACCCCAGACCCAGTCCGTGCTTGTTTGAAAATATAACTTTGCCATTATAGCAACATTTCTAGATACACTGTATTGAGTTTAGAACTGAATATACATCACAGATAGACAAGGATTGCATATTGCTTTCAAGCAAAGGGGAGTGAGTGATAACAATTCGATATCGTCATTTCTTATATGTTTTTCATCGCAAATTAAGAGGCCAATATTGGCATAAAAAGCATCAACGGACAATTTATACAATGTTGTAAAGAACCATGGAAAAGTAAAATCAACATGGTACCTGCAATCCCTCCATGGCTGGAATGTTGATTGCCGCTTGAAGCCACTGAGCTCCGAGGTTACCCGACTTGGACCATACTGGCTTTCCTTTGTCACTTGTATAAACATTCAGGCTTCCTACACTGCCTCCGAACATGTTGTAGTAAAACATCAAACACCTTGGATTCTCTGATAAAACAAATAATCAATTTATCAATTCTTTATCGGATTGTGTTAGAAAAATTAAGCATTTAACTATTAAGAATAAATTGTAACGACCTTCGATGGAAAGTTTAATTGGAGCATAACATTTGAATAAAAGAGACACAAAGAAAGAAAGGTGATGAAACTTATATTTCGAAAAAAAGGGGATAAAACTTGGTGAAACATTATAAATCAACAAATATATATACGCTTCATCAATCAAAGATGAAAGAGTCGGGGTAATTATTGTGAATATTTGAGCCTGATCAAAGTCTACAGTGTAAGAATATTCACATCGAGCAAGCAACATACTGAAAACCTAAACTATTCACATACGTTAAGTGCATTGGAGCGATAAACTCACTATTTTCTACGGACAACTTTTCTTGAATACTTAGAAATAAGTATGTATACATTGACAGAAACCTTTATATAAATTATACCAACAATGATATTGGAAACTATACAAAAATGTCCAAAATGAATGAGATTACTTTTATATGAATCGACCTCCTGTCAACGTCTCACTCATATGATTGAAGTGTCAGGTTAAAAAAAAATCCTTCTTATTTTGCATTACACGTCGGAAGTTGTTGTGCATTATTTTGTTCTTATCATAAAGAAAAAGGTTTCCAACAAAATCGTGTCGCAGTTGATACAGCTTAACTTACATAAAACGTACTTCAGTAAAACAAAACAAAGTGAGTAACAAATCCACGTCAATACACAATGATACCTGACACCGTCCTTTATTTACAACTTTGCAGACCCTCAAAAAGCAAGGATGTGGAGAAAAGAAAAATTGAAATCACACTCATGTGAGTGAGAATGAAGGCAACAAGGAATAAGTTTACAAAGTGTTTTTCCCGTTTTTTGTTCAAAAACCTTTTCAATAAAGAAAGGGTGTTTAAACATTAAAAATACCATCAAATATATTTTATAAACAGAAATATATTCACTTGAAAGTTTGATAGTTGATGTCAGCCTTGCTTTGTCATTGGGCTGCCGTGGATTTGACATCTCTGCTAACATATAGTATTTGCCTTTAAAGGCATGGCTAGGACCAGTTCCCGCCGATGACGACATGCCCTGAAAGAAGAGAATGCTTAAACTGAATCATTGAATAAACATCAAAGAAGTACCTACAGTTATCCAGTCTCAAAGTCGAGAAGGCAAGGCAAAATCGTGAAAATTCCCATCGGAACGCTTGCGAACCTCGGAATGAACGACATT
The DNA here is from genome assembly GCA_028142955.1 of Pinctada fucata. Lineage (NCBI taxonomy): Eukaryota > Metazoa > Mollusca > Bivalvia > Pterioida > Pteriidae > Pinctada > Pinctada fucata. The sequence goes on from AP027109.1 coordinate 53,418,031, forward strand.
CCGAAATGAGACCAGGTGCCCGGGGAGAGTAAGCATCTCCTGATTGCATGCAACACCCGTCGCAACAGCTCCATAGAAATCTGTCAAATTCGGTGATTATCTCGATATACATTTTGATGAGTTAAAGAAGATCCTGACGATAATCTCAACAGCACTCACAATAGAGCACTATGTTGAGCATCGACGGACCCATAGCAAGCTAGAGGTGGGATCAGGTGCCCGGGAGGAGTCAGCATCCCCATTTGGCTAGCCACACCCGCCGTCGATGTTAATGCACAATAAGGAACACAGTATATAAAATGCGGGGAATGATGTACAGATCAGGTAAGTATTGATGTGCAGATCAGGTAAGTATGTCTTGTTCGGTGATGACGACAGCGTTTCAATCACAATGTAGAATGTCACTGATCATTCTGAAAAAAGGGGATCTGATATGCTTTCATAATATCCCCTTAGCGACCGAAGAACTTCCTCAATGATGATTTAAGCCGTTGTGTGATATAACCCTGATTAAGTAGCTTACTTGCAAGCCGTCTGGTTCTTATTATAAAATCTTTATATTTGGAACATCCCCTGGCGTATCGTATCAGCTGAGAAAAAAAAAACGCCATAAGCAGGAGAAGACGGTTGCTACTCACGAAAGGGAAGTTAGTTATGTGGAAGCTGAAATCGTCACGTGAAGATATGTGGAGAATTTGTGATAACATGAAATAACGTCAAAATTAAGGAAAAACTGTAAAATTGTTCATGTTTATATTTTCTTTTTACCCTACGACATGTGAAATATATGATCATATGAATTCTATGTAGCATATACATGTAAATACGGTATTCGTTTACAAAAAACAAAAATTTCAGTGTTTATATTCGTTTATCATTTATATGCTTGTGCATGTACTTACCGTTGAAATCGTCCACTGAAACTGGTCGTCTTTGTCAGTATTTTGAAAAATACATTTTGCACCAGATTCAAAAGAACAACGAAAGTAACTTCTCTCTACAATAAATACAATAGACATAGAGTGGAACTAATATCTCAAGAAAATTATAGATTTTATTTTTCATAAATTTTATTGGCTTCTTTGCATGTCTGTTCAATACTGTAAAGTTATCTGTTCTTAAATGCTGCTATCGAATTTCAAGACGTTTAACATTTGGTATTTGACTTGAAGTGCAATGCAATACAGTACCTGATGATAAAACATGTATCTATAGTGCAAAGACTTAGAATTTTCAGTCCCCTTGTATGAAGAGTTTTGGCTCTTCGATAGATCGACTTAAGCCTTTGTCTTGAATCTTGAAGTTCACTCCAAATAACCATCAATTACTAATGGTTGGTTAGTGATTTCTTACCTTTCACTTGATCACATAATTTGCCTGTGAAACCTGGAGAACATTCGCATTTGAAATTAGACTTTGTTGCCCCATCCTCCAAGTCCTTACATTTTCCGTATACACAAGGGTTTGTCTTACATCCTAAAAGACAAAGCAAAAGACGAACATTTCAATTTGTCACTTTTTTGAACAAGCATTTCTTATACATAAGTTCATCAATAGTTTTAGCTGAAACCTACCTTCAAACTACATTAAATGAGATATCAAATCTTTTAAGAGGTAAGGGGGCATTCTACTGTCTGTAAAAGTTATTATTTTCACTGGGGGATTTTCGCGAATTTGTAGAAAGCGCGAATAGAACCCCCGCACGAAAACCACGTTTACATTAATGCACGTCATTATCCAGTAGAAAACAGGCAATGCCTTTTAAGTGGCGGATCTCTAGCTGAATAAATTGTTCATCTATTTCAATTCAAATTCAGTTTTTTTGTTTGAAAGTTAGATGTTAATCACGTACCTACTCCAACTACTTCAAGTCTTAGCCGAAATCCCCTTTGAGCTGGGCGATTCTGAACAAACTTAGAATCAAATGTTAGTATCATTGTCCCTTTGGCATCACTGGATGTTGTCCATGTTTCGTCTACTATCTCGCCACATTTCCTGAATTCAGAATATTTTGTTCCAACACTTTTGATCTCTTGAATCAAAGCAGAGTAAAAAATATTATGAAATCTAACATTTATAGAAACAAAATCAAGACACCAGTGCAATTAAGAAATCTTTTTATTTTGATGTATATGTCACAAGAATAAACGTCAAAGAAGTACTAACAGTTATTCAGTCTCAAAGTCGAGAAAGCATGGCCAAATCGTGAAAATTCCTATCGGAACGGTTGCGAACCCCGGAATGAACAAAATTCCAAAATGAGACCAGGCGCCCGGGGAGAGTAAGCGTCTCCTGGTTGCATGCAACACCCGTCGCAACAGCTTCATGGAAACCTGTCAAATTCGGTGATTGTCTCGATGTACATCTTGACGTACATGTCTTGTTTTGGCGATAATGACAGCCATTCAATCACAATGCAGAATGTCACTGATCATTCTGGAAAGATGGAACTGACATGCTTTTATTCTATCCCATTAGGGACTGAAAAACATTCTCAATGATAATTTCAGTCGTTGTGTAATATAACCCTGAACAAGTAGCTTGGGGGGAGGGTTGATTGTATCACTTAAATTATATGCTGCATAATTGCAAACGTAAAAGAATCGAGCTATGTTCTTTCTTAAGAGTATTATATATGTTGACTGATGATGTTCTTCATAATAATGTCGAAGGGTACCTTATATCAAAACTATTTGTTGTGGACATGTCTAGCTACATGCTAAACAGAAATTTTCGAATGCGTTGAAGTGACGATCAACCGAAGATGGTCGAACTTGGCTATGTGTGCCTTCGGGGACTCCTGGTCAAGCCAGCAGTGACACTCACCAAGTGGTTCAAATGTTAAACGTCTTCAAATGACAAATATGGATAATGACCATATCCCTGTATACAGCACAATATCGATAATTCAGAAAATCAGAAACCGAAGGCATACAAAATCAGGATAAAACAGGAACCGAAGCAAACAAACAAAAACCTCCACCATATGAAAAGAAGCGAACTCCCGATATGGGAGTGAGACAAGGTGCCCAGGAAGAGTAAGCATCTCCTGCTTGCATGTAATACCCGCCGCTTCAATTCGGTAGAACTGTCACATCCGGTTACTACCATTTCGGAAGACATAGAGTACAATCTTTGGTTGGATGGTTCAAATGGTCTATGACAGAATATCAGAATATCAAATTCAATAGCATCATATCAGAACATATAGATATTAGACCCATATTGATTTATGTATTGTGTACCTAACTTTTCTGATGATTCCATCAGTAATGCTGTTTTATTTTGGGATGTGTGCATTACTTAATTCGCTAAGATTACCTTTTGCCGGTTTGTCCTGGAAGATTATACTGCACTTCCAGCCAATGGTAACAACGATTTAAAGAACTGCTGGTTAGGTGAAAATCTTCAAATGTAATTCTCGGCGACCAACCTTTCGTATTCTGTGTTCAGAGGTAATGGTTTTGATAGTAATTATGATTTTGAAACACTCGAAAAGTAATTTTGATATAAATGAAATAATTTCATTAACTCATCAAAAGTTTATATCTACTTTCTGAATAGGAAATAATGGAGTATTTGAAGAGTGCGGAATCATCCGTGAGCATTTTATATACCAAATCATTCATGAAAAGAACAAACGGATAGGAATTATTCTATGTTGGGTTAAAATGATAGAATAAACGGTCATGATTATAGTCTTTCCGAGTGTTTAATAAGCATGTCACTGCTGTCTCAATTTTTTTTACATTGAAAAGTTACAAATTTTCCTATTTTATTATGTTAATTAAAGTCATTCTGCTATTAACAGCCTACAATATACTTCTTCAAATACACTTGCCAATAGAAACAACAATGAGAATACATATTAGAAGGCTACTGACTTTGATCACCCATCTACAGAGTTTGCCTGTAGGATAGTCCTTCGGGTAATTTGGCGTAGTTATGTACTGCTCATTTCCGCCATATTCCACATTAATTTCTCCGCCACAATCTATCATGGAGATTAGTTAAATGTTCAAAAACTTTTCTCATATGGAAAACATGACATGCACAATTTCATTTAGAAATGTATTTTCAGGGCTGTTGTTTTGTTATTGTCTTAATGGTGATCTCGCCTATAGTTTTCCATCAAACCTCCATGTAATTTATTAACACAGCTGGAAAAATAAATCACCAAATTATATAAAGAATTCGCATTGTGCCTAATATTTATGCACAGCAATTGTAATTCCCTGAGATGAAACTATTTTCACATGTAAAAGCTCATGGCGTCACAATGCATTAGCTCTCTTACTTGTAAACGCATTACTTATAATTTTCGTGATTCTCTCTTTCAATTTAGAATGTGGAATTGTAGTGTAAAGTGTCGAAAAATCAAAGGCTTTGATCGAATGGACATGAAAAGAAGCGAACTCCTGATATGGGAGTGAGATCAGGTGCCCAGGTAGAGTAAGCATCTCCTGCTTTCATGCAACACCCGCCGCTTCAATTCGGTAGAACTGTCACATCCGGTTACTTCCATTTCGGAAGACATAGATTACAATCTTTGGTTGGTTGGATCAAATGGTCTATGGCAGAATATCATCCATCATTCTGGAGAGTGGGACATAATAGTGTATGACGAGTTCCCCATATCGACCGTAGAACTTCCTCAGTGACGATGTTGGACGGTCACAAACAAAGCTTATCTGAAAGACGCCTAGCTCTCAGAACAAAATCCGTATATTTTGTACATGTTCTGGCATAGCGTATCAACTGAGATATGAACTCGCCATGAGCAGGCGATGAAGGGAAAGGAAGAAAAGGATAGTTTGTAACTAAAACTGAAGTCATCACCTTTGTCATAGAGTGAGGTGTTCACGTTACCATCAGTGTCATAGGACAACATTATGTCAAAATAGGATGCTGAATCATTTGTCTCTGTAGTTTCTTTGACTTCAAGCTCAGAATGATAGATATTGCTGAGGTAATCCGCGAAGTTTGGATTATTGATGGACATTGAATTATTATTGACATTGACATTGGATTATTATTGACATTATGATGGACATTGGATTATTATTGACATTATGATGGACATTGGATTATTAACCTACACACTGAAACAGCAGTGACGTCACTTTTTTTCCTGGAAACAAGCTTCTTCAGAAAACAAGAATGAAACAGATAACTGTGTCATATATAGAATAAATGTCATAATTTCTTTTTTTGTTACGGGTATGCAACAAATACCAATTGAATTTATCGTATGCAATGCGCTAATGTGCATTACGCGTACGATAGATACACTTGCTGTGTGTTGTATATCCGTAACAAAACACAAATTAAGACACTTATTCTTTATTTGCATAGGAAAATAAGGATGACAATACATATCTCGGTAGTAGATTCACACTTGGGACTTTCCATATATGTTTTGTCTTTCATGGTTCAATATGTACGCTTTGTTTTTGAATTTTGTGTTGGTTTACTTTTCTGTTTTATTGTCTTAAATTGTTTCTCTGAATCTCTTGTTTTCTCTGGTGCTAATTGTTTCAATCATGATATACGGTGCAGCTAGTCTTGTTTGCAAACTTTTGTTTTTATGCTTTACTTGATCTCATTGAAAAAAATATAATAATCGTCTTACTTTTACAATGAACAAGATAAAGATTAAAAAAGTAATTTATTCATGATTCTAATTCATTTTATTTGTTTCACGCATTCTGATTGGTTCACAGGATTTCTACAAGGATGTATAACGACGATATACATGCCGCAAACCGACTCACTTGACAAACTGTAAAATGGATTCCTACGTAATTTTGTACGTTACAAGCTTTAGCGCACTTTTTACGTATGACGTCACGATTCCCTGTGCTATTTGCTCCGGTGACGTCATACTGTGACGTAAAACTACAAGTTATGAGCTTGTAAACGGCATTCTCCGCTTATAAACAACAGAGTAAGTTTATTCTTGATAACACTTTGATTTTTCGCCATTGTGATAAACACGAAGCAGTTGTATTTTATATTTTGCAGCGCAATAGTTTCTGTTGGTCGTTGTTAGTCCTCCGTAGCAACGTCACCTCTAAAGCGATATGTGAGACCCTCTGAGGTGTATAAAGAGTAAAAAATGTCACATGAATTAGAATAGGGATAAACGTACTGTGTACCCGACGGTATAACTGCGTTTCCAACAGTTTATCCAACATATACCTGTCGGAACCACAAAAGACAGTACGTTTATCCCCGAATTGATTTCATCTTTTGATGAATTGATTTCCCTTGAAATAAGATTAAAAGCGTTGATATAAATGAATATTACCTGTATCTGTTATTATTTCATCGCATTTTTCTCCTTGGAAACCAACCATACAGTAACATTTGCACTTGTGATTTAATACTCCATATTTACACACAGGAGACTTGCTTTTGTCACACTTGTCTACAATGAAGAAGCTTGATAAATTATCAAATTGCACAATCGAAAATTTGATCTGGAGCCTTTTTGAATCTAGATTTGTCCTCATAAATTGAAATACGATAACTTTGTATGTAAATCTCAGCTCCCTGCAATACATTGTCTTGTTTGTTATGTCATACAATTAGAAGGTATTTCGTTTACGTATAAAAGACAATGAGCATCATCTGGAGCGAGACGGATATCGAATAATATTATCATGAGCAAATGGAGTCGCTATTTCAACTTCCTGCCCACAACTGTCTCAATGATGTCTCCAAAGAAGCACAGAATACACAACCATTTCTTGTAATAATGTCAAAAGAAACTTATTAAATTTTAATGTATAGTCTGTCATGTATATTATCTCGCTCATGTGTGGGTGGGTGAAGGTGTGTGGGGTATGTGTTTTAATTATTATAATACAGAAGTTTGGTATGATGAAAATGAAAGATACCTGAGCATTTGTATGCTGTGAGTAATTCAGCTACGTCATAAAATGACATTGACTGTCGACTGTCAACCAGGAATCGAAGATTTGGATCTACCAGGCTCATGGTAAAGAGTCCCTTTTCCTTCGCAAAACTCTAAATTGCAAGAATTATTATGATGACAAATATGTAACAATTGAAAATGTACGATATATGTTGGCTTTTTGAACTTTTAGACAAACTTTCGGGATATGTTTGTATGTGAAAAATGCGATAATTTAAACAAAGTGAAAGCTTTTGCGTAAACATTATACTATATCATTACCTATCAAAATTATTTTCAAAATCGAATTGATGATTTCTGTATAAAATATTAAACGTCTTCAATTCAATAGCATCACTTAAGAACAGATAAATTTGCAGCATGAACAAGACATGCACGTTTCGGGTACTTAATCTTCGACTGTAATCCTCAATCTAAACAGCGCAATATTGTTAAAGAGTAGGAAAATTATGATGACCAAAACTGAGCCGAAAGACGTAGCATTAATGAGTGAGATATGTTGCTACAGTACCCACATTTTAGAAATTTTAAGAATTTTGATAACAGAAATTTTCGAATGCGTGGAAGAAACGATCAATCGAAGTTGACCAATAACTTACTCTCAATCCATACTGCATGATGCTTTCTACATCATAAGGCCAGGTAAGATCAGTCCTCCCCTTACCGAACTCCCCTTTACTCCCCTCGGATATAGCGCTGAAGTTTACTGATATATAGTTATTACGATCACTTCTACCTTGTTCATGTGACATCCCCATTGCGTGAAACATTTCATGTAAAACTGTAGATCCCTAAATTGAAAGAAAAGTTGAATACGGTAATTTGCCTGTGAAAATAGAAAAGTTCCATAATGATCTAATATGTAAGTATTCGTTTAATTATTATATATTTTCATTTGTATTTGTTTTGTCTCTCTATTTATCTTTATTGATTAAAGTCTGGAATTCTCATTAACTTCAACAAAACAATCATTTGCATGAATCAAATTAATACAGGTCTTGATCAAAGTTAAATTGGTACATATAGTATGACTTATTATCATTATTGATATTCATACAATTATTTATCCAGCCCTTACCGACATGCAACCTTTCTTTGCTAAGGACAGGAACTGTGGAGTTTTCTTCGGAGAATATCCGAGATTTGCCCAGCATCCCCTTAAGACATAAGATTTTTATATGTAGTGATTCCACAAAAGTACATACAATTGAATTCTCTGACGATATATCATGCAAACATGGTTGCACAAAGACAAGGTCATAAACCCCTACGTATAAAATGATTACCCTCGACTCTTATCAGAAATAATCTTCAATCGTTCATAGAAACATTACCGTAATAGCGTTAAATATCAGAACATTCCTAATGTATTCCTTAACCTGTATTTTACTTTCCAAATGCAGCAGCATTTTCAAAATCGTTAATTTTGAAAAAAAGGATTTTCTTTATATAGAAGGAAAAATATATTTGTTGGAGTAGAGAAAAATTTATGTGTCCTTATTTGTTAAGTACCCGAAACGTCCATGTCTGGTCCATGCTGCAAATTTATCTTTTTTTTTCTTCAATGATGCTATTGAATTAGACGACGATCACGATCTACTGAGTTGGACATAAAAACGTGGAGCGTAGCGGAACGAGAGAAAAGATGAAAAATGTCAGTCACTAGTGTAAATGTTTATGTCTCGCTCGCTCAGTAGAAAGTGAAAGAATCTATTTCTTCTTCCATGAAACATAAGAAAAAAATGAATTCAAACAACGTGTCAGGCAATCAAACACCATGTTTTCTGACGACGTTATTGTGACGTCACAATCAGATTCTCTTTTAGCATTGGTCAATTGGGGCATTTGAGACAACTAATGTTTTACAAGGCTGTCTTAAAGGGTACGAGCAAAAATGGAGAAGACATTTTTATCCTCTACCATATGAAAATATGAACAGTCTTATCAAATTTGCGTATTTACCTTCCAGAGCGTATCTCAATGTAGTGATCGTGTCCGACTTCCTTGGCTAGTTTGTCAGATCGTGGTAGCCAGCGTACACAGGAGACATCTGCCACAATACCAAGACATTTCTTAATCAGCTCTACATGTTTGGGGTTGTCTGAAATCGTAAATGAAAGCAAATTGATTGATATTTAAATGTCTGATAAAAACAAATGTAGATCTACATTGATGTTATTTACGTAGAAATAATTGTCTGATAAAGAAAATAATTTTTTACACACACGTTTTGATCTACGGGAAATATATATAGCGCACTACATGTATAGCTTTATTTTCCTGCATATAATGACGACGACTCCACATTGAAAGACGCTAAACATACTGATAAATGACACGAGTAAGATTTCGAAACCCTCAAATTGTAACTTCTAGTACAAAATATCTTTTTCAGACATCGATTTCATATTTATGAAAATCAAGGCCAGTATAGATGAAAATTGGAACTAACCATAACCAGTAGCATTCATTTCATATGGAATAATATTCTTTGGCCACATATTTTTCCGAAGACTGAGAACAAAGTTCCTCTTTTCATTCTGAAGATATAGAAGATATCAAAGTATTTAACCGTTTCATTACTTTTTTCGCGAATCTATATTTATTGTGTGATTTTACTTCTATCTTATTTGAATGAAACTGGCATTCTGTCGTGATTTCAAATTTATGGTAGCTTTTATAAACCTTTCAAAGTGAGACAAAAGTGATTTATCACATCAATATTTGGAATTATCTGAGAATGAATAATTGTTACAGCTGATGAATAGTTGAAGAAAGAAAATCATACATGAACATCATTTTCCCCTCTTTCGGAAGCCGGCATTAATCCTTCGGATTCCTCAGCTTTTATCTTCTTTTGGCTGTCTTCGGTAAGACCTTTTTGCTTGAAAATAGTAAATTCTTATGACTGTTCTGATTTTTTTTTTCATGCTTTCTGATTAATCGTTGTATCGAAAAGAAAAAAGAAACTCGATTCAAACAATGAACTGTGATAAACCCGGTAAAGAGGTATCCGTATGTAAGGTAAGGTACTATAAACTATATACATATTCTGAAAGGTTATTATGCCCTCTGCTCAGAATTAATAATTTGGGACCAGAAAAACAAAGGGTGAATGACCAAGGAAGCATTCGAATTGAAAAGAGTTTTCCCTTTGATTTTAAAGACCTAGGAGTCTTATATCTGTACTCAGGGCATCATTACATTCCAGAAAATATATAGTTTATAGTACCTTGCCAAGCATAAAATTAACCATACTTTACAATGGAGATGATTAAAACGCTATTTTACGTTAAATGACTCTATTGTACAACGGATACCTTAAGAAGAAATCGGGGAAATATGGCATTTCCGTCTAATTTTTAAGCAGGCCATTACAACACTAATTCCTCTCTAGACCAACGCATGTCACAGGCTAATATACAATGTTTGAATTGGTAAATATGAACTTTACAGCCGAAATCTTATTTTTTGAGTAGAGTGTGTAAGTTATAAATACTTAGAGTTATTGACCTTCATTTTCCTCCTCGTGGCTATTGAAAACGAAAATAGAAGGAATACATGTAGAAAAAGACCTTGTTTTATTGTAATGGCATTAAAGAAAAAAAGCCAACTTCTGTGAACCATTCATATCTCTAAGGTTTGATATTATATATTAAATATATTCGGATACCTTGTGAATAAGAACAAACCTTCAGTTCCTTTCCATTCTGCTCAGCCGACATACTTTTGAGAAGTTCTATTGAGTCTGGGTTTTTGTCAGGATTTACTCTCTGCCAATTTCGTTGGTATGGAAATTAAATTAATAACAAACATAAAATTGAATGTTCACGAATAGGATCGACTTTCTATAAAGATGATTCGTGCTAAAATTAAAAATGATGCAAAGTGCATCCAAGTAAAATTGTATAACTCACAGAAAGAAACAGTATGGGTCTAAATTTGAACTGGGAGTGTTTTTACAAAATATACATGATTTTATGTACGTACGTATTTACCATTTACATTATCATTATGGCTTAACAAACTTACACTTTCATCTATTATCTGATCATCCTTTTTCTTTGATATTCCTTTTGCTGGATCAGCTTGCAAATAATCCTTTTTATTGACATCCTGAATAAGTTCACAACAGTGTTGTATATATAAATTTGATAATACCTTTACTAGTTATACATGTGTACTATATTCCAAGTAAAATCAGAAGCGGAATAAATGTGGATTCAGAACAAGAACGTGATCAATTGAATAAAAATATAAAATTGAATGGTATCAAAAAAGTTTGCGTCAATCTTTTGAAAATTAGAGTTTATTGCGATCACAGTGAGCGGATCTAAATTCTAATTTTGATCAGATTGAGTTTACGTCATCAGTATTTGAGTCTCCCTCTTGTGACGTCGACTGCAGTTTTCGACCTTTAAGAAAAAATTAAAAAATTGCATTTAAACTTATTTAAGAATGGATACTTTCTTGATTTTTTTTTCTTTTCATGGAGTTTACATTAAAAATTATTATAAAGATAAAGAAGTTAGAAATACTTTGATTTCGCCATCATAACTGCTGTTTTTTTTTTCACTAATAAATTGATATAATTTCTTATGTTTCTTGCATTTTGTTCAAATAATGGAAGTATAAGCTTTTCTGCTAACTTCATTTGAAGGTACAAAGGTATTTTAAATCAACATGGATTTGTTAATAAATTTCGTTTGTATACAGATTTTTTTTAGGATAATGTAGAGAGTTTGTTCACCATACTGCTCTCTGACAGCAGAGATCTTCATAGTGTAGCTTTATATTATTTTTACTATATGAACAAATGTAATTTTTACCTCTAGTTTGTGTTTCACTCCATAGAATTAACAGCATCAAAATAAGAAATCGTTTACAAAGAAAGTCCATGTTTAGATAAAGGATGCTGTGAAATACCAATGTCCAAAATTCTTGTAGTTTTACTATCTATAGTCATCTACATTTTCATTCCATTGAAGGGAGCATGTGAAATACATTCTAATTATAAGCCATTTGTGGAAAGAGCTTTCTAGATGCAATCTTTCTTTCTTCATTCATATTAAGTGGGACTTCAATTTAGTGAAACCAGTAATGCACTGTGTCGCATTTTCTGCTTCCCACAAATCATAAAGCAAATGAAATTATCAGTACCATTGTTTTTTTTAATGAAACGTCAATCTATAAATTAAAGCGACAAGAAAATATGTTGAAATACGAAATAGAAAATTATAGATCTACGTATTTTATATTAATTACAACTCTCCATTTATCATTCTTTATTGATTTTTATCGATACATTCGAAACAGTCATTATATTCAGACACCTAAATAGTAGAGCAACCAAAATTAACAAAAACTTACTTCTTTTTACAAATGGAAAGTCCAGTTGACCGAAATAAATGTCATTATGCTTATTGAAGTCAAAAGAAACTTTTTGGATTAAATTGATATTTCTAATTTCAACTTCATGGATGAGTGAGCACTCATTCTAAGATAAATAGGTAAAATTGAAAAATTCATTTCTTTCACTTGAATTTTGAGAATGTTGATTCAAACATAAAAATTACCAAAATGAAACGATATTTTGATATGTGAATGTGTTTTTTTTTTGGAAAGTTTGATAGAGATCGATTAAAAAACTTTAGAGTTACAGGCAATTTATCTGCCCCTCCCCATAACTTTGTTAATAACAATTCACTACAAAATAAAATAGATGTTTTCTCGATACTGTTACGGAGTTAAACACCACATAATTACTGCAAAGTCTAATTTTAATATATCAATAATATATAAATATGAATAAAAGTATTGTTTTATTCTAATGAAGACGACAAATTTACATCAATAATTTTGAAAATAATGCTTTTTTTCTTTCTGTACTATCTCAATTCTGAAGCCTTTTGTCCGCCCAATAATAGAAATAATTTAGTAAAACAAAGATTTTGCGATCAACAAAACAAGGAAATGCGCATTGTATTTTACTTCCACAAGCTTCAAGTTAGATAAGCAGCGTAGCTGCCTATACTACCCCATCACATTCAAGGCAATCATTGCATTTTCTTCCTCGGTTTGACGGTGTGACAGCACTTGTCGCTAAAACGTAACTTAAAGGCAAATGTACTACATGTAGATGATAATGGAGATAAACTCTGATTTCTAGTTCTGGATCTCTAGTTTCTGATTGGCTGATCGTTGCTGGACATTATACGATATTGACCGCTTACGAAAAATATGACTTTGTATGCATTATTTGTTTAGAGTTTTGACTGTCTGTTCATCATTTTCCATGCTTCAACGATATTGAAAAAGAAATGGCCATACATTAAAGGATGCTCTATTCTACAGAAGGTCACCTACAATGCACATAGTAAATTGTTTTCTTATTCGAAGTACTTCCTCTCACATTTTCGCATATAACACCCGACTTTTACTTCTGATTTGAAAAATGGAATTGCTCGACCAAAAAATAAACGTTTCAAAATAATAAATGAGTGTAACCAGATGCAAAATAGCTTTTCTGTCGGTACCAGTATTACAGTTGGAAATAGGACATTCAAATTACTCAATAGGCACCTAAAATTGCGGACATATATTACACTTGTCTCATGATTCAATTGAAGTGTTGTAGCTATTTGGACTTTTGATATATATTTTTTTTCAATCGGCTATTCATTTTATCAATTATTTTCCTTTTAAACCGTGTTTATTCACTGAAACTTTCTTTTTGGTACTGACGTCTGACGCTGAGCTTACAGCATCAGTCTCGCCGTTATAAAAGTTTGATTCTAATATTGTTGTGTCGTATCTTGGACTCTTTAATATCCGTAGTTGAAAATCGGAACTTGGATATATTGCACTGACTTTAGTCATACTTTTCATACATTTTTTCATACTTTTTATTTTATTCGGAGCGCTTCGGGAAAAACGGCTATCGACGCTCCAAAATCCCATGCTCCCGTCGATCAAACTTTCGGTTTCAACAGACCACAACACACATTTTTTTCTGCTTTTTCTCTCCGAGATATATAGCTGTTTATTTGTTTTATTGTAGAAGTATGTATATAGTCCTAATTAATGTAGGATTGCTCAATTACATTGTACCTTACCAATATTACGTTTGACTATGTGGTGTTTGTGCTATGTACAGCATCACAAAACAAAGCCCCCCCCCAAATTCTGTGACACTTGAGGACTTTCAATTGGATCCAATGGACGCCTTAAGGGGGGTTCTCTGACCCAATGCACCATGAAAAGCATCCACTTGATTTGTAACAGCTAAGAATCGGAACGGAGGGTAAGTGCGGCTGATAAAATTGAAAAATTGCACAACGTTAACAAAAGGCATATCTCAATGTTTAAAACAAAGAAAACGAAGAGTCCAGACTATGACCAATGTACTTGGCATATATATTTACATCACTGTAGTACTAAAATAAACGTCGTAAGATACTTTTTACTATTGTATAGAAACTTTATGCGAAGTTTTTCAATTCAAGTATTTTCATTACAACTTGTCACAATTGGATCTCCATACGTGATCTTCACATGGCATATTAAAATGAGGCATTTTTCATGAATTTTGTCAACAGGATGACATAATTCCACTTTCGGCAGTTACTTTAATCAAACATACGTCTATATACCGACAAAAAGGTATGATTTAATAGATACTGTAACACGTGGTCAACCGAATCTTAATCTACGGAATCTTCTTTGGGAAATGACGCTTAACTTAAAAGTGTATACGCATTCGTTTTTTTATATTTATTTATAAGCCTCTAGAAAAACAAACGATAAAAAGGCCTCAGAAATAATGAACATATTTTTGTCGATATGTTTCGAGACAAAAATTCAGTCTGTGGGCTTTAGATAAGATATTGACTTGGATTTTTCATATTTCATAGAAATTTGCATAAAACTGCCATTTTTCGAGAGAGGAGAAAATATTCTACTTCCAAAACAATTCTATATCATATTTACATATCTAATGCATGAATTGCAATGATTCTCTGTACAATACAGATCCAAATATAGGAATACAGAGGATGTAACCGATAAATATTTTGGGTTTTATCATTTTTAACCCAATTTAAACAAAATCTGACCATGATATATTCTTTACGACAGCTGTTCTTGAAAGCAGGGGTATTCAGCTAAAAGTTAAGACCAAATTCAGGCCTGTGTTAGGTGTGTTGATTAAACTCGAAAACTAAGCCCCTTTTTCAATTTGATCGCTCTACTAAAGTAGTTTTTATCAATAAATTAAGAAATAGGGTTAAAGATTAGCCTCAAGCATTTCCGGTATATCTCGTGCTCTTCTCTTTCACGCAGATGAAAAATAAATATACGTAGAGTGTTTCCTTATTGTAAAGATTTCGAAAAAGGTCAAATAGGGAAGTAAAATCATTTAAAAAGATATTAATAACTGTTTTACATGTATTCAATTCGACGTTTTGTAGTTTCTGGTCTCTTATTATAATTCAAAATGAAATCAAATGAATTTCATTTAAAGTAAAATTTAGGATATACGTATGAAAAGTCAATTCTTAATTCTCAAGTCAGTTCTTAATAAACAATCGTATCGTACATTTCAGTCGCGAAATGCACACCATATTGAAATAAATAGATATTCGATTGAATAACTTACTACATTTTACATTTGTTAACTGAAATATGCCCTGAATAGATTGTCCTATAATATGAATTAAAAAAAAAACTTTTAGTGATTTTAATACAACTATACTTTTAGACTGTTTGATATCGCGTTTTCTGTTTCTTGTCCCTTTTGTGTCTCTTGCTGTGTGTGTCTTCTCTTCTTCACCTGGGATGTGTTTGGTGTGTTGATGTTGGTGCTTCAACCGAGTCTTGTTGGAGATCGCCTCCTTTCTCAAGTGTCATATTCAGCCAAAATAATTATTGTCATGACATTCGCTTTCTTTCCACCTTCCACCTCTACACACCTGTATCCAGATAGGAGGGATGGATGCGCACATCAACAAAACAAATACACATCATTCAACACAGTTGACTTCGTATATTACAATGTAAGGTATCGGTATCCACTGTCTGCTTCGGGTGAAAATTGATATCCATAAATTGATGAAAAGTAATTCATGTTTCCTTGAATCTCTTATCATTGTTTGTCCACTTTTTGTGAGTTCTGTGTGTTTCTTTGTCCCCTGTTGACGATTCAGTGAATAAAAGTCAAACGCAAAACCTGAGATCAGATTCCAAAAGTCAAAATCAAAACCCAAATTTCATCACAAGAAAATAAAATAGGACAGACAGACGGAGACAATAACGCAGCTTCATAGAAACACAAAGGTCAACTTTATCTAATGCACAATCTCCGTAGTCAAGTTCAAATACGGAATGCATTATATGTGACGCTTTAATAGCCATTCTCTGTAAGGACCAAAATAGTTCGGCACGGCATGTCATGGATTTTGATGATTTTCGGTATAATGGGTATATTTTGAGTACTGACCATGAAAATAACACTTTTCATCCAATATGACCTCTGGTTGCCATGGTAACGAGGTCATTCTATTTATAGCACTTTTGGGACCATGAAATAAGCCAGCTCCGGAGACTTCGTTGCCATGGATACCACTGTAACAGCTTGTTCATCTTTATATAATCTATTCTTCCTTACTTCCATTCTTACTTAGTACACTTAGTTATGTGATATTTATTATAGGAAGCTTATTGTATTAAGCCAAACTAAGTCAAAATGAAGCGAAAAATAGAGGTGAAAATAAGGGCCAATTTAGTGTGTTTTTGACCATTTTCAATCTTAAATATCACAAAAGGCACCAATAGGAGACTAGTGATTTTCATCAATGGAAATGTATGTTTATTGACAAATAAAATGAACGAAAAATTGGAGTGGGTATTTAAGAGTTTTACCTAAATTCTGTCGTCAAAGACCGTTGCCATGGCAACATTAGACCTTTTTGCTTGTTTCATATTATCTTTGAAATTGATTTTATTCCTCTTTAGAGTTACATAAGATTGTCAAAATGTATGGATGTATAGATATGACTTGTATCTTTTACATAAGAACAATTAAAATGTTCAAGGTCATTGGCTTGATGTCCAAGGTCATTTATACTTTGAGACTCAAATTTTGCATAAAATATTGATTTTTTTAATTTTTTGTTACCGATTTTAGTGATTTTTTTATTTAAATATTTTCATAGGACATATATATTATGAAAGCACATGAATATAAGAAAGACAAATCTTAGAATTTATTGAATTGTAGCTATTCAATAGGAAAATATTTTTCCGTCAAAAAACAAGAAAAATACAGATTTTGTCCCTTTTTTATCAACATACTCACCAAGAATTAAGATATTCGAAGATGTGAAGAAACGTAATCAATAATTCTAAGAAATAAGTGATACATTTATCATTTTATGGCAAATAACTGTTAAGTTCAATATTTCAAGGTTTCTAAAATATTGACACCTTCATTTTATGAAAAATCAGGATTTTTCGTCAAATCTGGTCACTTAAAGTTTAATGACCTTGAAAATTCAGCGGGTGACCTTGAAATATTTTCAAGGTCATTTTTGTATCTAAACGCCTTTGATAGATGTATACATGAACTTCTGTTCCAATATCATGCGTAGATAGTTTGATAGAGGTTGTGTTTAAATTCATCGCATTGAAACCTTTCAGCCAATTGTTGCCATAGCAACTAAATTTGATGCTGCTTTGCATATAAAAGGACAAATTAGCCCAATTAATTTTTGATATTCATGTAGAGTTCAAAGATGATACTAATTGGATAACTACAATTTGGACTTCAAAAATTGGTGCTTTTATGAAATTTTCAACCTTGTAAAACAGTAAAAACATGCAAAAAAAGGGTCTTTCAGTACCCAAAACAAAGCCTTTTGATACCCTGTTTCGGCCCAATTTTTCATCTTGTATACATAAGGCATCCGAGATTAATGTAAAAAACTTTACAAATATGCGTAATAATAAGGATTAAAAGAAAATAATCAAAGCAATTTAAGATTTAACATGTACCTGTTTCCATGGTAACGAAGCCCACAGATATGCCTTGTCATATAGATTTTCCCGATTTTAGAAACTTTAGACACAGTTACCATGGCAACGACAACCTTTTTGAAAAAACGGGGGTTGATTTACATACTAGTACTTCATATTGAACATCCATACCAAAAATCTCAAAAATCCATGACATGCCGTGCCAAAATGTTTTGAAATTCTTTGGTTCTTACAGAGAGTTGCTGTTAAATGTTTGTCTTTGTGCATTATCTATTGATCGAATTTATGCGGGTATTTGTTGCTGTTTTCAGTACAAAATGGCCTTGCTGGATATCTTTTCAGTATCCTTCAATCGCAATTTGATAACGAGGCTATAACCCGAAGATATTAGATTCACTGTTATCATGCGATTTACCTTAGCCTACATTTTTGTAGTTTAGTTGTTTATTTAAGCGATGTCATCAACAATAAAATCGTGTTTTGATTTTCATGAAAACTGTTCGATTTAATTCATTGATTTCCTTCCTGTATAGTGTTGTACTCAATATTTCTATGAATACTGATTATTTAAGTGGGTTGTTTTGGTTTTATCAGGCTGTGTTTTTAGAGACTAGATATTTACGCTCGGACGTCACCTTCTGATGTATATTTGTTCCGCTGATTCCACAGCAATATAAGATTTACCTTAGGATATCTCATTTTATTCCTCTAAATTTCAAGTATCCTCGTCACTAACAGATTTGGCCTTAGCAGGCTCTTTTGAGTACATTGACTTATCAAATAGTTATAATAATGAAGAAATTATCATACTGTAAAATTCCCATAATTTTTCAACAACATTCTACTTTTTTTACTTTGACGATTTCCAGAGACGATGTCACACCAGATGCATGTACAACGATGAACCTAGATCTAAATTAAACTATCAGGGAAGTTGTGACATTGGCATTTTTATATTATGTATTTTTTTTTTTTTTTTTACTTTTTATCCCATTTATCCCGATTTCTGCTCGATAGGGTAAACAATTTGTTCAAGCGGACAACAATCACAATTATTTTCATGGTCAAATGACAAACTGTCGTCCTCGCAAATAAATCCCACAATCAAATAGGTAATAAAACAGTTATTTCATGGCGTCTTTTGAAACTATTGTCCCTTGGTAGTGGATAAGACCTGGTAAACAAGGCCATCAGCCTCGGGTAACAGTTTCCCAGGATTTCCTCATTACTTCGGGACAATACTTTGGCTGTTATGCTAAAAGCCATGTATAATAACTGTATAATAGTATCAATGGGGTCAGTGTTCAATTCCATATTATAGTAGTTTAAAAGGATCTGTTTTCAAACACCGTCATTAACATCCTTCAATATATAACAAACGTTAAATAAATACAATTGTCCATTTCCGAGAACTTACTCATATCGCAAATGAAATGCTTCTGAATAAACCCTACACAAAATTTGGAGCCGCTCATTTTGGCAAGAGAAAATTAAAGCTCTGTATTGTAGACGGCGCCAGGAAAATTCACTTTGGCTTTATGTAAACTGTTTCGCATGAAGTACTACTGACGAGGATTCAAATATCCGAAATTCGTGTCTGATACAACAAAATTGGTACTATAGAACATATATTTCAATAATGACAACTTAAATTTCTGGAACAAGCTCAAACTACACGGACTTCTTTTTCGAGACAAGGTCGAACCTACTCGACCAGGTATATTAAAATTTGTGATTGACTTACTTTGTCCCTGCATATAGATGTCTGGACGGTACAATAAAATGATTAATCCCTATTTTATCACGTTTACCTTCGTTCGTTTAACTTCGATAGAAATTTAAGATTAAAACCATGCAAAATCATCAAATTTTATCTTCATTGCTTTGATATTTTCTGTTCGGCCAAAGTGACGTTTGTTCCCTAGCAAACAGAGGATGATTATTCTTCCCTCATGTTTGATCTTACTTCCATTTGGGATTCACATTTGCACCTTTAAATAGTGTTCTTCTTCATAGGTTTTTTTTTTGTTTTGCGTTTGACTGATTATTTGTTGGAATAGACATACTATGTATTCACGTAATACTTCATAGCATCTTGCGAAATTCGTGTAGCAGAGCCACAAAATGATTAACAACACAAGAAGATTGAATTTCCGAATAACAGAATTTTAACATCATTTAATGAAACAGCAAGCATAGTATAAAAATCGCGTTCTACGACAAATAAGCAGCCTCTAGCACATGCAAAAATAAAATCCTATTCAATCGAATTAAGAGAAGAGACAATGCAATGACAATGTACAATTTCATGTATATATTTCAATTGGAAAAGTCTTTGAATTTTTCACCTCGTTCGTTTCGATTCAGTATGTTGAACTATGTTGTTTAATCTCTGGAGCTTAAAGTTGTTGAAAACGAAACTAAATTTGAGAGTAAATAAACCTGTGTTTGTGAAACACGAATGCCCCTGGTGGCGTCTTTCTTAGTATAAACACCACTTTCTGTTGAGTACGTGAAAGGTCAAAGTCAAGGTGACGAGGTCAAACTTTTTGCTATCAATGAAATGGTCTTCTCACAAGGAATACACATGTGAAATAAGAAAAACCCTATCACTTACTATTCAAAAGTTATGCCCAATGTTAAAGTTTTTGAAAAGTAGGTTAAAGCTCAAGGTCACGAGGACAAAACTTTTGGTATCAATTGAAAGGTCTTGTCACAAGGAATGCACATGTGAAATATGAAAGCCCTATCACTTACCATTCAAAAGTTATGCACAATGTTAAAGTTTTTGAAAAGTAGGTCAAAGGTCAAGGTCAAAAGGTCAAAATTTTGGTATCAATGGAAAGGTCTTGTCACAAGGAATGCACATGTGAAATATGAAAGCCCTATCACTTACCATTCAAAAGTTATGCCCAATGTTAAAGTTTTTGAAAAGTAGGTCAAAGGTCAAGGTCAAGAGGTCAAAATTTTGGTATCAATGGAAAGGTCTTGTCACAAGGAATGCACATGTGAAATATGAAAGCCCTATCACTTACCATTCAAAAGTTATGCCCAATGTTAAAGTTTTTGAAAAGTAGGTTAAAGCTCAAGGTCACGAGGACAAAACTTTTGGTATCAATTGAAAGGTCTCGTCACAAGGAATGCACATGTGAAATATGAAAGCCCTATCACTTACCATTCAAAAGTTATGCCCAATGTTAAAGTTTTTGAAAAGTAGGTCAAAGGTCAAGGTCAAGAGGTCAAAATTTTGGTATCAATGGAAAGGTCTTGTCACAAGGAATACACATGTGAAATATGAAAGCCCTATCATTTACCATTCAAAAGTTATGCCTAATGTTAAAGTTTTTAGTTCGGACAAACAGACAGACAGACGGACAGGCCAAAAACTATATGCCTCCGAATCTGTGATTCCGGGGGCATAATAAAAATAATATTTAAATTGGAATTGGAATGGACATATGTGCTCAGTTCTCGTTGAATATACGTTTTTTTTTTGTTCGAAAATAAATTCTCAAGGCATCTTACGAAATTCTCTCTTGCATCAGAGCCAGGAAATGATTCATAACATTTACAGCTATTCAGGATTACCTTGGCGCTCTAGGGAAATGGAAATCAAAGAAACAACCGACAGCAGCCTCCTATTTAGACATACTACTATCAATGACAATTCATTTGAACACTTCTCTTTGTGACAAATACGACGATTTTAATTTCACCATCACAAACCTCCCTTCATGTGAAGCAACATTCCTTTTTCGCTTGCCTATGGCGTATTCATTTCACAACTAATGCGCTATGCAAGAACATGTTCTAAGTACGGACATTTCATGTTGAGGACAAAGAGTCTCGCCTTTAAGCTGCTTGTTCAAGGTTATTTAAGGTAACGGCTTAAATTGTCACTGAGGAAGTTCTTTGATCGCTACAAAGAGCATATTGCACATTTCGAAATTTGCTTATCAAGGATGATTAATGGCATTCTTGAGTGCGACCTTTCCATTGGATCATTGGACCGTTTTAATTTACTCATTTGGACAATACTGGATTTGACACGTTTCATTTTGGTACTCGCGGCAGGTATTGCATGCAGTCAGAGGACACTCACTCCTCCCGGGTACTTGATACTGCCTCCATTAGGGGTTTGGCGATTGTCTTGTTAATGGAGAATTACACAATTATGCCATATTCACTCCTGACATAACATTGGTACTTCTTCTCTGTTTTTTTTGTAATTCTGTATTTTTAAAAAAAATTAAATACAAATCCATAAAATCATAGGTGACTGTTCCTAGAACTTTGTGGAATGGTCATTGAATCAGATTTTGGAGATGTTGAGTCCGACGAATAATACATGTTAGTTAGTTGTGTACGGATAAATTGAATATTCCTTCTATTTACAATGAAAGCAAGGAAAATAAACAAACCTTGCAAGGAATTGACGATTGTGGCAAAAAATGAAAACGCAGTTAGTGGCAAGAAAGAATCAATTATTTGCAAAAGCCATGAAAATCCGGTCACTGAACTTAATCGTAAGTAGATTTTCAGTTCATTTCGATCTCTCACATTTCCCTCAGGGCTAGGTGTATTATGAATAGCTCTTATGGAAAGTGAAAAGAAAATCAAGTTTGAAATGCACATAAAAGCCACTGGAAAGATAAATACTGCCATACGAGAGAAGATATTTTCAATAAAGCATTTTGAGCCACCGTATCCAAGAGCAGAATAAGTATTGGAGATCCTCGATATTAAAATATTGAACAGTACAAAACCTAGAGGAACCCCAAAAACATAGACCGAGTATTTAAAAAGTGTTTTATCAAATTTTCGGTTGCTGGTGTTCCCCCTTGGTTTAGTCCTAGTGAAGGTTCTGAAGAGATGGAAATTACATGCGTGCATACTTGTAAAAACACAAAGCCAAGAAAAGTGTAGTAATATTCCAACAATAACACAGCCACTTGGCCTGTCTACTACAACGGAACTAAGTAACATTAACGAGAGAGTGGTCAAAAGAGATGACATCATTATAATGAGCAATTTACCAGGTGTTGTTTGTAGAAATGGAAATAAGCAGTACACAAATAGACTAGGTACTAGACATGCAATGGACACAATTGTGCATACTAAAGAAACAATCCAGAGATTCTTTAATTTATCATTGGAACCTATGGAAGCTATGCTAGAGGAAAAATATCCTAGCTCATTGAGATAATCAACACAGATTCTGTAATTCCCATCCGGTGTTACAATGAACTGTTCAAAAGATACACTAGCGCTTTTCCATGCAAGAGATAGACCTGAATTATTCCCTGTAATGTTGAGTTCGTCCATACTGAACTCGATTTGACGGCAAATTAGTGCTTCTGTTATCCGGGCTGTGAAGTAGGCCGAAACGTCTTGAGGTGGAGAATCATTTAATTCACCATTACTATATTCTAATCCAGCGTCCAATGGAAAGGTATAGCCACTACCGGTGTCTTCACATGGCGAAAGCTGTATTTTAGACATATTATAATAGCCGTAAGTCTGTATTGTTGATTTCCTGAAATTCAGTAGTGACATTTCCAAATCGAGTCGTGGTACACTTGACTCCACAAAGAAATGCATTCGGATGAACAAAGAGAAGTAATTAAATACCATACTGCTGTTCAAAACAGTATACGATATATCTTCAAGATAAGATTTCCCAACATTCAATGTTGATCTTAATTCCCTTTTCAATATCAACATCACTGGTGTCATGTTTTGAGTATATTGATTATCGTGGTACACCACTGCCTTTAGACCCATGGAGTATCTAAGACTATGTGTGATCTCCAGTAAAGGTATACAACTGTTCGTCCTTAAAACCTTCCCGCTGAAACAGGTGATGTTCCTACACATGTCCTGAAAAAAAAAGATAATTTTAGTTTTCAAAACAGTTGGATTTTTAATTGAAAATAAAAGTGATCGGCGGGGGCAAAAAAACTTCTTTATATTTGGGTGAAAATTGTATTCATTAGAATCTTGATCATTGATTGTTAATAACTCAGAATATTAGTCCCTTACCGGCTCGCCGGAGGTGACTTATAGTTTCCACACCGTTTGTCTGTCCGTCTATCTGTCTGTCTGTTACACTTTAGTTTTCCAGACGTTGTTGCAGATATCGATCTCATTTTTAGTATGTGAATTTATCTCAATGTGATACAGATCAAGTTCGAGTTTGGTTCCGATTGACCTATTTTTATAAGAGTTATGGCCCTTGGACTTAGCAAATCTCATGAAATTCTCAGTTTTCCAGACTTTTTTCGCTGTCGTTGCAGATATTGATCTCATTTTTGGTATGTGAGTTTATCTCAATGTGATACAGATCAAGTTCGAGTTTGGTTCCGATTGACCCATTTTTAAAAAAGTTATGGCCCCTGGACTTAGCAACTTTCATGAAATTCTCAGTTTTCCGGACTTTTCTCGGCTGTTGTTGTAGATATTGAAATAATTTTTTATACGTTATTACATCTTAGTGTGATACAGATCAAGTTCGAGTTTGGTTCCTATATACCTATTTTTACAAGAGTGTTGGCCCCTGGACTTAGCAAATTTTATGAAATTCTCTGTTTTCCGGACTTTTTTTCCATGGTATTGCAGATATTGAAATCATTTTTGGTATGTGCATATACATGTATCTTAGTGTGATACAAATCAAGTTCGTGTTTAAATTTTATTGACCCATTTCTACAGGAGTTATGGCCCCTGCACTTAGCAAATTTCATGAACTTCTCAGTTTCCAGTCTTTTCATGCCTGTTCTTGTAGATACATTATAGTCTAGCTGATAAAGAATAAGTTGAAGATGGATTTGATTTATTTGTTCTTACAAAAGATATTGCCTCATAGCAAATTTCATTAAATTTTCCTGTTTTCTAGACCTTTTTTCTAAAACACATATTGAACTTATTTCGATGTTGGATTTATCTTTAGGTGTAAGTACAGGTCAAGGCAGAGTTGAAGGACATGGATAAATGCCGGTAGGGGACTTATATCGCTTGCGATTCGTAAAATTTTTACATTTTCATGTTTTCTGCAACTTAACCTTAACTTAGCGGTTGCGGCTAGCCAACAGGGGATGCTTACTCCTCCCGGGCACCTGGTCCCACCTCTTGCTTTCTAGGGGTCCGTCGATGTTTAATTTTGTGCTCTATTGTGAGTGCTGTTGAGAATATCGTCAGAATCTTCTTTAACTGATTTGTGTCACACTTATGCCCTTTGCCGTGTGGAGCTCGTAAAAAAGTTCCCCGCGAGGGGTTTGACAGTAAGTGTTTTGAATACACTTCCCTATCGCCATAGCACTTTCTATATAGACATAACGTCAGACAGTGCATGAATTTTATATATTTTCATTTCCATGCTTTATTAACATCGACGGCGGGTGCGGCTAGCCAACAGGGGATGCTTACTCCTCCCGGGCACCTGTGGTGTTAAGATTATCGTCAGGATCTTCTTTAACTCATTTGAGTCTGACCAGCTTAAACCAATTTTATCAGACATTGAACGAATACACCAGAAAGGATGGTTCAAAGTCTTTTAAATATCTAAATCAAGTTATTTATATATCCAGATAAACTTCGAAGAAGTACCCATCAATTATTCAGTCTAAAAGTCGAGAAGGTAAGGCAAATTCAGTAGAATTTCCATAGAAACATTATGAACCCTGGAATAAACAATATACCAAAGTGACACCAGGTGCCTAGGACAATCAGCGTCTCCTGTTGCCATGCGACATTTCAGTATTACTACCGCAAACGCTATTCCTCCGTTCACACTTGCAGTCAATTTTTTTTAATTCATAAATCCTCATAAAAAGTATAAATAACGACTAGATTTATGGGACTATCTGGGGTTGATGAAACGCAGATAAGATTTATCATGTCCAGATGAGTATCAATTTTAAGCGTTTTCAGTTGAAAACGATTTTTCAACTTCGTTGCATTTTCATTTATACTGATCTAGCTTTTGATGTGATTGATAATGATAAAGAATCAGATTGTGAAATAATGAATTTGATAGTATAAATACCAGGTTCTGTTCTCAATCATTGTCAAGATAAGCTTTTGATGTAAAAATAATGAAAACAAATTATTGGCAGACGTTTAATCATTTGGAGAAAAACTTAAAAAATATTTCAGTAAAGCGCCTTTCAACCATCCATTTACTCATTTAAATTCTTAATTGTTTTGACGGAATTTTCTTATTCTATTTTCTTCAATCATTAAAAGTTTGGCACAAAGTCAGAATCATATTAATAATAACGTGTTTGGTGTTTCATATCGGTTGAGGTTCAAAATTATGATTCAAAGATCATGCATAACAAAGTAATAACGTGTTTTTTAAACAAAACAAACTAGAACTGCCCTAAAGTGGACGAATTATACCCCCTGCGGGACATTTTTCCCTAAACGGATTCATTTTTTGACATGACTTAGAAAGCTCTGGTCATGAGGAATCTATATGTGAAATGTTAATGCCTTATCCCTTATAGTTTTAAAGTAGGTCAAAGTTCAAGGTCTCTAGGTCAAAAGCCATGGTATCAAATGCAAGCTCTGGTCATGAGGAATCTATATGTGAAATATCAAATCCCTAGCCCTTATAGTTAAAAAGTAGGTGAAAGGTCAATATCAAGGTCACTTGGTCAAAAGTAATGATATCAAATGAAAGCTTTCATCATGAAGAATCTATATGTGAAATATCAAATCCCTATCCCTTGAAGTTAAAAAGAAGGTCAAAGGTCAAGACCAAGGTCACCAGGTCAAACTTCATGATATATAATGAAAGCTCGCATAATAAGGAAGCTATGTGTGAAATATCAAAGCCCTGTCCCTTATAGTTTAAAGGTAGGTCAAAGGTCAAGGTCACTAAGTCAAACGTCATAATATATAATGAAAGCACGCATCATGAGGAAGCTATGTGTGAAATATCAATGCCCTATCCCTTATAGTTTTAAAGTAGGGCAAAAGTCAACATCACACGGTCAAATGTCTTGGAGTAAAACTTGTTATGATGAATATCTGTATGAAATATGAAAGCCTTATCACTTGTACTTAAAGAGATATTCACTTTAAGAACATCTTAACCAAAATATTACAATAAAGTCAAAGTTCAAAGTCAAGGTCGCTAGGTCAAATATCCTGGTATCGAAATGTAGCACCTGTTATGGTGAGTAACTGAGTAAAAAAGGAAAGCTTTATCACTTATACTTGAAGAGATACTAAAATGAAAAAAAAATTAATACTAGAATAAAAGAAATACTTGAAGAGAAACCAAAATAATACTGCAAGGTCAAACTTCAAAGTCAAAATCACTAGGTTAAATGCCTTGGTATGTAGTACTTGCTATGGTGAATGTATGTATGAAATATTAAAGACCTATCATTTATATGTGAAAAAATATATGCTTTAAGATCTTCTTAACCAAAATGTAACTATAAGGTCGAAGGTCAAGGTAACTAGCTCATATGTCTTGGTATCAAAACGTAGTACTTATTATTGTGAATGCATGTATAAAATATGAAAGCCCCATCATTAATACTTGAAGAGTTATCTGCTTAAGAACTTCTTAACCGGACGGACAGCCGGACGGACGGACCGGGTGTTTCCTATTCAACCCCAAACGTTGTTTGCGAGGGGTATAAAAAGCAAATATAACTGGAATATAGTAGAGACCCAACTACCTATATAAATGGGAATATTTATAATTCCGTTACGAATTGGAATATTATACAATTGTATACTTTTACCTCTTTAAATACAATGGTTTAGCTTCCCGAGAATACAATATTCACCGAGCCCAAAACGCCGAGGTGAACATCCCTTTCGAGGAGAGCTAAACCATCGAATTTACAGAGGTATAAGTAACTTAATTCTTTCATTACATGAAGTTTCAAAATCATCTATACAAATTATTCAAACATTACTTCCATGCCATAAAACGCCGGTATGATCTATTTTAGCGCATAGAATGAGGTTGGAATCTTACATCTACCTTGGATGACGTCTCCTAGACCGGTAGCGGCGCTACCGTTCTACTTTTAGCAAATGGAGAGCTGTTGGAACCTTATTTCTACCCGGGATGACGTCATCCTAAGTAGACGTTATGTCTACGTTATTTATGAGCGTTTCATCGAGCGGCCGTTTTAGCCAATCAAAAAAGGGGAACATTCCCATTAATGTAATAATTGGAATCATTCATTCTTTAAAATGTTATTTACTATAATGATTTATGATTAATGATTATATAATTTGAAACACATTATATTGTGAAAGAAATCTTACCATGTTTCCATCATACACTTGGTCTCTGTCACATCGATCACTCGGTGTGGACTGCCCTGATACAAGATTGTCTTGTGATAGTGAAAACATGTTTCGCAAAAGGGGATACCAGGTCTTTCCTGTGATACGTTCGTAATCAATTGTAAGCGTTGGTAAATATGGTTGTCCGATTACTCCAACGTACAAATTGTTGCAGATTAAGCATTGGTAGTTTTTAAAAGGATAGTAGTAATATACGAGTGGAAGATCTGTGCAGTAAGTCGAGTCGTTTCCCGAGCTGCAGTTCTCTATTAAAGGTATCTTGAAATCAAAAGCAGGTTTACACAAAGCACAGAAAACATTTGGGAATTCTGAAATTTTATTCTTGAAATGGTTCTGAAGATGCTCCTCATATTGCTCAGGAACGTTGAATCCAAAATAAGGAGCGAAAAACGTTCTCTGGGTTACCAGATTATTGCACGCCCAATCTACCTCTGGGTCAGTGAAAGTCCAATTATATACGTCTTCACATGGTCGTTTGATCTGATTTGTTTCCGTTCTGCAATATGACGAAGTATCAATTGAATTCTTGTATTCTATTTTACATCGTACATGCCGGGCTAACTCCACTAAATCACCAGCTATGAGGACGTGACTGAAGTCAAGGTAGGCTGGGCATACCAAATAAAGGTCCCAAATGTCGAAGTGTTTCTGTTCGTCTTCAAGTAGTTCAATATAAGATTTTATAATATCATCTTTTTCTATTATTTTTGAAGGGTATTTCGATGATGGATATGCAGAATCGTTCATCTGTCTGAGGTAGTATTTACTCTCTAAATTACAAAGAATGCAATAAAAGTTGTTATATGAAACATCATTCTCATCAGTCAGGGGAACACTTGAGAAAATACCACCAATTTTTGACCTAGAAGAGCATCTGTCGCGAAAAATAGCATGTGTGTTTTCCTGGAAACATCCATTTATAACGAGATATCCTTTGCTATTACGTCGGAAATATATGTCCTTTGAAAGTTCAAATTCATCACGGCACGCGGTTGGCAGTTCTATTAATAAATCGTCACAACATCCGTAACGTTTCATCAAACAGGCTAAGTCACATGAACATTCCCTTGAGAACCCCTCGGGGAGGAGAGATCGTCTTGCTGGACAAGCATTTACTGATGAAATTCTCAGGGCTGCCATTTGTGTTAATAAATTCGTCATATTCATTAAAGTTCCGTTAGTCAATCTAAAATTTGTTTTAGAAAAAGGCTGCGTTGAAAGTTGTGCTAAAGTTTTATCCACATGAATGTCTTCATTGCATTCAAATTCAAAATACTCAATGCTAAAGTTTACTATGGAAAGAGTGTATTCAAACCGAAATTCTGTGTTGTTCAACACATGCTCTTCAATGTCCCCATCCACATCAACAAAATATTGAGAGCTGTTGTTTCCTCTATTGCAAAGATAGCAAAACACATTTTTGAATGGTGTGGTTCCACTACTTTGAGGCAAATCCCGACACGCGCGCTCTAATCCCTCGTCATATACCTTCCATTGTCCGGTAATGTTACAAGCCCTAACAATATCTGTAATGTATCTATGTCCAGATGGATTACACAGGTAACAAAAGACATTCTTAAAAATTCTGAATTTACCTTTGAAAAATGACTCGCAAGCTTTTTTGATGTCATAATCTAAATGTTCCCATTCTTTTGTCCTATTACACGAGGTAAACAAAGTGTTACTCTCACTGACATCAAAGCAGTTTTCTTCCTTTTCGGCATCATGAATATCATCAGGTCTGTAGTATTGTAAAATGCACTTTTTGCTGTGCGCCATGTCTATCATTTCATCAATAGTTGAAAGAAAGTTGAAATCTACAAAATGAGTGCAATTTATGTCCAAGAACCATGAAGAATAGTTTGTGACTCCATTGCACTCGGCGCAGTATTTGTTGTAAAAGGTAAGAAGTACATCTCCCCTTGCCGACACTGGAGGATTTGTGAGACGAGACTTCGTGTCTTTCAACTTCAAGCACTTGTCCATCAGTTCTTGATCACTTGTTTCTTTACATCCTGTCACCATCAATGCAGAGGACTGTTCAGTATGGTGCCTGTCCATCCTTGCATTAATAATTGTACGGTTTACACACTTCAGCTCTGGAAAAGCAAAAAACATATCAGGACAACAATCTCCTCTCGTGATGCATTCAGTGTCACAGAAACATTCTGGACAAACCTTCAAATGTTTATATGAGTAGTTAGGCAATATGTCCATTTTGTGAGTTATGTTTCCTCCATAACAAAAATAATCTGGTCCGCAAAGTAAGTAATACTCTTTCATTATTGCACTGTAATTAAGTTTATATCCTTGGTAAATATTAATCAAACAAAACAAAAAACCACTAAGAGCTACAAGTAAATATCGAGATTTTATCCCCATGTCGGATGTTTAGTACAAATTATGACCAAAATGATTATTGTAAAGATGAGACATATTAGTAAAGGTTAAAGTGTGCTTTTTTTCCTGTCTGAGTTAATAACTCTAAATTTGCTGTAATCAATCTTTAGTATCGTGTGGAAAACGAGGACTGCGATAGGATATGAAACAGGATAATCATTATTGTCAAGTGTTACAGGGAAAATTATCAAAATAAGTCAGACAGAAAACGTACTGTGTTTTTGTCAGTTTTTCAATTTGATGTACCCGTTTCCATTTTAATTCTATTTCTTTCTTTTTTCATAATTTATATTGTTTTTCTTCTTTATTTTATTCTGTCAATTCTAATTCATTTTATTCAAAATTTTCATTATCCGGGGGCTTTAATTTTGTTTACATGAAGTTATCACTACGCAAAACTAGAACGACATTTGGTCAGTGTTTTTGTACCCCGCTTTCGCGTGACCTCATTTGGTCAGTGTTTTTGTACCCTGCTTTGGCGTGACCTTATTTGAAATAGCTTTAATATTGGGCATAATGCTATTAAATTTGAAAACGTTTAACATTTGAATGGTGAGAGATAGGGCTTTCATATTTCACATGTACATTTTTGGTGACAAGACCTTTCCGTTCGTTTAACAAAATTGACCTTGTGACATTGACCTTGGAATTTGACCTATTTTTGAATAACTTGAATGGTTAGCGATAGGGCTTCCACATCTTACAAGTGTATCTCCAGTGACAAGACATTTTCATTGATACAAAAATTTTAGAACTTGACCTTGGACTTTGGTTCTTTTTTAAAACTAAACATATGAATGTCAATAGGGTTTTAACATTTAATATGTGTATTCCCTATGATAAGACCTTTCTGTTAAAAATTGATATTAACCTTGTTACCTTGACCTCTGAGGTTAAACTACCTTTAAAAACTTGACCATCACTTTTGTATTGCTATTGATAGGACTATTATATTTCGCATGTGAATTCCTTGTCACAAGACATTTCCCTTTGTTTGAAAAATGTTTGACCTTGTGACCTTGACATTGGAGTTAAACCTATTCTAAATTTTAGAATTTTGATTAAACATGAGATATATTATAAACACTTACCACAGGGGTGGAGTCTACAAGCATACTTTAAAGACAAACATCCAAAAGCGTGGGACCAGCATTCCTTATTTTTTTATATTTATTTCATTTTTCTTTTGAAACATTTACAATAACAAAGCAACACATCGAATCCACTCACACACTCATCCATATTTCAAAAAAGCACAATAGCATATGTATTGGTACATGTATGATAAATTGAGTGGAAGAAGAGTTATAATGCTCAAATCAAGTCATGTTTAAAAAATGATTATTTCTATTAAATTCACATTTTCTTGAATTTGGTGATTTACTGTTTGGATATTTACTTATAAATGTGCTTTTCAACTCCTTTTGAAATAGTACGAAATACGTATGAATTAAATAGTCCATGGTAACTTTACGCAAATTACATTTGCATAGAATGTTATTTAGATATCGCTCTTTCGTTTTTATGTAGATGCATATCTAGAAATCAATAATGAGCAAATGTTACTGTAACCTTTTCCATCAAATCAGATCTGAAGTGATAATTACATTCGTTGTCATCAAATTATTTTAGCTGGGGCGTATAGCATTTAATATAGATAAGCTCGCTTTTACGAGCAAATGTGTTTGTACTGTAAGTATGTGCAAATACAGTTAACACAAATCGTGTCGTGCTCCCGATTTGGTTTCAGTAGTAGACATTGTTAATTTTATCCATTGCCAACTTCTAGGTCTTCTCCAGAATCACTGAAAAGATTTATCATATTTATATTTTTTGCTATTTCGGAAACTAGCTATTTCACCTATAAATATCATCGAAATTAAAGGAGTTTAACATCTTAGCACAATCCCTCCAATGCTATTTTGAACATAGATTTTATTTTGATATGCTTTGAAATCGACCCTACAGGAAATGTGGAGCCGCGCACTCTCTGTAATGTACAAATCTAAATTCAAAAAATTAAAGAGGGCGCTACTGAAATAGTTTTTGGTGGCTCCGCGTGAAGCATTACTGATGAGAGTTTAATATTCGAAACACGTGTCTGGTGCATGGAAATTGCTTTCAAATTGGAATCTTCTTCAAGAAGGTATAGAGTTGAAACCCTTCGACATTATTTGATCAAACATATTACAAATAAAATGATAAAGTACTACACAACTTTCATTGACGTTTGCAATGTTAAGTCAACAACAGTGGCGGATGGTGGGTGTACGCTCTTCGAAGAAATTCCTTCTTTCGAACAGACACTTTTTTCTCAACAGAGCCAAAGGCTCAACGTGAGCTATTGTCATACCGGATCGTCCGCCGTCCGTCGTCGTCCGTCCGTTCGTGAACTTTTCACATTTTCAACTTCTCTGAAACCGCTTGGTGAATTTTGATGAAACTTGGTATGCCTGGAGTACTAAAGGTCCTCTTCAGAATTTGTTCATTTCGGTCCGATCCCTTCAGGGATGGATCCAGGGTTGGGTCAAATAGGTCCAAGAGGATACCCCTCTTAAAAATCTTCTTCATCACTGCTGCATGGATTGAAAAACTAATGGTATCTGAGTGATCAGTAAGTATGTATTAACCAAGTTTGATCATTTCATGACAATCCGTTTGCTAATTTTTGACGCAATAAGTTGAGGTATCTTCTATTCTTTTCTCTCTTTGCTAAATTTGCTGCCCAAATTTAGTTCATTTAAGCCATAATAAACTAGAGGATAGCTTATGTGACAGAATTTTGCTCAACTTTTAAAAATAATTTTTTAACTGCAAAAAGGGAAGGGAGGGAGGATGGTCATTCTTTACATTTCCACTTTCGCCCTGAAATTGCTCATGTACTTTTTGATATTCATTGTAAGAAATGTAACCGTGAAACAATTGTGTCGTAATATCAACTTTTGGATTTTCAATATAGTTTTAAAGTGTATAATTATATAGGTGTTCATATCAGGTAAATCTTGTTTGGTGATGATGACAGTCATTTAATGAATGAAATAAGTAATTAATACACTTCTTAACATTAACTCTTTTAAACGATTTAACTGCTCCACCTGCAACAAGAAATAAGTGTTTAAGTTATAATAATACGGTAGTGTTCCAACTGTATACCTTCTTCAAAAAAAATTCAAACCAATTTTCATACACCAGACACGTGTTTCGAAAATTAAATTATCATCAGTGATGCTTCCAGCAAAAGTGATTTTGCGGAGCCGCCAAAATTCATTTCTTAAAGCTGAACTAAGTCTTTAAAAACCCCCATGACGTAGTAAATTTTTTTAGGGAACGGAAATTGTTAGAAGTGAAACTAACAATCTCCGTCCCCTAGCTAAAAATACACTTGGTCATGTGTTGATTTGAACTTTCCCCCTGATGACGTTTTGCATACTAATGTATCGTGACCCAAAATCCACTACCTCGAGTACTCGAGCGGTATATAAAGAAGCCTGGACGTGTGGACATTGTCATTTGTATGAGATGTCGTCTACCTGTAAAGATGAGTTCAGAAATTAGTAAATTGCATAGAAAATCCGGTACATGTTTCACATATACAGCACCTCCAAAAGAAATTATGGCGTATGCATAATAATATATACAAGTACTATGTTTAAAAATCAAAATTAAGGTACAAATTGGAAAAGTTTGGGGGGGGGGATTTGCTACAAGTAAATCATCATGAAATGTAGTAAATAACAAATGATTATTTACAAAGATAACATGATCACAAACTTATCACAATGCATATGCATGTAGGGAACTCAATGTTTCAAAATTTGGACAGATCAAGAGGGTTTGGGGTTCGGGGGGGGGGGGGTGATCGAATGGTAGCCCAAAATCAAGGCGTTGAAATAAAATATATGAAGCGAAATATTATTTGCTTGTAATTTACAGAATAGATTCGGACGAAAAAAAAGATCTGGGAAAAAGAAGCGTTGTGAGTGGGGGTTGGGGGGGGGGGGGGAGGTGCGCGTTACAGGGAGGAAGTAATGCATACTCCAAATGTAATTCAAAATTACACTTTTTTACATACTGAAATGCTTCTTAGCTATGTCTGCCTATAAAAAATTCATTTTCAGTATAGCTGTATCTTACACAATTACACAAATACACTTAGTGACCCACATTATATATTTACATTGTACCTTTTTACTAAACGTCTGAAATACAAAAATTTCCTAATTTCAAAATTTAATTTTAACAAGTCCATTGTCTCAATCTTCTAGAATTATATCAGAATAAAAAACTGCACATTGCATGGTTTTACTTACATGTTGATCAAGCAAATACAATCCTATATTACAAATGATCGGTACACATGTTACCATTTTACACGCATGTGAAAATACTGCGTGTTCGATTAGAGCTTTAGTAATACTTGTCTTGTAAATAATACATGTAAGTAAGATCACAATTTCGTTATCCTAATGTTCTATGTTTGGAACAAAATCAGGAGTGATACATCTAAATCAAAATGGCTCGTATTTTGATGAATTAAAGCGATCTATACATTTCCAGAGGGGGGGGGGGGCTGTTTCCAAGTCGTCGCTGTCAGTGTAGGGGTGGGGTGTCCCCATATGGACATATATATGGTTATTAGTAAAATTCAACTTGAAAACGGAAAAAAAACCAAGCAATTTTGGACAAATCACAAGAATGAGGGGGAGGGCCCCCATAGTTTGTGGGATTTGAAAGTTTTTTCTGAAAGTATAAAGGCCCTACTCAAGAATGAATTTGATTTACATGTACACTTTACCAACTCAGGTATTTCGTGGAAATTTTGGGTTAAAAATAACAAATGTTATAAAAATGCTGAAAATTGGAAATGCTTTATTTTATTCATTTTTTTTTTTTTTTTTTTGGAGTCTTTACATACTTTGGACAATTACTCATATCAAAAGTAGTTAATGAATGTTTTCAGTCATCACATTTCAATTTTGCAAATTGAATCAAATTAAGCGATTCCAACTCTGGGGAATCTTGAAGAAATCGGATCTATATGGGGATACCATATTTCCAAAAAAAAAAAAAAAATACAAAATTTCCAAAGATAAGTGCAAATATCAAACTTTAACTTTCAAATTACATTAGTCTACCATATCTTACACATATCTAAAGCTTCTGATGTGAATTTGTCCAAAAGACGGTGAAATTATTGAGTTTTTCCTTTTCAGCGATTTTTGATAAAAATGAATAGTTTTTACCTCCATTTTATTTCTCGTAACAACGAGATTTTTTGTTTTTCGTAACTTCGAAATTTGTTTCTCGTAACTACGATTTTTTTTCTCGTAACTACCACAATTTTTCTCGCAACTTCGAGTTATGACATGGTACGAAATGGCTTCTGTAGGAAATACACGCTCATGGACTAGAATATTTCATACATATTGGGAGTATTTTATTTTTACTTAGAACCAACAACCTTTTTTATCGTAAAGCGATACAAATCCCCTACCGGTATAAATCTGAGACCAATACTGAACTCAATGCATGTGCAGACAAGTACCAGTTCGGTATCTGTAATAGTATCAATAAAGAAAAGACAAGAAATCTGAAACTGTAATGAAAATAACAAAGTCAAAGGGTAATAACTCTATTAAAACTAGGTCAGCTTCAGCAAATATTGAACATGATCTATCACAAACCAAAAACACAGTTCAACATTTGCGATACATGTAACAGTAAAAAAAAGTCTGAATTCTTAAATCTAGGAAAAACTTGAATTTTACTAAGTCTAAGAACAAGAACTCTTGTACAAATAGGTCAATTGAAACTAATTTGAACTTCCTCTGAAGTACACCGACATATATATTCACATACTAGTACCAAAAAGTAGTACAATAGATTCAATAATGAAGAAAAAAAGTTAGAAAAGTTAAAATATTATGAATGTAATATGTACTCTTCGACGTGTAAAAAGGAATCAAGACTAAAACTCTATCTTTATAAATCAAAGATATACTCACATATCAAAACTTATTTCAATATATACAATAAAAGTTTCATAAAATTCGAAAAACTAAGGCACGGTCCATTTGATATTCGGGGGGGGGGGGGGGGGGGGGCTTTGGGTTTTTTTTCGAAAAAAACAATTTTGCTCTGAATTTTGATGGAAAAATTAATTTGCTTATGGTGTGTCAGAAAAAAAATAATCTAGTTTTCACAAGTAGTCTAAATTTGAAGAATTACCTTAAAATTTCGCTAAAAATTCCTGAAAATTTTCCGGCTCGCTTCGTTCGTCACAGTTTTCAATTTATATAAAAAAAATTTTGGCTCGCTTCGCTCGCTGTAGTTTTCTATCAAAACATTAATTTTTAATGGCAAAGATTATATTTGAAAATATCAAAAGAATGCATGTTAATGGGGAAAAAGGGCTTCCTTAGAGGCTTATAAATATACCATGAATATAATTCATTACTATTACATGCAATAGATGCATGTTTTACGATAGAGTCTAATTTCATATACAAGCTTCGAAGGAGAACTTCAGTTTTCCCCCCTAATTTACAATTCGAAATTCGAAAATTTGTCCGGAAAATCCTTTCCTCAGACCTTCTCACAAGATATAAATTTTGTTTACTGAGGATTTTATTGTAAATACTTCTATCTCTCTGTTTATAAGTGAATTCAATTTTTCATAAAAATAAAGTAATATTTTATTAGAGTTTTGAATGAAAATCAAGAATTTCTAACACAAACATTCATTATATATTGCACATCACTTATTATAAAAAAATTCCTTGCTCCAACTTTGCAAGAAAATAATTATTTTGCTCCGGTATAGGGCGAAAAAAATAATCATGCATGCTCCGACAAAAAAATCCAAAGCCCCCCCCCCCCCCCCCCATAATATTAAATGGACCATGCTTACAGACAGACATGCCTCGCTGAGAACGAGACGTTCAGTAGTTTAGGGAACTCATGCATTCGAAAATCATTGATAAAAGGGAAAAAAGGAATAGCTTTTCAAAAATGAAACCATGTGAATGCATGTATAAAAGCTTTGATGAGTTTCAGATGAAATTAATTTTAAATTCCAATTCAAAGTAATTTTACTCTATCTTCCAACATTTCTTCTCCAGAGTAGTGCATATGATGATCGTTCATGGATGATTTAGACCAAACAAAACCCCTCCAACTCGCCACTTTTAATTGGCCGGATTGCAAAGCAAATCCGGTTTATAGATTGACGATGTCCGTCTGTCTGTCTGCCTGTCTGTCCGTCTGTCTGTCTGCCTGTCCGTCTGTCGTCAACATTTTGGTTAAAGTTTCTGGTTGCAGCAAAATCTGAGGAACATTACGCAGTAGAAACTTTATATCATACATGAAGGTTGCCCATTACAAGACCTTTCAATTTATGCCTTAACATTTGACCTAGTGACCTTGACCTGGAGCTTTGACCTAGTCATGGTTATGGTATCGGGAAAGTGTGTAGACTGTAAGGCCACTATGTTCCCCATTCCCTCAACATAAATTTTGGACCCGGCCCTGAAAAGAAAGGGCTATACAGAATTTGATTGGGGGGGGGGGGGGGGGTAGTTATTGAGATGGGGATATTGGGAGGAAACGGATCCAAGACATGGCCCAGGTAGAGTTGTTCGACGAAAAATAGTTTCAACACAAAGGAAACCTATAAACTATTGATAAATAGGATTGTCAAGAATTCTATAAATTGTTTCTTTCCCATTTCCGATGCGAATTCCATCTGTTGCATCCCAAGGTCTCCACGTTCACGCCCCCCCCCCCCCCCCCTTTAACACATCAATGGAAATAATCATACAAACGATCATAAATATAAATTCCAATGGATAGTGAAGCTTATTCAAATATTCGGTAACTAGTATACATGTATATTTTAATTGATATGAATTTATAAAAGCTCATTTTCATTATGCGAATAGTCTAATCGAACACGCGATTTTCACATGTGTCTACACAATGAGGTCATGTTTGTTGAAAATTGTATACCGACCATTGGCCTGTATTGGATTGTATTTTCTAAAAAATCATGTAAGTAAAACACTATAATTATCATGCAGTTTTGTATTCTCGAAATTTAGCTGATTAATTACATTTTCTAAAAGAAATTTTGAAATGAGGAAAATGCAGAGAAATAGCTATGTACTTGCCTTTCACAGTATACAGGTAATATATGTAACAAAATCGTATGTAATGAAAATAGAATATTATATAAGAATTTAACTATCGTATTTTAGCATGTTAATGTATGTACTTTTATTGTGCTTTTTTGCATGACAATGTTTCGATATAACATCCCCCTCCCCCCCCCCCCCCCCCCCCCCCCCCCACATCCACACACACACCGGCATCCCCTTCCCAACTACTCTTCCGTCTAATAAATTGCATGCAATTCTTTGATGTAAACTTTTAGCAGTAAACACTGATCAATATACTATTTCACTTCAGATAATATAAATTTTCAATAACTTAATCGCCCACCGCCCCTTTCCGGCCCAACATGTCTTGGTTGATCATAAACATTGGACTCCCTCTTCATCTACATGTATATTTGATCTCCTTTGCTTGTGATAAATCATTTCAATTTACTTTCATGTCTGTTGGTTTGAATGATATACTTGAATCCAACAACATCCCACCCCACCATTATTTCACATATGTACCAAATTTTGATCAATGTAAACCGTAGCATATAATTTTTTGACATTGTAAATACATGTAACTATGGATATTTTGAATTCATCTTTTTGGTTCGCAATATTTCATATAAAACATATGAAAAAACCTACCCACCCGGTCCCGTCCCCATCCCGTTCTAAAACAACCCCCTTCCACCCATCCCCTTCCACAAGTTCCCAAGATTACGTACCCGTCTTTTAATTATTTCAGTAAAACTGAAGATTTCATGATTACTTTATCCATTTTCTATTTCAATGTATGGTTTTCTATGATATTTTCTAATTTCTGAACTCATCTTTACAGGTAGACGACATCTCATACAAATGACAATGTCCACGCGTCCAGGCTTCTTTATATACCGCTCTAGTACTCGAGGTAGTGGATTTTGGGTCACGATACATTAGTATGCAAAACGTCATCAGGGGGAAAGTTCAAATCAACACATGACCAAGTGTATTTTTAGCTAGGGGACGGAGATTGTTAGTTTCACTTCTAACAATTTCCGTTCCCTAAAAAAATTTACTACGTCATGGGGGTTTTTAAAGACTTAGTTCAGCTTTAAGCGCCCTCTTGTGTTATTTTTTTTTAAAACAAGAAACAGACAGTGCTAGTGGGCGCGAGCTCAAGTTAAATCACCCTAGAATCCGACAAACTTTCTGTTAGGACAAAGGATCAGATTTATGAAATTTGGACAGAGTCCATTCTCCATGGTTTGACATTGTGCATACTACAGATGGGTTAAGTACAAATTGAAATTTTCTTTCTATGACTTATCGATCATATGCCTTAGTACATAGAGGGCGATTGTTGATCTTTTTACAGTTTCGATTCAAAATTACTCCGACTTTGATCCCTTTGATTTTCTTCGTTCTGACCTGAAAAATGTAAACGATTGTGGACACAAGATGCAGGTATTCTCCCTACACGCTGATGGAACCAAACGTAAGATAAGCTTTGAGATGTAGTAGTATTGCATATTTTATCACACATTTGTTTGGCAAAATACCCCTTAAGATTCAGTACAAAATTATCAAATGAACTGTCAGGATTTTGTTCATAAATCTATTACATTATCATAAACAGATTCATAATCAGATTCTGAGCTATCAGATAACGTATAAGTGGCACATGCAGCAACATTGTAATGTTTTAGGAGCTTGTAGACCTGTTTCTCTGTTTTCTTATTAAATTCTGACAAATTATTCACAGATACTGGCTTTTAATATTGCTCAGTGGGTTTCGGCTGCAGATTACTTGAGAGCTCTTTTCTCAAATCAAGCTGTGTGATTTTCACAGGTCTTGAAGATCTTACTGGATTTGTCCACTTTGTCAATTTATCAGTGACACCAACTTCTGATGTGTCACTGAGACATTGAACAAATTCTGAAGTCCGAATAAAAAGGCTGCTATGAGTTTGCAGGTGCCATCTCCACAAAAAATATAGTTTATGAATGGTTTCAATTTTGAAGTTGAATATTGGCATTTATCCAAAAAGTTCATTTAAAACTTACGAAAATGAATTATTTTAAAGTAACTTGTACCACATTTGATTATATAAAGTTATTTTGTTTGTTTTTGTGACTGCATGCCTATGTGAAATATTATAAAATGTCGCCAAAACACTGCAAATTATCTCATATAATTAAGACTTGTTGATTCATTTATTAATATTATCATTTGTGTTGTATTTATGTATACATCACACAAAGTTATCAATATTTATTATTTATATTAATTATACACAACTTTTTTCTTCTTAAAATATGTGCCAAAATTATGCTTTGATATTGATATCAGAATTGCTGTTGTTTGCTGTTGTAAGTTATATCTTTTTATAGATAACCAATTAAACGTTCATTGTTACTTGAAGTTGCTTTGTGTTTGACTCAGTTTGTGAGCTGAATATTGGACTTACGCAACACAGGTGCACTCCCCAGAGTTTATAACACCATACTTGTCAATAAGTATCCATAGCTTATATGGATCTGCCGATTGCCTTTCCTCTGGAATGCACTGAGTCTTCAGATAGCAGTATTGGGGGTCTAGCACTGCCATTGAAACATTACTTATGTGGCCATTTGAATGCAGTCTGAAACTATTGTCATTCTTATAAGATTTTAGTCTCTCATTTGTCCATCCACATTTATTCTTTATAATAAGTAGAACTGGACATCAAATGTTTCTAAATTAGGAATGTCGGATAAATCATCGGTCCATAGGTGATCAGGGTGACAATGGACAGGGTGCGTCTTCCCATTGACCGTTCTTCGACGTTCGCTGGCAATCTCATCATCGGATGAGGATTTTGTTTCGATATTTTGATGTACTGCCTCTTTTGCAAGTTTAAGTAGGTCTTGCTTTTTGTAACCGGTTGTACGTATGCCTCTATTGGCAAGAAAAAAACCTTTAACTGGGGCAGGGATTCGGAGTCACGGTCGTGTTCCATTTTTTTAATTTGTTTACATGAGTTGACCACTTTTACCTCCAATACAGGAGAGTTGCGCAGTCGGGGTATTTACGATCTTGCGTATTAAGGCTAGTAGACGTCAGCATAAATTCTATTAATAGAAAAATATAACAATATATAAACTATATTATAGATGTTTAACTGCCTTCAATATTTTCTTTGAAGGTCTGCTAGGGTTTTTGAAATGATCATTTATAAGTATTATAAATGTATTTATGGCAACAAGTCTTACTATGTAATGATTAATATTCATGATCTTCATGCGCGCACAGCATCATGACAACTTTAGCATATTTCATTGTTTTTGCATCGTACACGTTGCTGGTATTTTAATAA
Source organism: Pinctada fucata (assembly GCA_028142955.1). Taxonomy (NCBI): domain Eukaryota; kingdom Metazoa; phylum Mollusca; class Bivalvia; order Pterioida; family Pteriidae; genus Pinctada; species Pinctada fucata. The sequence continues at coordinate 53,460,240 of AP027109.1, forward strand.
TTGCAATTTCCTGATAGGTCAGTATGTCAGTAATTTAGCACTATATTTGGCATGGGTACATGGGACTCTGGCTTTTTAGATGAAATGTACAGATAGGTCAGTATGTCAGTACTTTTGCATCATATTTGTGATGACTACATGGGACTCACTCTTTTAAATGCAGCATACAGATAGATCGATATCTTCCTGACGCAGCATTATATCTGCCATGGGTACAGGGGGCTCTGGCTTTTATAATTGCAACTTACAGATAGATTGAAATGTTAATAATTTTGTATCATATTTGTCATGGGTACATATGGGACTCCTTATATAAAAAAAAAATTACGGATACGTCAATGTATGTTTTGCATTATATGTCAGTACTTAAGCATAATATATTTGCCATGGGTACAGGGGACTCTGGCTTTTAAATACAGTATACAGATAGATAGTTAGGTAGGTAGGTAGGTAGGTAGATGTTCAAATGTTGTACTATATTTGCCATGTTACATGGGACTATGGTTCTTTATATAAATCTACAAATAGGTCAATGTCAGTTTAGCATTATATCTGCCACGAATATATATGACACTGTCTTTTTCATAGCATCATACAAATTATACCTACTTTAGCATTATATTTGCCTTGAGAACAACAGTCTTTTTTAAAATGCAGTGTACCAATGGATCGATAGGTTAATACCTTCTCAATATGATTGCCATGGCTAAAGGGAACATTGGTTTTTAAAATTATATGCATCTAGTTTTGTACAATGGAAGGAAATATGCCATTCACTCTGATTAGTTCTATGTTATATTCGAATAGTTCTGATTGCTATATTTGTTAGCCAGACACATGCCCGGCAGTATGTTTGAATCAGACTATTCATGAGTATAATAGGGATCATGAATCTTTCTTTATACTGCACAGAATGATTCTTTATTCACTTATACCTTACTATTAGCATTTAGAATTTAAAGCAAATGAATGGCGGAGCTATGTATTGATATATAAAGTGCAGAAGCCACTAATTCTCACAATTCTGGTTGTGGATAGGGTTAAGTGTTCATGTTGCACACAAACACTTGTGGAGGGGTTTTTACCCCATTTTTGAACTTGCAAGGTTTAAACACCTTCTGGTTTTTATGCTCAGGCGATTTATTTTTTGATGATTAGATAATACTCTTATAGAGTTGTGTATCTTGTTTATTTTTCTGCCTGTAAATTGTTTTTATGTTTTGATTACGTAATTTGTCATTACGTAATTTGTCATTTTAATAAATGACCATTTTCAATTCAATACAGACTGTTTTCTTCTTTGAAATACAGCTGCGTTCAAACAAAGCACAACTCAGAATAGATGGACATAACTATATTTTCGGGAAACTGCGGTCAGCTCAGATCGGAAGCATTCGCTTTAATGCTGCGCTTATATCAGTAATTTTATGCACCCATTTGTTTGTAAATGAATCACTATTGGTCGGCCAAACAAACGAACGATGGCGTAGAACCGTAACCTTTCGGAATACTGTGTAAACGATTCGCAATACATGGTTTCTCTTCTTTGGCTGTTCGTTGTATTTCAAATCTAATGGAACATTTTCGTTCACAATTCGCAGGGTTTGAGAAATGTTCCCAATTCGCAAGACTTCGATTAATAGATTCGCTTATATATGTGAAGGGGCCTAAAATAACACATGTGCTATAACTCCGGTTTCAACCTGAGTATCACTTACTTTTTTCTAAAGTGTACAATTGAACTGAAATAAATGAACAAATCCCATCTTTAGCTGGCTTTATTATACCTCTACTGATTTTTTCCTATATAAAAAGAGACTCAGTAAATTTAAATCCCTGATAATCGCCTGATAAGACTATTTCCCTGCAAAGGGGTGCGTTAGTTAAGAAGACTATTTCCCTAGGGAGTTAGTTTCAAAATGGGGCGGAGCTTCTTTGGGGTGTGTCATTATCAGCCAATCAGCGCCGTTGAATGTTAATCGGATGACGCTATTAATACGCGAGCAGAGTAATCCGCCTCCTATCCGCTTAGCACATAAATTAATCCGCAATAAAATGAAACAATCAAAAATTAAACATGTATCAGTATGATAAATGATGTTCCTGTTTATCTTATCATCAAAAATTAATATTTTCCGTAACTCAGTCATTCAGTCAAGAAGGCAAGGCAAATAAATCATTAAAATTTCCATATTTTTTTTTTCACATGGTTCCAATGGAAATACTTTTTTTTTGTTTTTTTTTTCACATTGTTCCAAGGGAAAATTTTTTTTCACATGGATCAGTGGAAATTCTTTTTTTTCACATGGTTCCAATGGAAATTCTTTTTTTTTTCACATGGTTCCAATGGAAATTCTTTTTTCTCACATGGTTCCAATGGAAATATACAGTAACATACTAACAGATATAGTTTTGTAGTATAATGTTGATAAAAAGAGTATTTATCCCATGAATGATAATTGGTATATAATATGAAAGAATGACAGACACATACTTGAAAATGTTTGTCGCGCCTGATATCTGAGCACCTAAATAAAAGAAAAGAAAAAGAATTTCCGTTGGAACCATGTGAACCTAAGAGATATGTTTGTTTCAGTATAATGTTTGTTTCGGTATACCTAAGAGATATGTTTGTTTCAGTATAATGTTTGTTCCGGTATAATAAAACAGTTAAAGTATACCATTGAGGGAGTTAGCACGATTCTGGTTCCCCTCGACCAGACCTATTTCCCTCGGCTTCGCTTCGGGAAATAGGTCTGGCCTAGGGGAACCAGAATCGTGCTAACTCCCTCAATGGTATACTTTAACTGTATACGTACTTATTAGGTTTTGGTCATATTTGGAATAAAGCTCTTGATATATTCACTCATGCATCACTTGCGAGTACACACAATTTGTGTTGAATTGTGAACATGGTGAACTTTATGGTGAATCATTATCTAGGTGCTAATTACGAATATTTAATTTACTCTGAAGTATAAGATGAATTTTCTTAGAGTGACGTCTTTCACAATCAATGAAAATGATTTCAATTCAATCTCTGAGGCGTCACGTGACTTCTACAAATACATCTTATTTATGAGAAATTAACACGGACATGGTCAGCGGTTGCTGATGGAAAGTCCAGCATACGGTAGAAGAGGAAGACCTTGAATACGTGACTTCTATATGGATTCATGCCGGTTCAAGTAGTGGTTGCAAAATACCTTGAAAACGTGTCTTCTATATGATTTCATGTAAATTCGAGTAGTGGTTGCAAAAGACCTTGGAAACGTGTCTTCTATATGGTTTCATGCAAATTCAAGCAGTGGTTGCAAAAGAGTTTGCTAGATAGCGTCAGAATCTTAAAACGCCTTTTATACCGTGGACATGATCCTTATGTTACCAGACGGACACAAGGCTTGGTACTTGACCAATCTACAGTCTTGTACCAGCGCATTCTTTAGACTTGCACTCTGGCTGATTATGACGATGGTACTCCATGACGGGTCCTGACCAAACCTCTTTAGAGAAGACAGGGACCCGACAACCTGCCCTCTCTGAATGTCAGTCACACTCCTCGGGTGATAACATACATGAGCTGTCTACAGCCAGCAGAGCACGGACTGTATTACGCTCGCTCTCTTTTTATATCCATTTACATATTCATCTGTGTTGCTTGGGGCCCGCGTTTTGCGGTCTTGTTTGTGTGTGGTCATCTAACAGTGAGGAGGTTGTTTTACTCCACAATTGTACTTTTTCGAGACCTCTGGGTTATCGGAAAAGTGGGAGAGATGTGCGCACGTAATCCATGATAATCACACCGTCTGCTATTGACGTGGCAGATGGCCATCTTAAGTCGGCACCGTTTGCCGAATGGGCTCGTTGGTTTATGTGTAGTCATTTATGCATGATGTTTCTATGTAATTGGACGTTATTTCTACCATAAATTTGCGTCTCATTCTGTGCGTGTCTGCTTTGTGTTTTTGCAGTGGGTGTTTTGAGTTTTGCTGTTAGTGCTGCAACTGAGTGTTGTTGGGGATCCCCCCCTTCCTTCTTCTAACCGGTGTTAGGTGAGTGTTGCAACCGAGTCATGTTGGAGATCGGCTCCTTGATTGGAAATGAAAGTATCTTTATCTTCTTACATCTAGTAAGAATTATTTAAAGTAGACCACCTTGATTGATTTGGACTTTGATTTGGACTATTCTAATGTCAAGGATCCAACTTCTTAAAAAATAAGATAATTTGCAATTGAAAGATTAAGAAATCTCGGATAATAAAAAAGTACTGCGCGACTGTAATCAAGCACAGCGGTAAATGACAACTTGGTCGATAATGATCTTCCTTAACTGTCCACAAATTAAATGAGAAGAACTATGCTTCACTTTATAACCCCCCCCCCAAATAAAAGGGTGAAGATAAATATAAGTAACAAGTTTTCCGCTCTCACTTTATCGGTACTTGATTGCTTAGTTGCAATGTGCGTAGGTAAAATGACGTTTTTTGCAAACTTCTAAGGCGTAATTGTTTCCTCTATTCGCCCACTTCAAGAAAGTATACGATGCATTACACAGTAATTACCTTTAATACATGCGATGAAGCACAACATATACAAGGTAACGACTCGTTCTGGTACGTCCTTACTAGTAGACTTTGCGTTTTGCGGTCTTGTTTGTGTGTGGTCATCTGACAGTGAGGAGGTTGTTTTACACCACAATTGTGCGTTCTTCGAGACCTCTGGGTGATCGGAAAAATGAGAGGGTTGTGCGCACGTAATCCAGGATAACCATACCTTCTGCTATTTCCGTGGCAGATGGCCGTCCTAAGTCGGCACCGGTTGCCCATTGGTCTCGTTGGTTTATGTGTAGTCCTTTGTGTTTGATGTTTCTGTGTTGTGCGTTGACGTTCCTTGTACCTTGCGCGTCTCTTTTTGTGCTTGTCTGCTTTGTGTTTTTGCATTGGGTGTTTTGGGGTTTTGCTGTGGGTGCTACAAACTGGTGTTGTTGGAGATCCCCTCTTTTGTTTTGCACTTCGAAGTTCGTACTTCGCACTTCGAAGATTGAAGACAAAGTGTCGTAGCTGCCGTTCGCGTATAAACTCATAGGCGAAATTATCTTCATTTTGATTAGTATACACAATGGAATAGTATATTGGACTTCCTGTACAACTGGTGCGTTTTTTTCGGCGACCCACTTTGGAAATTAAAGTGCGAAGTTCGAAGTGCGAAGTTCGAGGTGCGAAGTTCGTCACGGTGAAAAATGTCTATTAAGATCCTCTTATAGGAAATTGTTACACTATTGAATATGACTACTATCCTGTTTGTGTTTTCATCTAACAGTGAGGAGGTATTTTACACTACAATTGTGCGTTATTCGAGACCCTCTGATAACCGGAAAAGTGGGAGGGTTGTACGCACGTAATCCGG